>OY987245.1:3713953-4173519 GCA_963920765.1 Ulota crispa
GGAGAATGAGATATCTTGAAGTTAGAAAAACGAGGTGAACATATGTGCATGTGCTAAGACAGGCATTGAAGTCTGTGTATGCTGCAGCTGAAGACAGTAAGGCATCAGGGACTCAAAGGGACTAAAAATGACGGACACTATGAGAAGCTAATCTGCCTACTGCATGCCTCAAGATCAGCATGGTTCTACTAAATATTCCCAAACCTCGTTTTCTTCTCTGCCGGTAAACCTGCTTTTGTAGTACTTGCCTATCTCGACTACTCCAGCAATGTACGGTCTTTGAGGGGCAGCCAATCACTTAACCCTGGAAAGCAGCCTCGATACCAGTTCAACCAGCAAAAGATCAGAGGCAGTGAAATGGCACCCTTGGAAGAGCATCCTGAACCTAAATACAGGGTGTCAACTATTTCATGAAATCTAAGGTTTCCTTTACGTTCTAAACCTCCAGGCAGGTAGTACCTTAGGTGTCGGAGAAATAATCATCAGCCTGAAAATGGTAAGGGATGCCGTTCCAAGGGGAACCATTGTATGTCTCCTCTTCTACGGATCGAACAAACAACTTGGATTACCACTTGATTGTGTACGTCGCAAAAAAGGATGGAAAAGCTCCATAACGCCAAAGCTCCTCTTCGCTTGAGTATAATGTCGTTCGTAGATCTTTGATGGCCACTACAGTGGGTGCCGAAGGTGATTGACTTTATTTCGACGGAATAATCCAACATTGGTTCTCTCGGAAAAAGGGTCGGTAGTATCAGGTCAGTAGATCGTAACAGGTCAGTAGCATGAGTACAGGAAAGTCATGCAACTGCAAAGAAACGTGTGTTCCCCAGAACTGACGTACTCTACGAGGAGAGATACTGCTGGTACCTTTTGCAGACTCCTTTCTCCCTTACAAGTCGCATGAGGGTGTCCGGATTCACTCGTTCAGCATCCGCATCATGATCTCCACTTTTCTTGCTCGTGAAGGAACGTGTGCACAGATGAGTTACCTTTCCCAGTAATTCTTCACAATCATAGATGAGCCACCTACTCTGGTCTCTGTGCAAAAAGCATTTGGTCCCTACGTTAGTAATCGTAGAACAGACGGACATCCATGAAGACAAGACATGTGCTCTCCGCTCATTGCACATACAGCAATCGCTAAGTGAACCTAAAAATAGTCATAGATCTATTGCCGAGAGCTAGCCAGGTCGAATTATGCATATGTTACTGAATGCTGGTTTCGGTCCAAAACATACTTCTTTTTATCTGATTTACCAAACAGCTATGGTAAATCACAGCTTAAAAGCTTTGATCCTCATGAGAAACGAAGTGGCAGTCCCCAATTGTATCCAACTACATTGGTATCCTTCATGAAACCTTGCATACTTGCGAAAGAACTAGCATTGTACATGTGCTACAAGCAGTCAAAAGCAACCGGAGAGCCAAAAACTATCAAGTGCTTCCTCAAAATACCACCATAGAATGCCTCTGTATGACGGGCGTAGTAAGATTCAAATGATAAGACAAGACTATGTGTGCGGGTTTGTTAGTCTTTTGTAGTCCACCAGGCCGCCTGGCGATCAGCAACAGAGCTCCTCAGTATGACGTACTTTCCAGTTTTCAGAACTACTCGATTTTACGAGTTACTGGCGAACCACTTGAATCAACCACCAGAGCAAGTTCCTAAGAGACGTGCGTGCCAGTGGAATGTTTTTATCCTCCCGCATGCATAAGCACTGTCAATCGGCATGTAAAACTCTGCCTTCTATTTGATTCGTGCTGCTTCCCTCAGCAGCGGAGTCTTGCTAAGACCCTGTTTCGTTTCAAGCTTTGACTGTCTTGTAGAAAATCACGTGTGATACTGCGGAAACCTAACCACGTTGAACGACACGCACCTGATTCTTTGAAAATCATGACACCCGAGATGCTGGTGATCCAAGTCGCTCACCAGGTTCATCCATGCTCTGCACAAATTTCGTGAAGTTGCAAATGGATGGCAAAGTCAGGTTTCTGCAATTCCCTGCAATCCAGAGCCAATCGCCGCATTTAACGATATACAGCTCAACCATATACAGCTGAACGTTTCCAATTACCATGCTCAACAAAGGACACCTCTGCTACCATTGCTTGCTTTGCCCTGGATTATTCCCTAATTTGAACCCCTGCACATGCAGAGTGCAGATGGTACATAGAGCTGACTACATGAAATAGCAAGCCATTCATCCTGGACTCCCGGGATGACAACTAACGGGAAAAACACCTTAGTTTGCATACCTTTTGAAATGCCGAACATGATTGGTGCCTGTACAAAAACGAAGAGTTTCGTGACGGCCTCATGTTCAAGAGTGCCAGTAGCTCCGCTTTCGCCTTTCGGTTCTTTCCTGACGCGGAACCGCCTGTGCCGAAAAGATAAAAGGTTAGCTGCATAGCTTTTCCTCCATCCCTCCGATGCTCCGACTGATTTGTTCGAGAGATCACTACTAAGATGAACGTCAAGGACATAATTTAGAGTGTAGCTTCTTCAGAATTACACAACCTCACTCCGATAATGCGCCGAACGAGTACCCCGGACTAGTACGGAGACCTAAAACAGAACAACACCACAGCAAACTCTGGTCAATTTTCTTGTAGGGATTTGCACATGAATTCCCAGTGTACTAATAGGGAAATCTGACAGAGGGAAAAATCACAGAAGAGATAGTCAGAAATGTTTAACAGCTCACAGGGAAAATGTGAAGAATTCCTGAAACTGACAGGGAAACTAACGAAAGTTTGCTGTGAACAGCAGCAATTCTTTGTTTTTTTCGGCACACTCGAAGAATCATCAACAGCATTTCTAAAGTGCCACTCCGCCAATGCAAGTTAAGGGAACACTAAACTGTACGAGAGTATTGCAAAAGAAACGAGAGGTTAACCTGAACTCCCTGTCAGCATGCAAGGTTGCAACAAGTACGGATGCATTCACGGCCCGCAACTCGATCCCACGGCAAGGTCCTTCAAAGAAGACCTAACTAGTACTTTACTAACTCCCACATACAGCGAGTTCGATGATCATGAGCATTCATTGCTTGGCGTGGTTGCCTCGTGGGCTCCTCCATGGGCATGCTCTGCTGAGTCCGATCGTACGAACAAATCGCCGAAAACTAAGGGAAAAGAGGGAGCGGTTTGAAGAGCATGACGCCTGCATCCGCTCGGTTGAAGAAAGATACAATGCTCCGGGAAGCTGGAAGAGCATGGCGATGAAGCTGAGCGTGGCTGAGAGTGCGACCATGGACTGGGACAACGACACCGAGGTGGCGGGACATGGAGCACTGTCTCTCCAGCGCCCAAAACTGAACCCAGGGTTGAACCACAAGTAAAGTTAGGTACCCGTCACGGTCCAGTTCATCTAAGGTAGGAGGCTCATAAATGGAGCATCTAAGGGCTGAAACTGAATTTTGGGTAGGTGAAACTTCTTGAAATGATTTTCAGCAAAATTTCCTTGAAAGACAAGAAGAATCCGCATTTAACTCAAGTTGTTTCATATTTTTTGGAATTTTGTGGAATTAGTTATAAATATTTGAAGTGGAAAGGTCATAGGGCTCTAAAATGGAGCACGTCCTCAAATGCACATTGTTGAAGGGCTATGCAAAACAGGATGTACAGAAAGAGTATATTTGAGGAGGTGCTCTGAATTTGAGCATGCTCCAAATTTGAGCCTCCTACCTTAATGTCAATTACATTATCAAGGCAAAAATCTTATTGGCAAATCAAATGGTCTTTCCAATAGTATTTGGGTCAATTCCACGCTTTTGAATGTGTATGGTAAGTGCCTTACGCAGGGGTATTTTCACATAATTAATTAGTAACGTGGGTGGAGTCCAAGTATTAAATGACATAAATGTGAGATTGCTTGTGTATGAGGTTTTTAACTTGCATAAATGTTGCTTGACAAAATTACTATCATGTGTCCTTTTTGTTAGCAAGAGTAAAGCTACACACCATGACACCATTTTTAAATTTTTGATTATGTTCACAAGCTTAAGGAAAATAAAAATGCAAAGGATTTTGTTCAACTCACGTTTAAGAATGTATATATATATATATGCATTAGGAAAAATTGAGCCCTCTAGGAGCCCCCTCAAAAGTCTAAAAAAAAATTGCAAGATATGTACTTATTGCAACAAACAAATCACTAATCCCCTATTTCCACCCACCCTTTGAGTTCAAGGCAATCATAAAGTTATATTGTTATGCCATCCCAATTAAATAAAGCTATGGGTATTGGGTACACATGTACCATAGAACCATAAATTCTATTTTACTCTATTTGAATAGATGAGTGAAGTACTTGGATAATGACTAGTGAGTATAATTACATATTTTAGGAGTGCACTGTTTTTTGTATTGTTTTGAATTATGCACGTGGCTAAGGCCTAAGGTCCTTCATACAAGATAGCAATACATATGAGTAATTTTTATTGTACTCACGCTAACATGCCTAGCCCCAAATAATAGCTTGCTTTGTCAAATACTGGGGGCTCTTAGAGGGCTCAAATTTTTCTAATGGAGGTGGGCAAAGAAAAAACATTTAGGTGGTATAGGGAATGCAAAAGCTATTCTTATCCTTTTGGACATAGATATGAGTGTGACAAAGTTTCTCAATTTCACAAACCTCTTCAAAATCACCTCAAAAATTTCATAATGATTGCAAAAAAATGATTGTACCTCTTACAACGAGGTGAAATCTCAATGATGTATTCATTGACTCAAAAGCAATAATGATTTACAATCCTAATTCAACAATTAGATTATGTATATAGGAATTTGAGCTTGATTTTGATGTATTAGGAACTTAGAATAACAATGACTCAAAATGGATGCTAAATAGGAGTTGCAATTCCTATATTAAGTTCATGTTCATTATCTTAATCTATGGATTTCTATCATGGGTTCAACTTAGATTTGTACTCTTTTAATTCCTGGCCTCATTTATAAATCCCATTTCATGAGCTCAATAAATAGATTCATGTCATTAGCTCAATTCATGCATTCTTACCATTGGCTTCATTTAAAACTACCTCTTTTAGGGTTTCATGGATGTTTGTTGTATTTGGCACGCAATTGCATGCTCATCTATATATTCACCTAAATTGCCCATCCATTTGAAGGCATGTTTACCCAATGTGGAATTATTTGAAAATATTTTTGTAAAATTTATCACATATACAACCATTTTTTTAGATTTTAGGCATAAAAAATCTTCATTTGTCCCACCTCAAAAAACATGTTGGATACCTTTATTATTTGCTTTCAATTGCTCCTATCTAAGCAATATGATAATCTCTTTACCTTTATTGTTAGAACGTCCAATATTTGTTGCATACTAGTGATATTACATTGATGCTTATTCATGTGTGATATGTCACGTGTATTTTACTAATGTCATAATGCATTAACAATTTGAGTATTTTGTTGTAAGGAGAAGATAAAATTGTACTTGTTGGCTTAATTCTATCATTTATTATATTTGTTGTTTGCTCTTCTCTAGTTTTGTCCACAATTTACCAAGTACCATGTACCATTCACTTGATTCTGTACTTTTGTCTTTTATTTGCCTATTGTGGTATTGGCTTAGTTTTCTTTCTCTTTTTCATCTACAAATTCTAGTATGCAATTGTTTGCAAATCATGTCTAATGTTTGCCTCGTCTTGTTTCCTCAACATCTAACTTCTAATTGTAATTTACTATTCATTTTGCAAAATAAACAAATAAATATTTACAAATGTAAATTCTAAATCATAAACCCTAAACTAGGATAACAAAAAAACAAGTTACAAATTCAATGAAGAGTGGGACCAAAGTACCATGATAATATCATTTAACTACTTTTGCTAACAAATAGGAATAGTTCTTATTTATGGTGCCTTAGATTTTCATTCCTTCCATATGCATGCGCTTCAAACTAGCCCTTAGATTTGTTTCTATATTTAATCTTTCTTTGTTTACCTTTAATTGCTCTTTCTTGGGGGGGTCAGTGTGTAAAAAATTACGGGGATAGGTGCAAACACCAAGTATTTTTTAGGGGGTATTAGGATTTTTTTTACACCCTATCTTTATGTAATTTCCTACATTGGGTTATTAAAGAAGGGGCTTGCATTACTTATAATTCTAAATTGATATGAATAAATGATATGGTAAATTAGATAAAACAAAAAATTCTACCACAATTTTAGTTAGACATCAAATTTCTTTTAAATTGTTTTTTGTCCCTACTAGTGACTTTTTTCAAGTTTCAACTATAACTAAACAAAAAAGTGTACTCAAGTACTATTTTATCTTTTATAAAAATTGTTAATGTCACTCGTTTACTAGGAAGGTATCATATTATTGAATGCTATGAATTGAACTTTAGGGTTAGAGGTGAGAGTACACTAGAGGTATACCACTTTGGGTGTCACAGCCCAAAAATGGAGGTAAACATGATTTGTACTTGAAATTGCTCATAGTTTAAAGCATTTTTTTAGATTTTTGTTTTGTTTTCCTATTAACTATATGTGTTAAGTACATAGGATCATAATTAAAATTGTTGAAAAAAAATTTTGAGTTGCTAAATTTGTTTGAAAATGAATAACTTCATAATGATATTTAAACACAACGTTTTTTAGGGGGTCAGCATCCATTATGTGGGGTTGGGTTACATCTCTAATTTTGGTAATAATATGACCTCCTAGTTGTAAACCACGTAGCAATGATTCCTTTCCATAACCTAACCCTTTTATTTCAACTTCAACTGACTTAATTCCAAGTTGAATAGCAATTTGGGCCGCATATTTTGTAGTTGCTTGAGCAACATAATTGGTTGAGCGACGAGATCCCTTGAACCCCAATGAACCTGAGGAGGACCAAGTTTTTGTATCTCCTTTATGATCTGTTACAATAATAATGGTATTACTTATTTTGTAGACCATTATTAAAATGTCACAGTACTAGAAAAGTATTAGAAATTTATAGAAAAGTACAAAAAGTTTGGACTTAGAGAAATCATATTCTTCCACCCTTACTTTACAAAAGATATCCATGGCTCTTCTATTCAAATCTGCATTCAAATTTCTAAATACTCACAAATTTTTCAAATATCTACAAAAATAATGTTGATTTTTTGCTTGTTTTTTGGCAAGGGATGATTTTGTGAAAAATTATAATTTCCTTAATTTGTGTTTAAGATTCCAATGATTGCAACTAGGTCTAGAATGGCTAAAAAACAAATTTCCAAAAAAATGTTTTTCACAAAAGTTTTTCAATATTTTAGTGTTTTGATGTGTTTTTATACACTAAATATAGTAAAAATTGTGCCAAAAGTGCTACACCTCTAGTGTACTTCTACCCTTAGGTCCGTTTTACATGATTTATATGAATGATATTGAGATTATTTTTTGATATTAACTTTACTTTAACCTACATTGTTTGATTCCATGTATTGTACCTATCTTCACAATATGCAAAATAATATATTTTGTGGTGCACAACAAGAAATTGTCAAATGTAATTTATATTATGCAAACTCTTTGATTGGCAAAAACATGCCGTACATATGTTTGCTTCAAAGTATTGTACATGTCTTCACAGTATGCAAAATAATATGTAAGAAATATTTTTTGAATAGCAGCCAAAAAAAAGAGATAGTGGAGAAGACAAATTGAACAATTCCCAAAACCCAAGTTGGACCCTGAACCTTGAACAACTAAAACGACAAACATATGGCTTGGAGCAGGAACCACCAACTTCCAAAATCAAACAAAAACCACCTAAAGCCAGCTAACTTCTATTGTAGAAATTAGTAAAGCCTATAAAATTATTGAACACCTTGAATATGCCACTCACAAGGCAGCAAGCTAGCAATATTTAATATTTTTGGCCAAAAAAAAGAATAAAAAATGGGTATCTAAGGTCCTTTTTTTTTCTAATTGGACCTATTTTTCTATACCCTATAGTAGTTTGAAAACATCTCATGGTATTTTTATCCTAAAATATAAATAACCAAATTATAATTTTTATCTCAAATACTTTTTAGGCACCCTATCATTTGTGCGCACATAGTTTTCTATTGCTACCTCTCACTGCACCCCTCAAGTGCTCATTTTTTAGAAATTTTCAAGCTCTTCAACTCTTAATTTCAAATTGGCAACTCATAGACTAAAGTATTATTAAGTATAATTACAAAATAAATAATATGAAATGCATGCCCTATTTGTGAGATAAAAGAAACTATGCAATGCAAACTAAATAGCAACAAATATAAAGTATTATGGAGCTAACAATACTTATTTATATGAATTACTATGTTGAGATTGTAAAAAGATATCTAAAAAATAGCTGCATTTATCAAGCAAGAATATGTCAATATTCATCAATGGCCTTCTGTGCATCAACACACGATTTGGATTTTAAATGCAAATTGTTGGTGAAGAAGCTTAATAATAATGCTCTTTTTTTGTAAATGTAATGCTACATTTACTTCTAAATTTAGTTTTTTGGAACACTTTTAGCATTTCTTGTTATGCACTAAATTTACTTACTAGTGTTGCTTGTACTTATTTAAGTTCATCAAATTATTCAAGAAATGGTAAAGAGAAATGGCCACAACTTGCAAATTTGATAGAATTATTCATATAAAGAATATTATTGTTAGAGTACATTTTCATAGTGCGCTTATGAAAATAAATTGTCCTAATGCTTCTACATATAAAAAAACATGGTGTAGGTGTAAGAAAATCAATAATACTTCTTGCTCATAAAACAAAAATTACTTTTCAAGAGAGCATTTTCATTAACCCCTAAGCACCTATAGTTGAATTGAAGAAATGCCACACCAGCTTGCAAACGTCACACATTGTGCAACAGAATTTGACTTACCACTACTTGCCTATCATGTAACTCCTCTCCATTTCATTAGAGCCCACACTCCACCAAGCTTGGGTACAATATAAACCGCGGTGGTACAAGCCTATCTAAACTCAAGAGACTTTATTTTTCAATTTGGAGCAACAAGATCCTGTCAATGGGGCGCCTAGGGGTTAAAATATAAGATAAATCTTGACATAAGCGTGACAAACTTAACGTTGCAATACTTTGCATGCATGTTCTCAACCTCTATGCATACACGATTCTACCACAATCCTAAGCTCTTGCCACTGCAACCTCCAATAACACCCTTCATATGACTAAGTGATAGGGTTGTACTTTGCTTAAGTTTCATATAAAAGGAAAAAAAACACAACCCAAAAGAAAACTCTTTGTGTATTGGCCCTTGACAAAGTTGTCCAAAACTTGTTTTTTGTTTATCAGATTGTGTCTCCCATTTGCAAAGCCTAGGCTTTTTGTTTGTTGTTAACAACACTCCATGAGCTTCAACAATTCTATCTTTTGGTTGAGATTGCAAATAACTAACTTTTGACAACATTGATGCATGGCAAAGGCCAAATGGCAAACAACTTGTCTGACAAAACTATTGAAAATTCAAATTTTACTTGGATAAAAAGCATTACCTTTTTAGACATCACATTTCCATCACGCACTCCCATTGGATTAGACATTAGAAATGTCTCTCCTAATGTCAAGTTGATGCAATTTATCAAATGATGTTTTAATTGACAACCAGTTGACAACCCTAGTATTGTCAAAATTATTCTATAAGTCCTAATCCATTGATTCATTTCATACTAGATTTTTGCCAATGATTCAACCTACTCTCTATGTTTAATCCACAAGTTTCAGTTCCGTTTGCCCAAGGTACTCTTCAAATTTAGATTGTAGGTTCCATTCCATTTGTTCAACCCATTGGTTCTTGCCATTCAGATATTCCATTAATTTAAAATTGTACACTATGGAGTTTAGACTAATTCATAAGTTTCATTCTATAAACTCAGTCCATGGGTTCTTGCCATTGACTTAACCCGTAAAGGATGTTGCCTACCAAAAGTGTTGTTTGTATTTGTACAAGAACCATTTAGTACTTAAAGAAATGACTATATGACAAATGTTAAAAATTCTCCAAAAAATCCTAGTTGACAAGTAGTATGTTTATGACTTGGCTTGAAACTTACAACTCCAAGGGGTTCATGTGCTATCCAAATACCCCATCTGTGTACAACTTGGGAGTCCGTATACAAAACAACAACATCCTTTAGAGGTTAACCCCTAAAGGATAATGCGGTTTTGTATACGGACTCCCAAGTTGTATATGGATAGGGTATTTGGATAGCACATGAACCCCATTGGAGTTGTAAGTTTCAAGCCAAGTCATAGACATACTACTTGTCAACTAGGATTTTTTGGAGAATTTTTAACATTTGTCACATAGTCATTTCTTTAAGTACTAAATGGTTCTTGTACAAATACAAACAACACTTTTGGTAGGCAACATCCTTTACGGGTTAACCAACTAGTATACAAGCACATGCTTTGCGTGAGTAGGACATGTATGAGTAATGCAACATTTAGCTTTACAAATAATTGATATCTCACAATCCAATTGGTCTAAAATCTAATCTCAATGTACTATACAAATACAAAAAATCAATATCTCACAATTGGTGTAGAATCTAATCCACATGCACCCATCATTTTGGTCCTTTTTTGAAACCAACAATACCAATTGCTTTCATTGCAATGCTACTCTTTTATATTTTCCTAAGAGGCGCATGGCATTATATTGATTTTTGGCACATATGGTTGGAGGATGTTTGGCGATCTTTATTTGAGGCATCCTTCATTGTTTCAACTTCCACCAAAAAGTTCAAATTTTTTTTGGAAATAGACATGGTTGTAGGGCACTTGGTGCTCTATATCTTGGGTGTCTTTTGTTGCTTCAACTTACAACAAAAAAATCTAGAAGGCTTTAGAAAATGGAACACTTAGAGAAATCTTCCTACTTATTAGTACAAATAGATAGATGCATGAAGGAAGCTCAAGGATTTGTATAAAGAAAGCTCAACAACCTTGATGCGAGGTTTCCCAAGGATTGTTGATCCTCCATAGTTTAAGAGTATTCTAGAAAAGGGCATGAAGTGAGTGCCTCTCACTTAACCCCTAAAGGCCCATTGTCCCTTCAAGGGACAAATGGAATTTTGGGCATGTACCTATGGCTAAACTGCTTTGTGTGATTTTTTGAAACTTTTATTGAAGGTGAGGAATTCAAAAATCTACATGGGAATGCAATTTTTTCTTCATTCCAACATTTATTGAAGAAGTTAAAAATGAATGACTGAAAAATGGGGGACTCCGGGCAGCCCAAAAACTTCTTTAAAAATTGTGTTTTTTTCAAATAAAAACCTGAAATAGGTTCTTTAGACTTATATAGACATGGGGAGCTTTGAATCATTCAATTCTAATTGATGAAATGAAAGTTATGAGAAGTTTTAGTTTGCGGGTAGGTGTGGCGAGAAACCACACCTACCTGCAAACAAAAACTTCTCATAACTTTCATTTCATCAATTAGAATTGAATGATTCAAAGTTCCCCATGTCTATATAAGTCTAAAGAACCTATTTCAGGTTTTTATTTGAAAAAAACCCGATTTTTTAAAAAAGTTTTTGGGCTGCCCGGAGTCCCCCATTTTTTAGTCATTCATTTTTAACTTCTTCAATAAATGTTGGAATGAAGAAAAAATTGCATTCCCACGTAGATTTTTGAATTTCTCACCTTCAATAAAAGTTTCAGAAAATCACGCAAAGTAGTTTAGCCATAGGTACATGCCCAAAATTCCATTTGTCCTCCAAAAGGACCCTTGGGTCTTTAGGGGTTAATAGTATAGATATAAAAATTATACTCTAAACCAAATCCATGAATTCCATTTCATTTTTTTAATCCATGAATTTCTAATATTGGCTCAATTTATGAATTATATCATTGGCTAAATTTGGATTTATATACTCTCTAAACTCAATTCACTAGTTTCAATCCACTTGCTTAGTGAATAGAGTAATGCCATTGGCTAGCTTCACAAATTTCTACTGTTGGGCTGATATAGAATTGTATTTTTTAAACTTTATTTTTAAATCCCATTTCCTTATCTCAATTCATAAACTTTTTCGGCTCAATTTCGAATCTTGGATTCAATCTATAAATTCTATTATAAATGGCCCATTTAATCATTCCAATAACCCCATATTATTGAATCAATTCATATTCAAATACCATTGACTCAATTTAGAAACTTATTGTCTAAATTCAATTTGTAAACTCCACTCTACTAGATCCATATATAAAATCACGCCATCAAATAATTTGGTTCACTTTATAGATTTTCATCACAAATTCAAATTAAAATCATAAACAATATCCTTAATTTTTAAACCTCATTTTAGCCATGGATGTCATACTAGGCGCAAGACCATGAATCAACCCACTCAATTTGCTGGTCTCATTGAGAGCTCGTTCAACTAGTATCTAGTTTTTGAAAAGTTTTTGAAAATATTAGAGTATCTTTTAAAATTTTAATCATTTTATAATTTCTTGACAACTAAGCATACGAACTCTAATTTGTCCAACTTTGAAAAACACGTTGAACATGCCTATCCGTTTGTCTCTGCTGGTTCATGTGTTCACATTCAAAAGACACGTTGAAATGCTCCAATTACAACTTGCTCAATATGACAACCCAATTCTAGTGGCCATTTCATACTTCTATACAAGTAAATTTTTTATGTATACATTCCATTGATTTGTTCTTCGGGTTTGTACTTTATACCATTGGCACAAGTTACAACCTTGTGTTGTGAACTAACTCATAAGCCTCATTGGCCTGTCCAATGACTATATCATATCTGGCTCATTTCATATCCACATGTTATTAACTATATTCAAAAGAACATTCTAACTCTAAATGTCAACAATGTCGCTAATGCTACCTACACCATATGTCAATATGAGCATTATTTGTCAATTAAATTTTCACCAAAAATTCTATATTAATAATCCAAGATGGTCACTATACCCTAAGCATTATTCAACATGAATACTAATTGTCAAGTAAATGAAAACTAGAGTAAATTACATGATAGAGTAAATAATACTATAGGTACAATTACATAAAATTTCATTACTAGTCTAGTGTGTACATTGACAATGGAACACAATCCTTGGAAAAAACAACTTTCTCTTCTAGTGTTGATTTTCATGAAAATATGTTAAATTACAATAATAACACCAGAACTTTTGAAAACATCTATAATGCAAAATAACATAAAGCAACAAAGACCTAACAACAATACGAGTTGTCTATAGCACCCCTTAATAAGTTAAAACTCTTTGTAATTATAAGCAAGAAGGTCTTAGGATACAAGTTATAAAATTGGATTGGAACTACTGCTTGCAAAAAAAAGTTATTGATATTTGAAGTTGCAACTATTTGACATTTTTGACCAAAAATTTGCTGATTTATGATGTCTCAAAAATTCCCTTCGATATCAAGGGATCATGAGAATCTATCCACAACAGAAAATCCGATCTGGCTAGGCCTCTTTTCTTCTCTAACCCCCATACAGATTCTAGCGAATCCTCACCTGCATCTTACACAGGTACACCTATCTATGTAACATCTGTAAATGCAATTTGATAATTCAAACGGCCCTTTTTAGAGATACAAGTTCTGCCTTAAGAATAAGTTGCAAACTTACCTCTACAACAAATAAGGATGCTGGAGGGTGATAGAGGATCTAGTAGAGCTCCACACTAGTTTGACAGCAGGCAATGACTTAGGGTTTAGTGAACTTGTTAGAAAGGTAGGTTTGAAAAAAATCGACGGATGTGTGCCTTTGTACAGCAACGCTTTAGTGAGAACACCGCTGTAAGGAAATCCAAGTGCAGCCTTGTCTCCACTCTAGGACATCTTTCTAATCCACGTTCAAATCTTTGCATGTAGAAGGTATTTGCAGGTTTAGGTTTTCTGCAACACTTTCCGTATGACTGTTGCCAAACATCTCACCTCAAATGTCTTACCTCAAAACAAGCTAGTTTTCGTGTGCTTCACCTCTGGCTTACACAACCATCACATAAGAAACAAGTTTCCATTTTGGAACCAATGCTAGCACAAAGAGTACAAATGACGCTATTTTATGAGTGTATAACGGTAAGCCATTAGTGTTAAGCCAAGATTTTGTAAGTGGGAACCAATTCTAAGCTTAAAATTAATGAAAAAACTTAAAAAAACAGCAAGTTCAAGTTTATCAAGAGATGAAAGTCTAAAATCCTTGATTATGAGGACTCTACGTACACAACTATAGGTGCAATTTAATACTCTAACACAAAAATCAAGGCTCACAACTCACGACACACAATTCCCCCCGCTCACAATATAACATTCCCCTAAACAAGTTGAAGATGTATGAACAACAGACAGATTCACCTCACAACTTCAAAGATATGTTACCAATGCCATAGCAAATGACTACAGGTGGACGTCGAACAAGACAATAGACTCAAACTCTCTTGACATACACTACCTTGAGGGAACAAGAGGGCTTCAAATGCACACATCTCTACACAAACGTGAGACATCCTCAGGATGTGCTAGGAACTTGCAATCTCAGAGTGTGCAATTAGACAGGGTTGACTGTAGGAGCTTGTCACTTTAAAGCATTAGGATTTCATATGACATACATGTATTCCGCCAAACTCTGAAAAGCTGATCCAGGCCTGCAATTACTTTGAGACGGAGTCCAGCTCTGGCCACCTGCGAACTACTGCACCTGTCACGGGTGCCAAGCGAGTGAAGCTGCTTCCAGCAGAACAATTAGCACGCGTTTCTTATGAAGGTGTTGGAATCCAGATCATACCAGAACTTGTAATAAAATCTTCATAAGGATGCAACACGAACACATGACTCTGCGGAGAATTTGGCAGAATATAATGGCTATGGTAGCAAGTAACCCTAAGCTTGCCTTCCCCCACGCTACACTTACTAACAGTCTACAATCGATACGAGAACGAAGAGAATAAGGTGTAGGTATACCCATACCCGACCGTTTAAGGGTTTGGGGTACCGCGAGGTCTCGGAAAATTCAGGAAAAAAATCCGTAGGGTTACTCTTTCTACAAGCTATAGTAGAACGTCATTTTGTGGAAAAAAGCATTGCAGTGCAAAGTTGCAGCTCATGGGACCTTAGATTAAAGTGCTTGGATGTGTTCCTATAATTTACATGTACTTGACGGTCCCAATCCCAACCTTCCCAAATTAACTCCTAAGCTGACTTGTGGGCAAGAATTGCTTGTGCAAGTGACATTCACTGCTCCACTAGCTCCTAAGCTGACTTGTGGGCAAGAATTGCTTGTGCAAGTGACATTCACTGCTCCACTAGCTCCTAAGCTGACTTGTGGGCAAGAATTGCTTGTGCAAGTGACATTCACTGCTCCACTAGCTCCTAAGCTGACTTGTGGGCAAAAATTGCTTGTGCAAGTGACATTCAGTGCTCCACTTTGGGCACTTTGGGTTCAAGAGTGTGTGACGAACGCCTCAAACGTAGAGTGCGGCATTCGGAGGTGATCAGCGATGGGTATGTCTACCTTACAGAAGCGATCCAAAGCCGAATGCTCCACGACGATGAGCCCGAAATTTTTTGAAATAAAAAGTTTGAAGAATAAGTATTGCAGAGGAGAAAGAATTGCAAAGTTGCAGAGCAGAAGGAATGGCAAGATACAATGGCTATGGAGGCAATAGTGCTCACTCAAGAACTGTCCACCATCGACACGGAAACCTAGAATAAAGAAGGGGCGTGTATTATACAACGTCGAATGCTCGGCGACTATCAATAAATTTAGTGCCATCAACGACAGAGGGCTATCCGGCGGCTCAATGATTGAAAGAAAAGAAGGTTAGGAACGTAATTACACTAAAAGAATTTCTGCACAAGTGTGTTCGAAACAATATCCTCACGAGGAGGACGACGATCGGGCGGTCTCGATGGCCTTCACGAGGTCGTCGTACTTGGCGCCCCGGATCTCCCCGACCTGCTCCGCGTTCTTGAAGATCTTGAACGTCGGCACGGATTTCACGCCGAGCTCCTTCGCCAGCGGTTTATTCTCCTGGTTGCAATCCAGCTTCATGAACACCACGTCGCCAGCATAGGACTCCGCCAGCTTGGTGACCTTGGGCAACATGAGCTTGCACGGACCGCACCACTGCGTGAACATGTCCAGAACCACCACTTTCTCCCCCGCCTCTTTCACCAACGGCCAGAACGTGTCCTTGTCCACCTCCGTGATTCCGTCCTCCGTCGCCACGTCCACGCTCCCCGACGCCGTCTCCGCGGAGCGCCTGCGCACCACGGATCCTCGCTCCGTCGCCTGCCACCGCTGCTGCCCCTGCGGGCACATCCGATCGGAGGCTCGCACGGCCACGGCCACGACAGCGGTGTCGCCATCTCTGAGCGTGCAAGGGCGAGCAAGGACGCATCCCGTGGCTGTGGGCAGATGCAAGGCCATGGCCATGGCGTCGGAGGAGGAGGTTGCAACGGGGGATTGGATTCGAGGCAGCAGGTCGACGAACTGGGGCCAACAATGGAATTCCGAGAATCGACGCGACGAGCTTTCGATCGAGAATGGGCAGACGTTTGGAGAGGGTGAGTGGTAAGGGGGAATTCGAGGGAGTCGGACGAATCGGTGCCAGACAATTGGAGCGTCTTGGTTGGGGTGATAGACTCGAAACTTTTGGCGGCAGTAGCGGTGGATAGCGGCTGGAGCTGTGGGGCCGCCCTGGGCATGGATTTAGATCTATCCCTTTTGCTTCGGCTTATTTCATTATCCCTGCTTCTGTGCCGAGGGGGCAGCAAGGCCTTCACAATACTAGTCAGCAGGGGAGCCAGGGGTGCTACCTGATTACGTGTGAGGGGCGGTTCACAAGCCAAAAGATGGAACTTGGCGCTTCACAGGGTAGTGTGCTCTAATTCGATGCCATGCTCTAATTTGGTGCACTTTTAGGGATGGTTGACATTGTTCTTTCAAATATCTATTATTATTATTGATGGGTTAGGTGGGCTTAGCAATTTAGGTTAATATGCTAAACCCACTTAACTCATCAATGACAATAATAAATATTTTAAGGAACAATGCAAGGTTTAAAATGCTGGCAAATGGATGCTGAGTTGTGCACTCATTATTGAAGAATATCAGGAGGGAAGGGAAAGCAATGGACAAATTTTGTCAAAATTCGTCAGCATTTTAAACCCTAGAACAATGTCAGCCATTCCTAAAAGTGCGCCAAATTAGAGCACGGCACCAAATTAGAGCACACTACCTTAGTACGTCCCATGAATTTGTAGTAGGTTAGAGCATCCTCATTCCAACAAGTATATCAAATCTACAATGGCACTCTCACAATGGGTTCTAGTTTGAGAATTGCGAACCTGATCCAATGCACCCTGCATGTGAGACATGATCTTAAAGGTGAAAGCAAAACCTAGCTCTCACCAAGTAGTTTTAGCAGTCCTCAAGAGTCCTTCAAATTGCTTTGTATAATGATGTTAGAGAAATGATGAGTACTTAGAAAACTAGAAATAGAGATCTTGTCAAAAAAGCCTAATAGAAACAGAGTTTGCAACTCCAACTATTGATGTGCATTAGATCAAAGGAGCCAGTGTGCCGTCTGCGTCAATTGAGGCCAAGCAATAGAGCTTGGTAATTGCTGTTAGCCGAGCCTGATGCAGGCTCTGGACTGAGGGATGCCCTTAGTTCATATTGATCCAATGACACTCAATCAATTTTTGGACTTCTGCATAGTTTTTCTTAAAATTTCGAAACAAACGTATTGCTCACCTCAATTTCATCAAACCGGTCACAAAAGTTAGAAGCAGGTCCTTTGTTGAGATCCAAGCAATCCTCTGGATGAATGAGAAGCTGTTTACCATCACACACAGACACTGTGTTATATACAAGTAGACGTCTGTATTGAAGTCCATGTTTTGGATAATGACCATAATATTAGTTTCATTAGCGATGTTACGTACACGTGACAAGCATTTTGATAAAGCACTGTATAATTGTCAAAAATATACTCCAACGGATCCAGCACCAGACCAGTATAGGGATGTTTAAGTCAAAGAGCAACATGCTTCTATATGGCCCATCTTCGATCAATGTTCCTAAATTAATCCTCATGTTTGTCCAAATACGCTTACAACTCTGATTTTTCAATCAATCACAAGCTAATTGTTGCTTATGCCATGCGACAACTTCAGTGTATGGAAGGTCCCCACCAAATACATCGAGTGCACTTCCAACTGTAACATCTACAACTCCATTCCCTGCAGCCTTGATACGTTCAAGGTCTGCTAATGTGTTGACACCTCCTGCATACGTGACCGGAATCTGTAGCACAGCAAAACGATGAGTTGGTTTAGAAAGCTGTTGATGCGTTATCCAGCAGTTTTTAATCAGTAATAAAACAATCCTTAATTACATCCATTTCCATCCATTATATGATTTATAGTATTCGCATTTAATTATATCATCCACAATTTGGCCACTTCTGTAAATACTTAAGCAAATTTGGAACATGTCCATGATTCCATAGATTGTAGACCTCAAAAACAAAGAAAACTTACTTATAAGTTCAGGGTCGTTGTAAGATCAAAAGCTCCAAAATTAGTAATCCTTCCAAGTTTCAAAATGAAAACATGAATTTTGTGTAGTCAAGAATTTACACAAGTATTGAAACTGACTGACGTGAGGGTACAAAATGCCTTGTTAATTGGGAATTTAACTTTACCTATACACACGTAACACTACTGAGTACAAACGTCTAAACCTTAACACTTACCTGTCTCTTTTTTAATTTTTGTAGAAGTGGCAAAGAGATCTGACTCTCGAATATGTTTTGATGTGTACTGCTAATCTAAAGAAACAGTTCTGAACCAGACAGAAGATCAAAATCGATTTCAACTGTAAAAAGAGGTGCGAATTTGAGTTGCAGCGACATAGGAATACTTACCGGAGAATATCTTCCAAGAATACTAACAAGCTCATCATCAATGCCAAGCCTGCAAAATCGACTCTACTCAGTCAACTCACTAAGAGTTCAAGATCTAAGAACAGACTATTATTTCGCAACAACCAAATGTCTCGATGTAGAATCAAGTAACTATACACAAGAAACAAATAGACAAAAAGTTCGTAGGGGTTAACCTTTTTCCTTCCACGTCAACACCGTGCACTAAGAATTCATCTGCAGAGGCAGATAGCATAGCTAAGGTGCCCTCATTTACAACGAGATCGCTGAATCGCTGCCAGCGGTCTGTTACAACCAAGTACTGACCGTCCTGTTCATTTCGGACCCACGTCATGTTTTACAGTTTACATAATACGAAGGGAGAAAGCACTCTAACTGATCTAAAACCTGATAAGATCACCGCACATGTATCACACTCCTTGAATGGAAAGGCATGCAAAAGCAGATATGAATTCAATAGACAGTTAAAGGAAGCTGTAAAGAAATACCTTCTTCCGACAGCTGAGATCCAACACCAATCTATTCTTCCCCGTCAACTTCACTAATTGCTTCAGCCTCTCCTCATCCATTTTACCGTCCCTAAAAACAAACTGCACGAAGTACAGCATGTAACTTTCCAGCATCTACTCCGTAAAAAAACATCTACTTTACCCAACTGACGAAGACACTCTCAAAAAGAAAGAAAATGGACTGGACTATGCACTTTTCAAGTACGTTATTGTGTTTCCTGATAAGTGAGAGAGAATACGACTGCTAGCTTTAGCACCTGAACCAGGAAAGGATGTACTAGCGATGCAACAACTAAAACAAAAAAATAGAGTTACGTACAGATGTGACAATAACATGACTTGCTCCAGCATCCAAATATCCACTGGCATTATCGAGATTGACACCACCACCTACTTGCAAACCCCCTGTAAACCATTCAGCGTCAGAAACAATCGCATTCAAAGTATGCCTTTATGAGAGTGTGGCCTTGTCCATATATATATAATTCAACCAGAAAGTGGCCATATGATTGTTTATAAGATACTTTTACCATCCATCAGTGCCATTCATCTAACATGTTCAAAAGAGATGCCTGTAAGGTTAACTTACCAGGATAGGCTCTTAGAGCTTCCAGAGCTGCGGCATGGCTAGCGGAGTCGGCACCGAGCATAATAACATGGCCACCTAGTAAGCCATCCTTCTTATACATTTCAGCGAACTCTCCAGCGGATAACTGAGACTCGAAATTTGTGACCAGGGAAACAGCAGTGTCCGAATTCTTGTCATCTGGCAAGTCCCGCAATGTGGAACCGACTATTTGCTTCACTTTACCCTGAAGCAGAAAAATACCACAACATCAAACCTCCCACACCATGTGAGCGACTATAGTTCAAATTTTTTATCATAAAACCAGCTCATCCTGAATCATAATGCAGAGAGGAATCCCAAATGAAATAACCATTATAATCTACATTATACCGAAAAAATATCGAAAGAACAAGATCTTTCTTTAAACAATTTAAAATTAAGTTTTTTTATTATATTTGTAGGATTTTTCTATGCTCTACAAATTCGAGAATTTTCTGTAATATTAAGCGATTTTTGAAAAACTCAAAGATAAAATTGATTTTATTGTGTTTCTTGTTTTGATTAAGAAAAAGAAGTTACGAAAGAAGTGGAATTTTAAAAAATTGCTAAACGAAAACACCTATCTCATCAGAATAGCAGACAGTAAACTGTAACAGAAAGATTTCCTGGAAAAATGGTAAACCTTGTGAATGTCGATGCACGGTCGAAATTTAACGGCTCGCTTGCCCTCTTGGACCACAATTGGTTCCGCGCTTACTGCACCTGCAATCGGCTCATCGCTTGACCAAATCAATCACAAAACTAAACAGAAGACTACCCTTTAAAAATAAAATAAAACGACAGAAAGTTATCATAACTCAGAAGGCAGAATTCCTCTGTTTTCTCCACTAAACCAGAAAATTTTACAACGATAAAAGTAAGACGGAAAGCACGGAAATATTACATTACACTCAAAATGCAACAAAGAGAACTTCAAATTTGAAGATTTAATCTCACCGACCTCTCACAGTGAGTGGACCTGCGGAGCTTAACGACTGGACAGCCACAGAGTGTGTAAAACTGCACTGGTCAAGCAGCCCGCCCGTGACAACAGGCAGAGCAGCCTGCAAGGCTGTGCCATAGAGATCCCGCATGACGCTAAATTATTCAATCGGTTGCACAATCTCATTCATCGCTCATACTTTCCTCCGCACTGCTCTCGTGCGCCTTAGAACTTTGCTCATCGCCGAATCTCTGCCATTGTAGATACATAAATTACCTTCATTGGCTCTGGACTGAAGAGGGGGAGGCTTTGCATCGACAGAAGGCAGAAGCACGCTGAGGAAGTGCCGCGACAGGGAACAGAGCACCTCGTACAGGACCTGCTTGTTTTCTTTGGCTTGGGCCAAAACCCTAAACCTTACGTGCCCCCGAGTTTCAGGAATTTTGAGTAAAATACCAAAGTTGGAAGCAAGATTAGACTTTGGATAACAGTGGTAGTCAAGGTTGGGCTGAGATTCAGATTTCCGTGAAGCTTGAGAAAAGGCAGAGAGTGAAAGTACAAGCCAATACGATGGGAGCAGCAACGCAAGATGGACCCAAAATTACAAGAAGTAAAAGTTCTCTTGTGAAAATCTGAAGGATGCCATTTCTCCACGCCTAAGCGAGGATAAAAAAAAATTTCAATCTTCACGGAAAACCTCTTGCGCAAGTCGTGGACTGAAAGCCACGTCGGTTTCCGTGAAGATTGAGAAATATAAAAATCAAATTGTGACTATCCCTACTGTACAATGGCCTCCAACAAAGTATGTCGGGCCTTCTTTTTTTAGTTAGAGGTCATGTCATGTTATGACATGTAAATGAGGTCAATTGGCCTTTTCTTTTTTTACATTTTTTATATTTCATTCTTAATCCCAATCCCAACCAAGCATATCAAATTTCAGCCCCAAAAAATCCAAATCCAAATTTTGATAAATTGTTTTGTGTCACAAGTCATGGTTTTATATGGTTTTATAAGAAAATTGATTGAAAAACTTTGATGATGAATTTTGGAGGTTTGATTGCATGGGTATATAGGTAACATCCATATGCACATCCATACGTAAATCTTCCATGCTAAAAAAATCCCCTTAAGTAAAACAAAATTGATCTTTGAAGGGTTTAGTGTGATCCATGATATGTCCAAATTTTGTAAAATAGATATTTTCTTATGATAACCAATTTTTTCTATTTGATTCATACGTTTTGACTAAGTTTGTACCTTTGAACATGTTGTTGTGTTATTTTGGTGAAAAGCTAACTAAAAATTAAAAATATGTATTTTACAAAATCTGGACATATCATGGATCACACTAAACCCTTCAAAGATCATTTTTGTTTTACTCAAGGGATTTTTTTAGCATGGAAGATTTATGTATGGATGTGCATATGGATGTTACCTATATACCCATGCAATCAAACCTCCAAAATTCATCATCAATGTTTTTCAATCAATTTTCTTATAAAACCATATAAAACCATGACTTGTGACACAAAACAATTTATCAAAATTTGGATTTGGATTTTTTGGGGCTGAATTCTGATATGCTTGGTTGGAATTGGGGTTAAGAATGAAATATAAAAAATGCAAGAAAAAAAGGCCAATTGACCTCATTTTCATGTCATGACCTCTAACTAGAAAAAGAAGGCCTGACATACTTTGATGGAGGCCACTGTACAAGTTATAGTGGTGCTTGGTTAGCGTCAACCTTTGTAAGAGCAACAATTGGATAAGATCACAGCCCCACTCCCCTTTTGCTCAATAGCATGTATGAGCTTGGTTAAGGTCAAGTGCTTGCATATGGTCAACATTTTCTTTTCATCAATTCCCATTTTGACTATTTAGTTGGAAAAGCATTTGGTTAGTGTTCCAAAAACATGAGTGAGAAAGCACCTCTAAAGTTGCAATCCCTAAAACTAGGGAAAGTAACACAAATGGATGGTTTGTTTATGATCAATGCTTGGATAAGGTCAACACTTTCTACAAGCCCAAAGTGTTGACGCTAACCAAGCACCACTGTATATCATATGGATATAATTCAAGGGAATTGATAAATGTATCACACCCTTTTTACTAGTCTACCACAACAATTATATATGCCAAATGGTTATGATATTTTAGTAAGTGTGGACCATGTAAAGGACTTCACTAAACTGAAAATGTAACTTGACATATAAGTTGTAACTGTAGCTTTGTTTTTTAACTCTAGATCTTACAAATAGTATTGATTGAAAGATCTATTTTATGCTAAGTTTAACTTAGATCTTTAATCAATACTATGAGCAAGATCTAGAGTTGAAAACAAAGCATGTTACATTATATCTTAATTTTAATGATGTTTTGTTTGTGATCCATACCTATTATAATATCATAAATATTGGACATATACAATATGTGTGGCAGAATAACCAAAAAGGTGTGGTACATATATCAATTCCCATAATTCAATCATGTTGATGTAACCCGGTCAATCATGTGGCTATAATATTGACAAAGGTGTATAGTAGTACTTGTTTGAACTAATTTTGCATAAACTAATATCTTCCCTAAGCTAATATAGACACATGTCTTAACAGAGCCCCACCCTTCTCCATCCCCTCTCCACCCCATTGTGTAAACTAATACTCCCTTTGTCCCATTATAAAGCTCCAAAAAACTTCTCCATGAGGGCTTAACTATATATTTAGTCATTAAGCTAGTGATAAATGCATTCTATAATCAATATACCACCTACCAAATATCTGCAAAATCTCAAGTTTTTATGTTGCCATTTAGACACCCAAATTCCATGCAAAAAGTATCATATTTGTGCATAGTTTGTGAAGGCTGCCGCCTCCTCATTATTTTAGTCTTTGTACTAATGACACATGCATTCTAGAATCAATATACCATTTACCAAATGTGTGCAAAATCTCCAACTTTGATGTTGCCGTTTGGGCACCCAAATTCCATGCAAAAAGTACCATATTTGTACATGTTGCTAGCTCCTCATTATTAATGATTTAACCCCTGTGCGCCCAGCACAAGTCCACTCAAATCCAAACAACATCATATTAATTAAATTGGGAAAAAGAGTACATTTTGGGACTTTCACTATTTTTGTCATTATGTAAAATTCAACATATAAAAAAAAAATGCAATTTTTTGTACAATATTGAAGTCTCAGTGATTGCCTACAAGAATTTTTAAAAAAATTCAACTTTGAGCTATAGCTATGCATGCATTTATTGTATGTAAAATTAAGATGGAGTACAAAATGGTACCTTCATTTTTCTCAATTAATCTAATATGGTGTTAAAACCTTTGGAACTCATTCCAATCAAACTATCACCTAAAAGAGATCCATAAAAAATGACCGTACCAATTGGTAGTGCACATGGGCTCAAAGCTCCAAGGAAAAGGACACGTCCTTTCACCATACCATTGAAAAGATTATAATGGTCAAACAAGGAAATTTTTCAAAACCAAGAAGCCATATTTTGGCCCCTTGGGAGCTCATGAGTTAAAGATTAGTAGCGACAATGGTACCTCATATGGACGAGGCCAAGCTTGTTAGGAGAAGAATGCTCTTTAACTCCTAAGCACCCCACAGCCCCAAATATTGCCTCTCACAATTGAAAAAGTTATATGTTTGACTGTTATAATCTTTTCATCAATACAGATAAATCATGTGTCCATTTTTCCTGTACTTCTATGCCTATGTTCCCTACCAATTAATACGGCTATATTTTATGAATCTTGTTTGTCATGACAGATTAGTTGGATTGAGTGTGACTAGGTCTGCATTTTGGTGAATATGGCATGGGTGCTCAGGGTGCTTAACTTGCCCCTATGGGATAATTGGACATGACAAACGCTTTCTCAGCAATTGAAAGTAGCAAAGGGAGCTTTTTAGAGGGACAAGAACTATGCCTAATTTGGAGCTTTATATTGGGACAGAGGGAGTATCAAACACCTGATTCCACGCATTTTAGTTCAAACAAGTCCTATTGTACTATACACTACCCTTGCAAATCTTTACACCCAACCCTTTTACTACTTAGCAAACTTAGCATTTTATAGAACACTTTTGAAACTTTTACATTTTGTACCATTGATCTTTGATTCTTATACAATCGCAATCATGCATACCAAATTTTGAGTTCCAAAAAATCAAAACTCTATTTTTGGTGATTTATTTTACCTAAGATTCATGGTTTTGTGTAACAAATGATTAAAGAAAATTGGTGATGATTTTTTGAGATTTGATTGCAAGGATATGTAGGAAACAACCATAAGCACATCTTTCCTTCAAGCAAAATTCTCCAAAAAGTTTCAAAATTCCTTCTATATAGATTTTCACGTTATAAGGGTGAACATGACCAAATTTAGCAAAAAGGACATCTCTATTTTATTATTAGATTTTGGAAAATTGACTCCTATACTTTGATTAAGTCTATACCTTTGAGCATAAAATAGAGATATCTTTTTTGCTAAATTTGGTCATGTTCACCCTTATAACGTGAAAATCTATATAGAAGGAATTTTGAAACTTTTTGGAGAATTTTGCTTGAAGGAAAGATGTGCTTATGGTTGTTTCCTACATATCCTTGCAATCAAATCTCAAAAAATCATCACCAATTTTCTTTAATCATTTGTTACACAAAACCATGAATCTTAGGTAAAATAAATCACCAAAAATAGAGTTTTGATTTTTTGGAACTCAAAATTTGGTATGCATGATTGCGATTGTATAAGAATCAAAGATCAATGGTACAAAATGTAAAAGTTTCAAAAGTGTTCTATAAAATGTTAAGTTTGCTAAGTAGTAAAAAGGATTGGGTGTAAAGATTTGCAAGGGTACTGTACATAAAAATTTGAATGAAAATCATCAATTTTATGTATTAAAGAAAAGCAATTTGATCATTTAACCCTGAAAGGACAGATTGGTCACCGCAGTTTGATTGTGCGGTGAGTATTTGCCGAGGATGTTTTTTGACCTCCTCGTCCTTTTAAGGGTTAAGTCGCTTTTGGCCTCCTAAGCAATTACAAAGCTAACAATATTACGGCAATCCGTAAGGTTTGAAAATTTGGAAACACAGCATTGTTCACCAAAGTTAAATATTTTCTTAGAACAAAAAGGAGGCTAAGTATTTTACATCAGAGGTACATTAGCATCACAAAGTCAAGAAACATATATGACAAGTCTCTACAAGAGGAACATTGACACCAATACAAATGGTCTAATTGACTACACTAACTATTGCAGATTTAGTGTTCTACAAAATTTGTATTGCTGCAAACTTGGTTCTTCTTTTGAGAGATTGGTACAATACGATAATATTTCAACTGTGGTTCTGCACTACTCAGATATATTCATGTTATTTTATCCAATGTTAGTGAAGTAATTACCTTTTTGGATGAGGCTGTTGGTGAGTCACCTAGCAAGGAAACAGACAATAAAAAGGAATAACCACTCATTGGCAAACATTGTACATACAAAATCAATATACCTTATCCTATGGTGTTGCTTACCAGGTATGTGACCCAACTGCACTTTATTGACGGAAACTTTGTTAACTACAATGAATAAATTGTATATTCAACTTTGTCCACGGTCAACCTTAGAGATGCCTTCCAAGTCCTGAACTGAACGGAACATAATTTTCAGATGAGAAAAGCTGCTCATCTTGCTAATTTACATCTGGCTAATGTAGCCTAAATTAAAATGGGAATCCTACAATGGATTACCAGTAACAGCCAAAACAATACAACTCTCAACATTCACTACGAAATCACCACCCTGCAAGGAACTTCAATACTAGAGAGCAACTAGATCCATTCCTTTCAGGAATATGCCTACAAGCTCAGCCCCAAACCTATTTATCAGCTCCAAAGCTCTATCCTTCTGGCATCGGTGTTCCTCAGTAGGAAAGTGCATTCAGAAAATCGAGTCTGACATGAGAGAAATCAACAAGTACCCCAAGAAGGATTTAGGGTATTACCAGGGAACTAATGAGACTAACGCCAACATGGAGCTTTCATCCATCATTATTTACTTAGCTATCAACCCATCGTTTAGATATATAGAGCTCTTTATAATTGGATTCAAGAAAGAGCTGAAAAGTCTCAAAAGTTTGGATGAATTCCCATTAAACTACAAAGAGAGGAAGAACGAATTTGCTCAAACTTGAGCGTCCAAGCGAGGTTCAAATGAGAAGCCCAGAACACTCCGTGCTTCCAGAATATTGTTTAGGGTACATGCGGGCAACCACCACCACGAATTTCGATACATATCATACATGAGCACCTCAAGGGAGGATGACTCTCTGAAGCATACATAGTCTCCATGTGAAAAGCACATAAAATGGTGACGTTGAGATCTGCATGAACACAACAAACACATGAGTGCCTACAAACATCCTCGGTTATAATTTTTCTCAGAAAAGAAAACTTAACTGAAGACAGAAGTAATGGACCAAAAACATGTGCAGAAATTCCATTTGACAAAAATCTTCACACAACAAGCTGCTTAGAATCTGCTTCCTGCCAAATTGAAATGATCGAAACGTAAAAGGTTCAGTAGTTAGGATATGCAGATGACATCTAATAGCAAACATGCGGAGTGTGCAATGGAAAGGAAAGTAGAAAATATCTCAGTTATGCCATTGCTTCATGTTCGACATCTCACGTCCCTCACTTCAAAAACTTAGAAGGCTCAAGGAGGGCTCACTTGAAGAGCGTATTGAACAGTGTATCTGGCATGCGCTGAACTTCCAACCATTCACTTCTGGTCATATCCAGACGCCATAGGTGCACGCTTCTGAGCGTCCTGTATTCTTCCACCCCTCCTACCATGAAAAGCTGGCCTCGATGGCCTATAAGCTGTGGACAGACCAAATTCAGAGGCATTCTGACTTTCAATTCATGCCAAGTTCCCTCACGTACATAAAAAGCCAAGATTCCAGCAGTCGCTCCAAAGCTCATACTGTACAGATACCCGTTTATGTAAGCCGTCCCTGTAATAAGAGCAATCCTTTTAGGAAGGCTGCTGGTCATATACCATGAGTTCGTTCTAGAGTCAAAAACCTGTACCAAATAAGATAACATAAGAAAAATCACATCAGAAAGCAACAGTCATCTTCAAGAACTGATCAGAAAGTGTCATCTCAAGCTCATCAAACTGTAACTTGCCGGTGCAACCCCTGTTAACGCAAATTCATGTAAACAAATCCTCGACGCACGCAGGATAATCAAAAAGGATTCTTCATAAGGAAGAGATCAAGGCACTTATTATTATGAGCAACTGCACATGAGCAGAAAAGAATGCACATTAATAGAAAGCAGCAACAGGAGGGAATTGATTGAAGGACCTGAGATGTCACACTTTCACCATCTTGAACTACTAGAATCTTGTAAGTCCGATTCTCGCGATCCATCACCATGCCAACCACATACGGAGATTTCATGTGCAACATTGGAGGTAATTTCCGCAGTGTTCGCATCATAGGGTTCGACACGGAAAGATAGCGGTTCTGAGAACCTGTTCCCGCAAGACACAACAATCCTCCCGCAGTGGCCACAGCAACAGATTCAAAATACGGACAGGAGAGAAAAAACAAATGAGGTAGCAAGTGCCATTTCTGCGATGAAGGATCGTAAGCCGCACACTTTTGCTGCAGCGGATCTGCAAACATGAGGAACAACGACCCTTGCGAGGGAACTCTCGAGCAGATCGAGAGAAAGCTTTTTTCGTTGATTATGTCGTTCCAGCGTTTGCATACACACCGGAGCCGGAAGAAGCTCGGCAAAGGTAACCATGCCAAAATTATGTCGTGCAGGTGCTCAGGCAAGTTACTCCAAAGCTCAGCATCCAAGGGCTCCACAGTCTCCCTTCTACCTGAATAAGGACGCGAATTTAGGGATGACTTCCCACGCTCTCCTTTCTCAAAACTTCCATGCTTCCTTGAGCCATTAACCACAGACAAAGAAGCTAACGATCGCACTAGGTCGGTACTAGAAACAGACACAGAATCAGTCTCCATGCAGTCATCGCTGCTATTTTCCCCGCTCATTGCCGCTCAATGATGATTTACATTCACAGCACGATCCTTAAATTCAATGCCTTCGAAACCCTAGCTTCCCCTGAAGCTCTAATCATAACAAAACCCTAAGTGACAGAAAACATACTCCCAAATAGGTCACAAACAATCGAAAACATACCGAATTCCCGTGTTCTAAAGTTCAAAATCTGCTCCTCCGCTTCTGTTTAGTAAACCACGAAGATCATATCAAAACGAAGCCATAGAAATCAATAATAAAATGAGACAAAAATATGCAGAATATTACATTCACAGTGCGATCCTGCTTTCAAAGCCCTAGCTCTCCCCCTCAAGTCGAGTTTTAAGAATTCCGACTAAGAAAGTCTCGAATAGGCCACAATTGACACATAACAAGACGACGGGGATTTGAAATGTACTCCTCGGCTTTCTGTTTTGGGGACTGTAGAGGTATTCGCGAAACGCTTTTTAAAATAATAGAAGTGGAGACAATCATATGGCGTGCTCAAATAATACTATATTCGCCAATAGTCAATTTCCTTGTGAAGTGTCACTCAGACTCCGGGGTTAGGAACATTGGGGTTCGGGAATCGCTCTGTCTGGCTATGGAGGCTATGGCGATGCTCTCTTGTGGCTGGAAAACCTTTGAGCAGCATCGAACAGGCTGCTCATTTAGTTTTCGTGGACGTGGCTTTTACGGTTGAGACAGAAAGAACTGCTTCGAAATGAAGATTCTGGCGTTTTAACCTAATCGGACATTACATTACATTAGGGGTAAGTTAGTCACACCTTCCTTCACCTCATTCTCAATCTTCACAGAATGGGATGTGGCAATAGGGATTTTGGAATCAACAAACTTTAAAAAAACTAATGTCAAGTTAGGAAGAAGAAACCAAAAATATTGACATCAATTTTAAGAGTCCAATTCAGTGTTTTTTTTTCACCTACCATACGTCACGTGCTCTTTTAGGAATGGAGAATTTTGAGAGTGAGAGAGGAGCATTGGTTCAATTTCTAACAGGGTGGCCTCAAGAGGCCCAAAAAAAAACACTAGTCCAATTACAAGCATTTGTTCACAAAGATTTTTCAAAGTCCAAAATCCCTAAAATTGTATAATTGTGTGTAAGAGATGTTAAAAAAAGTGCTTATTGGTTCTTAAGTAGTAAGATTAGGCACTCAGAATTGTCATGTTAGTCACCTAAAACCATCACTTTGTCACCCAAAATTATTAATATTTGTATTTATCAATCACTGACAGTGCTTGCAAGAATAGGTGACGCCCATGGGGACACAGATGGAAATGGATGTTGCTACCTTAGTCACACCTTCATCTCCCCATTTTCAATCTTTAGAAAATGGGACCTTGGTACTCTCTCCTTGATTTGCAAAGGTCACATTCTTTGGAGATTGAGAAGTTTTTCTCTTCACCTCCTTAGGAGAAGCATGGGTGTGAAGAAGATTTTGTATGTGAAGTTTTTACCCATGTGTGTCTTTCTTTTCATTTAGCTCTTCTTGTTTTCACCCTCCTTGTAGTTGAAGACCTTGGTTGAGTGTGTGAATGCAACTTGCTTCCTTACTGCATCACCACTCTTTAGGTGAACTCATTCACCACCACCTACAAAAGGAGAGTTAGAATGAGACCCCATATTTGATCAATATGGAGTTGCATGTTATATATGGAGTGTATCCGGACATTGCGTTGGTCCAAATACACTCCATATATAACATACAACTCCATATATAACATACAACTCCATATATAACATACAACTTCATATTGATCAAATATGGGGGTAACACCTTCTTCATGGAGAAGTGCTCCCATCGGCTCCTATTTCCACTCCACAACTTCTCATTCTTCACAGAAGTTTCACTCTTGGAGAGAATGTGACTACCCCTAGTTTCTCTCCTTGATTGCAGGAGCCCCATCCTTTGAAAATTGAGAAAAACAAAATTCACCTCCAAAGACGAAGAATGGGGTAAAGGAATCTTCACATGCAAACTTTTCACCCATGCTTACTTCTTTTTCACCCTAGCTAGTATGTGTTCAACTATCACTTTTCTTTTTTTAGGTGTCACTCCTCTTGTCTTAACCGTTTCTCCATTCTTTGTTCTCCATTCTTCTTGAGTCACAAAAAGGAAGTTTACCCTTCTTTGTGGAGAAGTGATCCCATTGACTCCTATTTCTACTCCTAAATTTCTCATTCATCACAAAAATTTCAATCTTGGAGAAAATGTGCCTACCTCTATATTGCGTCCCTTGCCCCAACTTTGCAAATCTCAACTCAATGCTAATTCCTAACTTTGTTGAGGGTGTATAATCCACAAAAAATAAATATAATACATATTTTTACATACTTTGGTCAAAACAAAATTTGGGGCTTAGCTTCCAAGTTGGGTTTACTTTTTTGGTGTATTCAAATTTTGAGCAAAGTTTCATTTTATTGGCACCAAAACTTCCAAAAATATTGCCATAGTATTTCTATATGAATTGGGACTTGGAAATTAGGACCTAAACTAGGTACAAAGAATAAAGTTCTGAATCCTAATTTTTAGCTCTCACCAATAATAAATATGACATTTTAATGGGACTTCTGATGTGAAACACAATATAAATCTCCCTTGAATTCTTAAAACCTGATAGGTGTAGAGACTGAAAATTGGAGTTTATTGTACAAAACTATTCTCCAAATCCCACGTCCCACCTCACTTAGAGATGTTTACATGGCGGCATTTTTTTATAGATTTTGGCGTTAGGAAATGGAGTTTTGAAATTGGAAGTTTGCTCCTTGAATTTGGTGTGGCCTATATCACAAGCATGACTTGAGAGCCAAGTTCCAATTTTTCTTTTCATAAGGTATTCATGGTACTTTTTTGTATCTCTTTTGGTTCTTGACAACTCCACAAGTAAGGGGTTTGATTTTGAACTAGGAATTGTAGAATTGATATGTGAACCAAAGTGCAAAGTACCTGTAAGTCGTACATTTTCTACTGGAAATGGTTATTAATATAATAATATTAATCATTGTGTTGGTTGCAAGACCATTGTGAACACTGAATGTTCAATTAGATTGACTATCAGTCTCTCGGGGGCATAAGTAGTTTAGGAATGGTTTTAAGTTCTACTTATCAGATTCTAAACCTTGAGCAAATATTCCAACATGTTAAACTTGTTGTGACTATATTGCCTATCTCAAAAAATATTTACATGAAATCATGATGTTTTGGAGTTAGTAGACTTTAATTTAGTAAACTTTACCAAAAGTCTTGTCTCAAAAAGTGTTTTCAAATGTTTTGAAGGAAAAAATCTTGGTAATTCAACAAAAAAATTAGTTAAGTATTATTGACCTCAATTAAATGTATTGAACCATTTAGATTAAAATCTATTTCATTGATAAAAGCACATAAAATCTATTGAATGTATTCATTAGTTCTTTCAATATGGCAACTTCAAGTCAACATGAATTGTCACATGCCTTTATTATCAAGTTGTAAAACAAATCTAAACTAAAAGACATTACAAATCCAATAGAACAAGATCTCTATCTTACTAAACAAAGTAGTTGTATTGACTATGGTGCCATTTGATAAGATTCTAGAGCAATATTTGACCATACCAATACTAAGTACTAATACAATCAACACAACTATGTTTCCAAACATGGAAAAAAGATTCTTTATTATGGACTATATATAGAATAATCTTGCACACTTCAAGCACACACCACATATGTTGAAAAAAATAGAAACAAAAAACAAAAAACAAGCCTGGTGAATGTAGATCTTATTGTTAAGTTAATCAATCACTTATTGATTCAATAAACAGAAGTTTAATAATACACCTACATATGTATTGTTTGATTTTTACTTGCACAAATTGCAAATTTTAAAGGTTTGTAAGAATCTACATGACACCATTATAAAAATTTGTGTTTACAGATTGTAAAACGCATTCTCATTATAAACATAAATTTGTTTTTTAAGACATCAGTGTATTCAAAGTAGACATAGCTAAAATTGAATTTTCTTACTTTAGATAGAAACATCCAACAGGGCACAATCTTCCAACTTTGAGGCTTTGTTACGACAATTTCCAAACCACTACCACATAATTGGACCATCACTCTATTCTAGGCCTAAAATTTTGGAATTCAACTTAGATCAAGTTAACCCTTAAAGAATGGATGGATCACCGAGGCTTGCCTTGCCTGTAGCATTCAGTGTTTTTTTTTTTTTGGCGACAAGTCGTCATTCTTGCTCACTGTATTTGCTTCCCTCCATGTGTGCTCCAATGTGGAGAGGACAAAGCAGCGCTCTGTTGCCAGAAAAAAAAACACTGGTAGCATTCTACAGTGTTTTGCACATGGGCACCAATAATACTGTTTCAAAAAGTTGGAAAAGTCAACAGTGCATGGTGCCCTCAATAAAATTGCAAGAAGGGCAGCTCTAGAGCTAACACCATGTATCACAATTTGAGTTACAAACAAAATGAATGTATTTGAAGAGGTAATTTTTTGGCTTTTATGATGCACTACGCATTTATGATCACTTCTGAAAAAAATCAAATCAAAATCAGTTTTTTTTTGGGATACATAGTCTTTTTCCGAACACAAAGGACATTTTTTGTCCATGCTAACGTTTAGGGGTTAAGCCATCATAGTCTAGATATAAATATTGGTGCAATAATTGTTGCAATAATCTAAAAGAACAAAAGCCTTAGTGTATCTTTTATACTTTCTGGATATGATATAAAAAACTTCATAGATTCTCTGGTTTAATCAACTTTTTTTTTTTTCATTTGATGGTTTTCACTACCAAATTTAAAATCATACAAATTGAATGAATATTATTGTAAAAACTTGGCATGTGAAAACAAAACAAGATATTTCCAAACTCTAGACCATTTACTACTTATAAAAGTTGATTAAATTTCTCCTCAATTTGAAATAATGATCGACTTTGAGGTTGCAAAAGTACAAAAAAAAAAAAAAAAAACTTTAATATGTATGTAAGATGTAGTATCTTTATAAAAAAATGAATCTATATAATTATTATATTTAGCTAAATAAATTTATTTAAATCCTTCACAATCACAAAAAAAAATAACATACAATTTATGAAAAGATGAAGATGCTATGATTTGAATACAAATTTCATAGAGAATTCTTAAAACATAAGAAATTTGCCTTAATTTCCGGATATCATAACTTGAGCAACTAAAACTAACAATAATAGGCTACTAAGTTAGTACTACGTAAGCTTGTTCTACATGCCAAAAAAGGATATTTGACTACCATTCATGTTAACAATGTCTCTAAAGTTCTAAACATTTCAAACATTAAAATTTATGATTGTTAGCATTTAACAAATGTCACTATTTTCAAAGTTATATTTGTAGCTTCAAAGTATGAATTTTACAAAGAAACACTTGAATTTTTTTGAGCAAGCAAATGTTTATCTTTAAGCATTTATTGGTTAAGATTTTTCCTTAGATCATGTTGTTGGCTGCTATCCAACCATGCAACTATTATTTTTTGAGCACCCAAACAAGTTTGTCATATTTTAATCAATCAGTGTAAATAATGTGATTAAATTTTTTGATTTAATTGCTTAGTGATAATCCAAAACAATATGTAAAAATAGGCCTTTTGTAATTTGTATAATTGTATTGGCTAGTCACTTGGAAATTAGAGGATTACTTCAAGTTCTCAATAGAAGTGAACCATCTTTTAATTAAAATGATGAACATACATAGAATTTATTTTTAGTTATCAAATCAAAAAATTCCATTGAAATGATGAATATTTACAGATTGTATTTTTAGTTATCAAATCAAAAAATGAAAGGCAATTTTGCAAGAAAGGAAAAAACTATTCATCTTGCAAACATTATTCACTAAATTGGGAAAAACTGACATTTTGGGACTTTTGGATTTTATGTTTTTTGAAGAGTATTCAATCCAAAAGTCCCAAAATGTCACTTTTTCCCAATTTAATGAATAATGCATTGTAGGAAGAAAAACCATATCATTTGTTCCTAGATAGTAGGCAATTATCCTTCTTTTTATTTAAAATTATACTTGTAAAAAACATGAGGAGATGGTCTCCAATCAATACATGATGATTACTTAGAAGTTCTTTTAGTTTGGTGTCCAAAAAAATACAAATTTTTTAACATTATTTCAATAGTTAGTAGTATTTTTACAAATTTTGAACTAGTCTAAAGACAAGAACTATGAACAAAATACTTATTTAAACACATTTACAACAAGTTCATTGCACATTTTATGTGGATAGTTGCAAGAAACACTTCACAATTTTGTCTCAAACACCCTTAAAATTGGTAATACTAGGTAGTACTAAGAGTTTTTGAAATAATTGTTTTAAAAAAAAAAAAAATATGCAAAATTTGTAAAGCACTTAAAATAGTATACTTGTGAAAATTCAAACCTAGAAAAAATTTATTCAAAAAGTTATGCACAAAAACAAAGGGACAAAAATTACCAACAAAAAGATAATTTCCTTTTTTATTTTTAGAAAATAGTAAAAAAAATCAAAAAAAAAATGGCCATTTCTGATTTCCCTCATAACTAATGTGAGTACTTTTTGGAGGAAGGTTTTTGTCTTTCACCAATAAAGGGAGAAACGACGCCCACTTTGAGACAATGTGCAAGGTAGAGATTTTTGAGTTTTGTAAAATTGGTTGGCAAATCTGTGTGATGATGCTTCCTAAACCACCATCCTGATTTGTAGCAACAAATTTGCCTTTTTAGACCCAATATAGTATTAAAAACCCCCAAAACCACAAAAGTAGACATGCAATTGGGGCCCCCTTATAAATAGAAAAATAATTTTGAAAAACACCAAAAAATCACCAAACGTTAGTAACTTTGATGTTCACCTTGCTTTGAAATTTCAGGTCAAAAGAACTTTTTATGCATAAGATACAAGCCTATTACCTCCCGCCCAAGGGGAGGGGACAAAATGTAGTACAAGTGTTTCTTGCAATCACCCATGTGCACTATGTTTCAATTCTAATTCATACAATTATGAACACCACTACCTTTGTTCCAAAATGTCAAAACATTATTAAGATTTCAAATTATTGAAAGATTCAAATGACCTCCTTTCTTCCCATGTGTATATCCTATGTGCATTTAGGTATATTGGTTTTATTGTTGATCCATAGAAAATTAGACCTTTATAAAACAAGGGGAACTTTTGTATTCAAAACTATTTACACACATAGAAAATGTACTAGTATTTTACAATTGACAACCAACCTTTTCCTTTTGAAACATAAGCCCTAAATTGACACCTTCCATCATAAAGAATGAATAAGAAGCATGAAAGCCTTAGTTTACAATGACCATGTCATACACACATTTATAATCAATGATATTTCTTTCACCAAAGCTCTCTGATACTCCATTTGAATGTTGTTTTAGCTTTCTCAAAAAGAACAAAACCAAACCAAATCTCAATGCAAGAATACCAAACAAGGAGTATTTTTGTTTATAGTACATTTGTGAAGCCTTTCACAAGCCTATTGCAACTCATACTTCTGGTTTTCCAACTCTCATATTTATGTAGTAAATAGGTTCTGGTGAAAGATGGACATTACTTGCACTTTGAATAATGTTACATGTGCAATCACACACTCAATTTTGCATTTCCTTTCCACTTTTTCACAATTCTAAGCAATTCTATAAATCGTCATAGAATTTTGAAAATCCTCTCTCAAGATACTTGAAGAGTGGGATAGTCTTAATTCAATTCAAGTCACAAGAAGGTATACAAAAGGCATACCACATCGCAAAGGACATTATAGAGCATTCTCGAGCGAGTGGAGAAGGAACTGACAAAATGGTGGGATTCTATATTCAATGACCGTGAGGAGACCTCTTAGCATTAGTGTGTGGTATTATGCATATCAAATGTAACAAGAGCCTCGTTTCTGGTCAAATCTAGGAGGCAAATGTCTTTGATTGCAATTCTATTTGCCACTATTGCACTGCTATTCATTGAGCAAATTTTGACTCGTCACTTGTTACACTCTCAACTTGTCAAGTTACATAAATACTAGTTATATAGTGTTAGTAAATCTCAACAAGTTGCATAATTATTTGTCAAGTTGCAGAGCAACTTGTTGCTGCGTACATTGAAGCACCTACAGGTTGCAAATGCCCGTTTCTTTGCACTTTGCATAGTGATGTTGAGATTTCACTAATATTGTACGATGAGAATTTATGTAACTTGACAAGTTGAGGGTGTAACAAGCAACAAGTCAAAATTTGCTCAATGAATAGGAGTGCAGTAGTGACATATAGAGTTGCAATCAAGGATATCTTGTTGAGCAATTGTTGTGCACAGATGCAAGGGCTGAATGGAGGTAGAGGGCAAGAAATTGGATGGCAGCACAACGCTTGGTTCACTATACCTTGTGGAACAAAATGGCGGGGCGCTAACAAGCAAAGCGAACGTTTACGTCGATCAACATCAATGCGATTTACGAAGAGCCATTCCGTCGTACTCTTGCTTCACTTCAGAGAAATTTTCTCAGTCAACAAAATGTAAGGCATAACTCCTCTGTAAGCGATGGATAGAAAGGCACAGAAAAGGCCAGGAGCCGACTAGCATTCCAGATGATTGCAGCAAATTTGAAAGCAGTAACACCGTACAGTGAGCAAGATTGCAAAAGTCCGTCAAGGCAAGCGCAAGTGTTTGCAGCAGCGAGATTTGATTGCAAATCACAGGCGATACAACGAGAGCTCAGCACCATTGCGTGCGGTTCTCAGGATTAAGCGCGCGGTTCTCGCAATACGAGGAGAGCTCTGCATAATGGACTTGCATATGCTTTTGCTATTAAAGAAATAATGCTACTATACTACAGATTTAATGTAGTCGTCTGTACCAGCTCTGCTTTCCGTCCTCTAGTCGGCGAGAACTGGTAGCTATGGTCGCCCACGGCAGTCAAGGAGGACTGCCCGGCGGGGAGTTGATAAGCAAAGCAACGTTCACAACAATTAACATCAGTGCGGTTTACGAAGGGACTTTTCGTCGTCACTCTTCCTTCATTTCAGAGAAAAAAATTTAGTGAACAATATGTAAGGTAGAACTCCTGTGAAAGCGATAGATAGAAAGTCACACGAAGGCCAGGAGCTGACTAGCATTCCAGATGATTGCAGCAAATTTGGATGCACGAACACCATACGGTGAGCAAGATTGCAAAATAAAGTGCGTCAAAGCAAGCGCATTTGTTTGCAGCAGCGAGATTTGATTGCAAATCACAGGCGATACAACGAGAGCTCAGCACCGTTATGTGCGGTTCTCAGGATTAAGCGCGCGGTCTCGCAATACGAAGAGAGCTCTGCATAATGGACTTGTATATGCTTTTGCTATTAAAGAAATAATGGTACTATAGTACAGATCTAATGTAAGCGTCTATTCTAGCTGTGCTTTCCGTCCTCTAATTGGCGAGAACCGGTAGCTATGGTCGCTCACGGCAGTCAAGGAGGATTGCCTCACGAGCGTAGAAATCATACTAGAACCGTCCCGCTGCGAAGATGCATAACGAACAATTTGCCATTCTTGCTCAGTCAATTCTTCTTCCTCCTCGGTGTCTTCTTGCCAAGCACCGCTCAAACAATCATTGAAATCACCGCTCGAAGAAGATGCAGCAAGAATGAGGTCAATGCTGCATTCCGAGCCCGTGGCCGAGGTGCAACCGAAAGACTCCCAGGAAGTCGAAGAGGAACTCAAAGAGCTCATTGAACTCAGAGATCCAGAGTCGGCTGATAACGGCGTATCGAGCAAATCGAAAGTACTGGACGAAGACCAGCACCGTAAGTGTTCATCAGAGTCGTAAGATAAGGTATGCACACTGTTCTCACTCGTACTCACTCTCTTAGTATGCTCCATCGTGTATTCACTTGCAAACGATGCCACAAGAAGCTTTGATTTCTTCAGCTTTGTATGCAGCTTCTTGAACAACTTCTCGGCAAAATGAGGCCCGGCCGATTTCGCAACGTCAACAACGGGAGCGAATCCACCGAATGTAGGCTCAAGAAACGCAGCTGGTCTTCGGACTCCTCTGGATCCAGGAGGCAGAGGCAGAGGTACGAGAGGAAGCTCAGGTGAGTATATCGGAACATCCTCTATAGGTTTTCCTGGTGCGGCTTCCCAGCTATAAGGTACAGCGGCCGCAACATTGCCAACTCCGTTGTCAACTCCAGGCATGGCGTCTATGGAACTAGCACCAAGATATCGTCCTCACTTTGTTCACAATTCTTCTCTCACAGTCAAAATCTTACGCTCTCGAGGACAGAATTAATCGGAGAAACAGGAGCGTCGAGTGGATTGCGGAGAACAGAGTTGGAGGCCGCAACAAACACCTCAGAACTCTGCAACGAGCTCCGGAGGTTGAATGCAGTGGACAACACGAAAAAGCATCCCATGGACTTATAAATAGAAGAATCGGAGGAAAGAAGAGCGACGCCGGCGGATGCGGCGACGAACTTCGCGATGCATTTGGAAAGTGAAAAAGCTCGGCTGTTGTGGCGATTCTCGGGACGATAAGACCGTGATTTTCGCCTGAGTTCACTCGGCGACTTGGTAACTGCCTTCTGCCGAGTTAATCCGTCGCCGAGAATGTCGAAGTTAAGTAAATTTCGGAAAACAAACACCTCCTGTAAATATTCCACGGAACGAGGTTCGCCGTTCGCCCGTCCACTTCCCTCCAAAATTGTTCAAGACCTATTTTTAATGACCTATTTTTAAAGGATCGGAATTCCAGGATGCAATGGTTTGGTGGCACCTCAACAGGCGGGGAGTTCTTGAGTCGTCTGCATGTGACACCGAATCCGCTAATGGTGGACGGCAATTGACTGTAAGATGAATTCTCTCTCCAATTTCAACATACAGAAACGTTGCTCCCATTCTACTGTAGGATTTTTGAAAACAAAATGGTGATGGTCAAGAAGGGAATCCACTCATTTGCAGACAGGGAAAATTTCATGGATACACCTGAAGTTTGCAATATATACCCCTGCTTTTTCAGAAATTACACTAATAACCTTGGACCAAACTTTTTGAGCGTTTGTTTTGTTGTGCATGCCACTTCCCTTCTTCATTTGTGCACACGTTGCTTCTTTTTTGTTTTGTTACATTCCCTTCTTCAACATTGGTCATGAAAAAAGTATGAGCACAACAATTAAATACCTAAAACAATGGTCAAAGGGTATTTGTGTAACCTCTGAAAAAACAGTGGTATCTATAAATACTGCAAACTTCAGGGGTTTCCATCAAATTTTCCCTTGCACATATTGATGTGATTGAACGTTAGAAGTACACCCTCACATTTTAGTTTCAAAAGAACAATTGATCGTACCTGGAAGTAAAGTTTCCAACACAGCTTAGGCCACAATTTATTATAGAAGCAGTCTTTTTCTGTACAAAGCTTTCGAATTTCTTATACGCTACGGATTTGAATTTTGGGAGACCATCTTGTCATGAGTCAATCCATCACTTCAAGTATTGATGAGATTCAGTTGAACGTTAGAAGTACCTATTCTTTTCGTTTGAAAACAACTGTAATGCACTTTCTATGTGGAAGTTGTTTATGGCAATTTTCAGTTCCCGCAAAACCATGAAATCAAGTTCTCTATAAAAATGACATCGTTTTCGAGTCTCTTCGACAATGGCGGAGAAGATCACGCTTCTGTTCACTGCAGAGCTTCTGTTGACGGAAAAGGTAAGAGTTGCGTTGTCGCAATATGCATCAATCTCGTCGGTTTCCTAGCTTGCTGTCCTGTTGTGGTGCCATGCGGTGCCGTTCTTCAATAAATTGATTATAATACTATATGTAGTAGAACAGTGTCAAATCTTCAGGGTTTAGCTGCAGAAATATATTTTTACGCTCGGTGGCAAAGAGGCAGTGGCTCCTTTAGCCATGCCGCCTGATGTTCATGTACTTTTTGAAACTCCTCGTAATTTTCGCCTTCTTAAAGAGGAATGCACCAGTAATTTTCCTCAACTGTCTTGACTTTTCCAATTCCATTCCCCCATTCAAACTGGCCCTATTGGCCAATTTGTATGTTGCATCAGAATTGGAGAATTACTAAGAGCATCTCCACCCGGTAGACGTAACCAAGAACTCAAAAAAAAAATTTGAGAGCATTCCGTCCCGTCTTTTAGCAAACACGCACAACGCAGCTCATGCATTACCACCCGATAACCATTAGGCAACCACTAAGGCATAAATAGTTGGCAAACCCCTGCGCAAAATGAAAGGGAATAGTCTTCCACGTTAATTGTTGTGTGGACATGACAATTTGGAACTCTGGCGTGCACAGAGCAAAGTAGCGTTGCTTGCTCTCGCAACAATCGCGGTTGTGTGTGTGCTTGCGTCTATGGTGGAGATGCTCTAAAACAATAAAAGAGTTACAGTGGCATGCATGGAAATGTGAAAGAAAATAACGAAATTGAAAATGGAAATGGTGCTCCAGCAAGTTTCTTGCAAGAAGCACGGGTATTTTGGGAGTATAAGTTTTCAAACTTAGAAGCTAATCACCGTGGCCAATTCTACGGATATCCTGGAAGCTCATCCTAAACCTATAATGTGTATGAGGAAGATTTTATATAATTTTTTGACTAATTTTGTAGTTCTCAAATTTAATCAGGAAAAAAATGAAAGTTTTCTGACGTAAAGAGTATTGGAGAGTATGGCACAGGTAATAATAGAAGCACCTAAGAAGGGCTTTGATTAAATAATAATGGATGACATAGGTTTGTGTAAGAATGCTTCGATATTTTGGTGCCTCTTCACAAATTTTGAACATCATTTTACACAAACAACAATTAAAGTTTTTGATGGAAATATCAATTGTATTTTGAAACCCCAATTTCTTTTTGTTTCATATCTTCAAGTTTTTTATAGCCAATGTCAACTCACTATTCATGGATCGATAGGATCTTTGACCTTTGTGATACGTTGTCTTTAGTTTATGTTAAATAGGTTGAGTGGTTTAGATTTCAAACAAACAATTGTATGATATTATAGGATTTTGACCAACGGCAATTTTATTTTCACAGCGATTGGATAATGCCCAAATGATTTTGGAAAGAAAAAACTAGATGATTTTGGAATCGAATGAATGGAATTGACGAATAATGAAGAAAACATATGCAATTAAAAAGGAAATTTACCAAGAAAGTAAAAAAGTATCCATTCATATTGTTTAGCAATATTAATGAGCTATATGGATAAAACTTAGCCAAGCTTGTATAATGGCATTCTAATATGAAGCAAAATATTGAGTAAGGCATATTCATATTTTGTGTTAGAGATAGGATTAAAAAGGCGAATGTAGTGGAAATCCATGCCTATAATCATTCACAAAATCTTTATCAATACCACAGTTGACATCATTTGTAAACACATTTTAAGATGAGTAGTGTTTTGAAGGGTCACTACTTTGACACAATAGGATAGAGTGTGCCTTTCAATAAAAAGGAAAATTTCGAGGATACCCTTGAAGATATACCTGTTTTTTCAGAAATATTACAAATACCATTGGACCAAAAAAAAAATCAAGCATTTGTTTTATTATGCATATCACTTCCTTCTCCTTTTGTGAGCACACTACTTTCTTGTTATGCATGCGTGCAAAAGAAGAAGGAAAGTGGCATGCGCAACAAAACAAATGCTTGAATTTTTTTTGGTCCAAGGGTATTTATGATATTTCTAAAAAAGTAAGGGTATCTATGAAAATATTGCAAACTTCAAGGGTATCCATGAAATTTTCCCTTAAAAAATTTGAGGGGCCAGGAGCACATAAGGTAGAAGCACCCAAAAGTAACACAAACCGTTTAGTGACATCTATAAATAAACCTACAGCTAGCGCTCCTACACCCAAACAAGACATGTAAGCACCTTGTTAACATAAGGGAACAGAAATTGTATAGGTGACAATTTATGATTGGAAGTGACGCGGTCTTTTTGTTGTCATGACATGGTCTTTTTATTGTCGCTTTTTCAGAGGTTTAGTGTCCACAATAAATGAGTCTAGGGAGTTGCCTTCAACAATTCATAACTTATTCATACAATCTCAGAAAATTCCAAAAACAATTTTGCTTGCATTTGTGTCCATTTCCTAACAAACTCATGTCATTAGATTCTCAAAAGACCCTCTAAACTACCACATTTGAAGTAAATGTCACTTTTAGGTACTTCTACCTTATCATCCATGGCATCTTGTCAGACCCTGACATAGTGGCATTGCAACATTGGAGATGCTTTCAGATTCAGAGCTTTGCAAGACTCGCATGTTGAGCCACTGTCACCGAGCAACACTGGTGATGCACTTAGGGCATCTCCTGCAGCACGCTTTCCAAGCCCTGGAAAAATGAGGTTTGACAGGGAGAATGACACGAACCTTCACGGCAAGGCTTGAAGTTCTCTTACAACCCTAAGACCTTTCGGACTTGCACGTGCGTTACAACAAATCGCATGGGTACACCTGGGAGGGACCGTGAAGGGGGCTTGGAGAAAGCTTGAATTTGACAGGAACAAGGCTCAATCTAAAAGCCTTTCAACCTGCAGAGGACGCATCAAACACTATTGGGGACTTGAAACGCAAAAACCATTACGGCTAAAGAGCGTGAGACTGTTTTGACTTGCTGCAGGAGATGCTCTCACCTTTCTGGGCGCAGGTTGCAAACTTGCAATTGAATGCCGGTTCTCATTTCACCTCAAACACCATTTGCGCCGCATGTGGACCTCAGCGCCTCCGCCTTGGCTGGAGACGTTGGAAAGCAGTTGCCCGAGTTGGACGGGGAGGCAGGTCCACTGGTGCGCAACATCAGGGCCCAATTGCGGCTGTCCCACACTCCCACGGTTTCGTTCACACCGCCGCTATGCCCGGCATCCTTTACCCAGCCATTCTTTCTGCGAAACTGGGCTGCATTAACTGCAACTTGGGTCAATGCATCCCGACGCTCTCATTGGATGCTCTAATTTGAGTAACTTAATACTACAGTGCATCAAATAACTAGGCTCAGGTTGTCCCTTGCTATTTGCTCGGCGTTCACATTATATTCAACAGTTACTATTCACTGTGTTGCACTAATTGGTAACTTTTATTCAAAAATCTAATCAATGAACAATCACAAACGAACCTTGATTTCATGTCTTCCTATTGCAAACCCCCACGTGTCAGGCTTAGCTTAATTACACATACGTCAATGTGGGGACAGAATGGAAAGGCTTGGGTTTTTCCCTAAAACTAAGGGTAAAAGTAATAATTTGCTCTCTAGCTAGACTTTTTCATTAGGTATTGTTCATTTATAACCTTTTCTGTGGTTCTAAATAAAATCAAGATCTTTGAATTCAAATCTAATTTCAAGTTTATCAAATTTAACTTGTTGATGGTAAATTTCCAAAATTTATCCTCCCTCCTTCCCTTTCCCCTGATGTCCATAGAAGAAAAAACGTGTCCTACACGACTAATTCACAACAACCACAAATGTCCTAAATAACTATACAACGACTCAATTATGATCATTTAGAATAATTGTATATGTTGCAAACCAGTTGTTTAGGACATGTTTTTCTTCTAGTGATATAACAAACCCCATTTGTGCATATATATCAATTCCCTTAATCTTGTGATGAGCTGGCGCTTACGAGTCTAATCTCGGTGGTGACCTTCAATTACTACATGATCATTTGCCTATTTTAATTTAGCATTTCTATCTTTTCTCGTAGCTAACTTATGGCACTCTAGTATTCATGATGATCTTCCATGCATGGAAGCTGAAGCACTATAGTAGCTCCCGTGCCTCCTAAAACTAACTGCAATACTCCAGTTATGCTAGCTTTAGTTTTGCTAGCTTTAGCCTTGGTGTAGCATACTAAAACCAAAGCACACGTGCTTAGCTCTTTATTAGATTCATTTCCGTAATTTAGTATAATGTGCTCTCAGAGCTTACTCCTAACAAATCTATTTGGTTGAACAAATCCAAATTTGTATTTTACAACTAATTGGAGGACTTGACACAAGGAGATCTAATAAACTAATTTTTTTTACCAACCAATGAAGCAACAATGAGGTACCTTAAACATCAAACATGGTGTTATATTTTAACTTTTCATAGCATTATACGATAGTTTTTTCATCATTGTAAAAGAATAGAAGCAAAATAATTTTCAATTGTCAAACAATGGATTGTAAATAGGGATTAGGAAATTACATTTATTTTGGCTATACAATCTATGATAGCTTTTTTGCATCCATAGGTGGATATTACAATTTCAAGTCCAACTCTATAATCAAGATTTATCGATTTTGATTGTTGGTCTATTTCACAATCTACAAAGTGTCAAATATTAAGTTTTTTGAACGCATTTGCAAACCTTCTGCAATTTTAGCCTTTTCCAATGTTTAGGGAATTATATTGGAATCTATTTTGAAATCAATTCCAAAAAGAGGGTGATATCAATCCTTCAATACCACTAGAAAAAGGTATCTTCTTGAATTAGCTTGGCAATGTTCATTAATTTGTTATGTATTGGTAAGAAATAGCAAAAGAACTAGCTATGTAAGTAACTAATGGTAATAGGAATTTAAAAATTGTGATTAGTAATTAATTCATGGATTTTCATTTAATAGCAAATCAATTTATCAATACAAGTAAAAGATAATGTTCATATAAATGTTAATGAAAGCATTTTGTTTTTGTGCTTGCATTGTTGCCTAAGATCAAAGAAAAAAATAATAATTTACCTTGCACAAAACTCGTAACAAACTATTTTTTGTTAATGGCGAGCTTGATATATTTGAAGCACAAAAATACGTACATAGTTTACCCTGTTATCACTTTTCAATCTTCAACAATTCATATCTTTTAGGGTTTAGTTTCAAATCCAAGTTTACAAGTATTGCAAGAAAGGCCTTAACGCCATATTCATTAATTTGGGAAGAAACGCCCATTTTGGGAATAAACTAGGTTTAAGGTGATCACCTTAAACCGAGCTCTAGGTTTAATCCCTACAGGACCAAGCACTTTTTTCTTTGAATATCACTGAAAATTGTCTCTTTTGGAAGAATGAGTAGAAAGGTAGGATTTTTTTTTCTTTGAAAATTTAACCATAAGATCTTGCCCTAGACTATGGGAGGTACTTGTGGGAAAAAAATCAGCTCATTCTAATTGTAAAGGAGTGAGATATTGACATCTAAAGTGAAAACATTTTTTTTTTCGTGCTGCCCAAAAGTTTCAAAAGCCTTTGACGGCTCCTATATCAAAAAAATTGCTCTACACAAAGTTGAGGTTTATTTTTCCCATGTAGAAGATCAAGCTAGGTAAATGTGGGAGATTTTTCAAATGAAACAGAGGTGTGGATCATACTTTGTAAAATCCTGCAATGCCGGAAGGTCATGAAATTTGCATATACACTAGGCAAAATTGGAGGATTTATGTAAAATTCAAAAACCCAAATTACTTTGATCCAAATGGTGAAAACCAAGGAATCTTAGTCTACTACAACTTGCAAAAAAAAAAGTCAAAAAAAAAATACACAAAGAGCTCAAAAAAGTAAAGCAACAAGTTTTACAAGGGGGAAAAGGAATGGAGGTTTGGGAGTCCCATACCTACCCGCAAATTAAAACTTCTCATAACTTTCATCTCATCTATCAAAGTTGAATGATTCAAAGATGCCCACATATATAAAAATCTGAAGAACCAATTTCAGACTTTTATTTTAAAAAAATACAAATTTGAATTTCTTTTTGGGCTGCCCGCCCTTGCCCTTTTTCAGAAATTCATGCATAACTTCTTCAATAAATGTCGGAATGAAGAAAAACTTAGATGCCCACGTAGATCTTTGAATTGCCCACCTTCAATAAAAGTTTCAAAAAATTACAAAAATTAGATTAGCTATAGGTACATGCCCAAAAACCATTTGTCCCTCGAGGGGACAATTGGTCCTTTAGGGATTAAGCAACATTTTTTTGGGTACACATGCCTTCACCTATGCAGAGGAATTTGTGAGGGACAAAATCTCATTGGCTTAGACCAAATTTGATACCTTTGAATATGATGATTAAATGGTTTAAGAAAAAATGTTGGGTTTAAGGTGAAGTACAACTTGGGAATCTCGTTTTGCCAATTTAATGAATATGACAATTGTTAGAGTCCTTTACTAGTAGTGCAATTTTTGTTCCATTTGACCAAAATTTGCAAAAGATAGCATATTAGCTATGAAGACCTTAGTAAGATATACAATTTATTGCCCCAATGCCTTAGCTTTAGCAATGTCAATTGCAAAATATCAAAAAGAAATAAAAATTGTCAACTAAGTTAGCACTTATGGATAACCACATATGTCAAGGAAAGGAAGAAGAAGTTCAAAGATGAATGCAACAATATATTATTATGTGTGACAATGAAAACCTCTAAGGAAGTAATAAGGAAGTGATAATAGGGCAATTTCAAATTTGAGCAGAACCTTGACCTTAGCTCATTAAAACCTTGATAACTAACTCATTCTTCACTCATTTAGAAATTTGGAACTTGATACAAAACCTTGACTTGATTATCTTTCAGATGAGACCATAACCATGTCATTTGATGTATTACAACTATTTTTTTTACTGATTTTACAACGAAACCTCTCTTACTACATGGGAACAGTGAGGAGTTATTTTGAGGGATATGCACACAAAGAGGTTAAGCCTCATAAGTCATTTATTTCATGTGCATGATGTACAAGCGGCTCATCTAAAAAAATATGTGATGGTTGAGTGCCTTCTATTTCAAAACATTAGCAACACACTTTATGCACATAAGGAATATGCCATTTAAGAACTATAGTTAATTATGCAAATAGGAAATTTACAATAAGAGAGGTTTCAATGTATGTCTAACACCCAATAATAATAGGGTAAACTACTTGTATGCATGTTTTGAACTCATCTTCATTCATATCATAACCTCAAACAATAAATAGATAAATAAAATGCATAAATACAAGTAATTACACTACACCACATGATGTGTTTCAAGTTTCCACATCAAAATCTATTTTGACAAAGAACAAACACTATAAATTTTTGCATTATACAAAATAATTTCTGTGAAATATTTAAATTTTTATTTATTTTGTTATCAATATGATTTTCTATGATCCTTAATACAGAATTTTAGTTTAAAACCAACCATCCCTATTTAAGGATAATTTATCAAAAAAATCGGTGGCTACGTCTCACATGATAATTTCTATGGCTCTTAAAATAATTTACAAAACATTAAGTATATATGTATTTATCTTTACATAATATATCACTTTTACAATCAGTTGCTACCAAATCTAACATTGGCAAGAGTATACAATTCCACGGTTTTGATAATCATTTTGCGGGGTTGATTTTGATATAAATCAATTGAAACTTGTGATACTGGAATTTCAAGAAGCTCAAAAGTGCGACTTTTTGCTGAGTGTTAGAAGGGAATTTGCAATGGATTTTCAACACCTAGCAATAGACTTTTTATTTATTTATTAAATCCTTGAACAAGTAGATCCCACTTACAGTATGGAACTTCCTAGCTAGTACTACATATTGGAGCCGAAAGCGCTTGGATTATTCTAGTAAGCAAAATTTTAAAAATTTACACTGAGAATATATCTTTACCATACAATGTGATTGAAATGTTGGTTACATATAACACTTTGGATGCAATGTCTTTCTTGAAGTACCAATGATGGTTTGAGGTCATACAAATGACAACATAATTTTATTCGGTCTTCAATGCAAACGCTTACAAATCATGGAATTAGAATATTGAAAAACAATTGGAAGATTATCTAACAAGAAATATGGATTTTTTTCACAAATCGGTAGTGGATGTTGTGACTCTCGTAGTGATATGCAAAATTTATGTATCATTAGTAAAGATAAGTTTATTATGAAGATGATGCTATAAATAGTGGCCAAGTTTTGTTAGGTGAAAGAATCTTTGTTGGTGATAAAAAGAAAAGGATATTGATATCTTATGTGAAAAAGACAATTAAATAGCATAGGATTGACTAATAGATAAAGAAGTTAAAGCATTTGATATGATATTTAATGAAAAGATGGGAATATACTAAAAAACAAGGTGTTCTAGATCATGAAACAAAAGCAAAAGTATTTTGGCAATATAAACTTGCAAACCATAATGTATTTTAAATATGGGATTTAAGCAAAGATTCTAGTGTTGTGACAAGGGATGACGCTATTTTGTGAGCGTAGAATGGTGAGCATGTGAATGGTGAGCCAAGATTTGGTGAGTAGGAAATCAGGAATCAATTTTGATCAAAATCAATAGAAAATCTAAAAAGAAAGCAAGTTTATCAAAAGATACAAGTTTAAAATGTACAATTATAGAGCCCTATGTACATAATTATAAGTGAAATTGAGTATTTTAGAAAAAATCTATGCTCATGGCTCACAATTCACGGATCCCCGCTCACAAAATAGCATCCCCAATTCACCAAAGACATTCTTGATGTCAACCATTGATATCAAAAGCCCAAAATCAATCCTCTCCCAATTGCATTTTATTGTGCAACACCTAATTTTTAGTCCTTTTTATCCTAAGTTCCTAACCTATTCCAAATCATACTTGGATTCAAATACACATAATCCAAAAAATGAATTAGGATTGAAAATGACAAAATTGATGATTTATGTTTAGTCAATGAATGCACCCATGAGATTTTTACGTTTGACTAAAAGATTACTCATTTTTCTACAAATTTTATGAAGTCTTTGAGATGGTCACAAGAGCAACTTCAAAAAATTCATCAACCTCAGTCCACATCCAAAAAGACAGAGATAGTTTGCAATTTATTTGAATTATGGTCCACAATAAGTAACTATGTGTCTTATCTTTTTCCACCTCCACACATACATTTAAAAGCGTGAGATTGACCCAAATATCAATGGATTACCATTTGATTTGCCAATGAACTTTCTGCCTTCACAATCTTGTTGGCAACAGCTGGATTGGACAATCACAAGTACCTACTACACAGTCACAAGTATTTATTGCATAATCACTAGTACATACTGGACAGTCACAAATATTTACACTTAATAGTGCATTTAAATTGCTATAACAATTAGATTGCCGTACCTTGGAAGTTACCTCATGACTCATCAATTGGTCATTTTAAGACGTATGCAACTATCTAGATATTTCAATTTCACATAGTTTACTACCTAGATGAAGTTAGTTTTTTTTCCTCAAATTTGTCGTTGTTGCCAAGCCCTTTAAAAATTGTTCATTGCAATAGTTATTGATGAAATTTGTTGCATTACTAATATAGTGTAGAATGTCAAGAAATTAGTGTGGGACAACCTAAATACATTATTGATTGGAGTGCAGTGGATTGTAATATGTGCATGCTAAGTAGTCACGTGTGCTAATTTGGCAAGCATGTTACCTGTTGGACAATCTTGGGTGCTAATTTGATTGGCATGATACCTATTGGACAATCACAGGTGCTAATTTAATTAAACAAGCACATTACCTACTAGAAAATCATGTGTACTAATTTGACAGGCATGTTACCTATTGGACAATCACTAGTGCTAATTTGACTAGCATGATACCTACCTGACAATCCCGGGTGCTGATTTAATTTGACAAGCACGTTACCTACTAGACAATCATGTGTGCTAATTTGACAGGCATGTTACCTACTAGACAATCTTGGGTGCTAATTTGACTAGCATGATACTTATTGAACAATCATGGGTGCTGATTTAATTTGACATGCACGTTACCAACTGAACAATCTTGGGTGCTTATTAGACAATCACTCCTTTTAATAGCATCGTAATGGTTATTGCTGAAATTAAAAGCTCATTTAAAATTTAGAAAATCAATTGTTTCAATTATTTATTTTGAAGCTTCAAAGTTTGTTTCTAGTATTGAGGAGGTTCTTGATTTTAATGTTAACACACACATACTTGTTTAGGTAAAAAGTCAATTCATGGTTTGCTCCCAAAAAGTGCAACTATCATTGCTGTTGCAAGTATCAAGTACCACCACTTGCTTCAAACTTATTGCAAAACCCCCTAAGATAGTAAGATCTAGTAGTAACTTCTCTTAATCTAATTTTCAACAATCAATACATATAAAATTTGTATGACATCTTTTAACCTCATGCAGCATATAGTGATTATAATGCAATCTAATCAAAGAAAATCAAAAAGATTATTCAAAAATTTGGAGGTTTTTTATTTTTTGCAATAATTGGCTAGAAGTAGGATAACTTTTATTGTTGACAAACTTTAAGTCTCAATTGATCAAGAGCTAGAAAACATTGTAGATTTTCTAACATGTGACAATTTGTTACAAAGGTGAAAGGGCCATCTAAAATAATCAAGTGGTGATTTTCCAACAAAAATGTCATATTATCTTTTATAAATAATGTCCATTTAGTTGAATTTATCATTACATTCACCAATAGTTATCAATATATTTTGAAAATGATAATTCAAAGTACCTGGAAACTTGCTCATAGAAAAAATACTAATACTTTTCACAAGATTCTATTTTTATTTTATTTTATGATGTCAAAGTCTAGTTTTGATGATTTTTAAACATTTTTTCAATGCATTCAATTTTGTAGTTGATTTGTGAATCCATGCATTGATTTAGAAAAATCAAGTTTTGAAATGAAACATGCTTGCACTTTTCGAACTACAAAGTTTTTGCAATGATAATCTTTAAAGATTAGTCATGCACAAATGTCAAGAAACCCAACACAATGATCAATCAACATATAGATGAATGAGAGATTTAGGATCTCATTCCTCATGTGAATGAGATTTTTACATATACTTATCACTCAAAATCTTCAATGTTGGTCTTAAACGACTTCACCAAAAAGAAATCAACAAGCTACATTTAGCTCAATAAGCTACACCAATCTCAATGTAGTACCAATTCACCATAGAAATTCTAGATGTCAACCATTGAAGTAAAAAGCCCAAAATCAATCCTCTCCCAATTGCATTTCATTGTGTAACACCCAAGTTTAGTCCTTTTTATCCTAATTGATCCCAAATCATACTTGGATTCAATTACTCATAAGGCAAAAATCAAATTAGAATTGTAAATGACAAAAATGATGATTTCTTTTTAGTCGATGAATGGACCCATGAGATTTCAACTTATGACTAAAGGATCAGTCATTTTCCTACAAACTTAATGAACTCTTGAGCAACATGATATATTTCATCAAAATCAATCAACATCTAGAAGGAAAAAAATGGTCTTTGCAGTTTTTGTGAATTTATGGTCCATAATAAGTAACTATGTGTCTAATCATTAGAAGAAAATAGTGTTCTAAACATTTGGTTCACAACAATTACAAATATCCTAAACAATTATGCAATGACTCAATTTAATTTGTTTAAGTATTTGTAATCGATTAGAACAAGTTGTTTATTGCATGTTTTCTTCTAGTGTTTCTTTTTCCACCTCCACACATACATTTGAAAGCGTGAGATTGACCCAAATATCAGCAGTATATCATTTAATTTGTCAACAAGCTTTCTGCCTTCACAATGTTATTGGCAACATCTAGATTGGACAATCACAAGTATCTACTGCATGTTCAGAGGTACTTATTGCATAATCACTAGTACACATTGGACAATCATAAGTACTTACACTAAATACAATAGTACATTTAGGTTGCTTTAAAACAATTAGATTGCTATATTTTGGAAAGTTACCTCATGACTCATCAATTGGCCATTTTAAGATGCATGAAATTCTCTAGATATTTGGATTTCACATAATTTACTACCTAAATGTAGTTAGTTTGTTTTTTCTGAAATTTGTTGTTGTTGCCAAGCCATTTAAAAATTGTTCATTGGAATAATTATTGATGAAATTTGTTGCAGTACTAATAAGTATTTATATAATGTAGGATGTCAAAAAATTAGTGTGGGACAACCTAAATGCATTATTGAGTGCAGTGGATTATAATATGTGCCTATTGTGTAGTCACGGACAGGCATGTTACCTACTGGACAATCATTAGTGCTAATTTGACAAGCACGTTACCTATCGGACAATCACGGGTGCTTATTAGATAGGTAGACAATCACCGGTGCTAATTTGACAAGCACATTACCTACTGCACAATCACGGATGCTTATTAGACAGGCAGACAATCATGGGTGCTCATTATACAGGCATGTTACCTATTGGACAATTTGACAGACACGTTACCAATTGGACAATCTTGAGTGGTCATTAGACAAGCATGTTACCAACTGGACAATCCTGAGTGCTCATTAGACAAGCATGTTACCAACTGGACAATCCTGAGTGCTCATTACACAAGCATGTTACCAACTGGACAATCACGGGGACTTATTTGACATACACGTTACCTACTGGACAATCACGGGTTAACTGGTACCTAATAGACTATGACGGGTACCTACTTATGGTTCGATTAATTGTGAGCGCTGGAGGGAGATACGAATGCACCGTGTCCTGCACCTCCGTTTCATTGTCCTAGTCCATGGTCTCTCAGCTGAGCCAAGCTTCTTGCCATGCTCTTCCAACTTCCCGGAGCAATGCGTCTTTCTTCAGCCTAGCGTTTAGCGCAGCTCAATAGCTAGTGGCCATGTCCTGGTCCTCAAACCGCTCCTGTTTTTCTTATAGATTTTGGTGATTTGTTCGTACAATCGGACTTAGCAGAGTATGCCAACGGAGGAGCGCACGAGGCAACCACCGCCAAGCAATGAACGCTCATGATCATCGAACTCGCTGTATGTGGGAGCGAGTAAGGTACTCAGGTCTCAGGTCTTGTTTGAAGGATCTTGCCTAAGAATCTAGCTGCTGGGAGTGAATGCATCAGTACTTGTTGCAGCCTTGCATGCTGACAGGGAGTTCACGTTAACTTCTTGTTTCTTTTGCAATACTTTCTTACAGTTAGAGTTCCGTTAACTTGTGTCTGCTGAGTGGCACTTTGGAATGCTGTTGATGTTTTTTCGAGTGTGCCTTACAAAACAAAGAATTGCTGCTGTTCTGTTCTGTTTTAGGTCTCCGTACTAGTCCGGGGAGCTCGTTTGGCGCATCGAGTGAGGATGTGTAATTCTGAAGAAGCTACTCTCTAAATTATGTCCTTGACCTTCATCTTGTTAGTGATCTCAACCAAATGAGTCGGAGTGATGAAGGAAAAGCTAAGCGACTAACCTTAATCTTTTTCGTTTCCTGGACAGGCGGTTTCGCGTCAGGAAAGAACCTAAAGCCGAGCTACTGGCACTCTTGAGCATGCCGAAGGTCCTCAGAAAACTCTTTGCTGTTGGACAAGCACGCACTGATCATGTTCGGCGTTTCAAAAGGTATGCAAAGGTGTTTTCCCGTTAGTTGTCATCCCAGAAATCCACGACAAATGGCTTGCTATCTAATGTTGTCAGCTTTATGTACCGTCTGCACTCTGCATGTGCAGGGACTAAAACTAGGGTATAATTCAAGGCAAAGCAAACAATAGCAGCAGAGGTGTCCCCTGTTGAGCATGGTTACCGAAAACGTTCAGCTGTATATGATTGAGCTTTATTTTGTTGAATGATGCGATTGGTTCTGGATAGCAGGGATATGCAGAGACCTGACTTTGCCATCTCTTTGCAACTCCAGGAAATTGGTACAGAGCATGGATGAACCTGTGAGCGACCTGGAGATCACCAGCATCTCTGCTGTCATGATTACATAGAGTCAGATACGTGAACTATGGCCTCCTCAAAGGACCGCTCAAAAGGACCGTCTAACTGTTATTTGACTTTATCTATGATGGACCAAAATTTTCGCCGTAAGTTTTCTTGTGTATGTCACTTCTTTCTCCCTTAGTGCGCACACTACTTCATTGTTGATATTTGCGTGCACAAAAAAAGAAGGGAAGTGACATGTATAAGAAAACATACGCGTGAAAATTTTGGTCCAAGGGCATTCGTGAAATTTCTGAAAAAGTAGGGGTATATATGAAAAAATTGCAAACTTCAGGGGTATCCATGACATTTTCATTTTCCCCAAAATGTATTAGCCCATAAAGTACTAAAATTAGTTGTTATGATTTATTTAAATAACAACTAAAGTGGGTTTTTCCACACCCAATATAAAACAGCAAAGACTTGCAATTTTACTTTTCAAGTGACAAAAGCATGCATACATACTTGTCTCTATTTTGTATACAAATTAGTGGTCATAATGAGGGTTTTAGGGTCCTTTTTGGACATTTCGGATGGTCCTTCTGAGCATCTTTGAGGCTGCCATTGTGCACGTATCTTTCAACATGATGAGGTTTCCGCAGTATCACACATGACTTTCTACACGACAGTCAAAGCTTGAAAAGGGAACAGGGTCTGAGGAAGAGTTTCGCTACCTGAGAGAAGCACGAGTCAACTGGAAGGCAAGGCAGGGTTGTACATGCAGACAGCAATGCTTATGCAGGAGGGTAAGAACATCCCACTGACTCGCATGTATCTTAGGAACTCGCTTTGGTCTTTGATTCACGTGGTTCACCATTGACTAGCAAAATGAGTAGTTCTAAAAGCTAGAAAGTACGTCATTTTTGAGGAGCTCTTTCATTGATCGCCAGGCTGCCTGGCTAACTACAGAAGACTAATAAATCCTCAGGAGTAATCTAGTCTTATTAATTGAATCTTACTAAGCCCATCAAATAGACGCATTCTGTGGTGGGATTTCGAGAAAGAAACTCTGGTTGCTTTTGAGTCTTTGACAGCTTGTAGCACATGTACAATGCTAGTTCAGTCGCAAGTATATGCAAGGTTTCATGAAGGATTTTAAAGTCGTTGGGGATTATTGGGAATTGCCACTTCGTTTCTCTTGAGGATCAAAGATTTAAGTTGTGATTTATCATAGCTGTTTGGAACATCAGATAAGTAGAAATCTGTTATGGATCGAAATCAGCATAGCCAGTGACATAGGCAATTATGCATATGTTGACCTAGCTCTCTGCAATAGATCAACAACCGTATTTGTAGTGAACTGAGAACACATGTCTTGCACAATGACCACAGTCTGTAGCTCATCTATGATTGTGAAGAATTACTGGGTCTGTGCACAGGTTCAAGAAAAGTGGTGAGATCGTGATGCCTATGTTGAACGAGTGAATTTCGATACCTTCATGCTATTTGTAAGGGATAACGAAGTCTCCAAAAGGTACTACCACTGTCCCTCCTCATAGAGTACGTCATTTCTAGGGAACACACGTTTCTTAGCAGTTTTATGACTTTCCTGTACTCATGTAACCGACCTGTTACGACCTTCTGACCTGATACTACCAACCCTTGTTCTTGAGGCCGAGAGCATCCATGTTGGATTATTCCGTCTGAAGAAAGTCCTTCGCCTTCAACACCCACTATAGTGGCCATCGAAGATTTATGTACATAACTGATATTTTTTTATTTTGAATCATATGAATATGATTTTATGCAATCCCAGAGAAGTATACTAAGTTTCAATTCCTCAAAACTAAAACCTTTACATGATAATTGATTGAAAATAATGGTGATGAATTTTTGACACTTGACTGCATGGATATGTAGGAAAAATTTACGCACATCTTTTATGGTAAAAAGAACTCCCTTAAGACTTAAGTAACGATTATTTGATCCACAAATTTTTTTAATGTGACTTGTGATATGCCTAAATTTTGTAAAATACATATTTTTATTTTCTAACTAACTTTTCACCAAGTAAACATAACATCATAGGTATAAACTTAGTAATAATGTATGAATCAAATAGCAAAATTTGATTATTATAGAAAAATATATATTCTACAAAATTTGAGTATATCGTGAGTCATATTAAAAAATTTGTGGATCAAATAATTGTTTCTTAAGGGGGTTCTTTTTACCATAAAAGATGTGCGTATGAATTTTTTCCTACATCAAACCTCAAAAATTCATCATTATTATTTTTCAAGCAATTATCATGTAAAATCATGAATCAAAAATGGGATTTTGGTTTTGAGGAATATTATTGGAATTTGGTGTGCTTGTTTGGGTCTGCATGAAATCATATTCATGTGATTCAAAATAAAAAAAATACCAGTTGTGTTCCATATCGACGAAGCTCTTTTAATGGCAAAAAGGATGTAACTGTAAGAGGACTTGTGGGACGGCACTGTACAACATCATACTCAAGCAAATAGTAACTTTGACAAAATCAAGTTGTTCCATCCTCTTTCGCGACATAAGCATTCAAGTGGTAATCCAAGTTGTTGTTCGATCAGTAGAAGAGAAGAGGGCATAGAATGATTTCCCTTGGGAGGACAGCCGTCGCGTGGTATAGGATGGAAATTATTTTTTGAGGACATCTAATGTGCTACCTGTTTGGAGTTCAAGAACATTAGATGTCATTAAATAGTTGACACCGTATATTTACACCTCGGCTTTCTTTCCAAGGGTGCCATTTCATGGTCACACGTCGTTTATTGGTAGGGCTGGTGTCGAGATTGCTTTCCAGAATTAAGTAATTGGCTGCCCATCAAAGGCTTTGGAGCTTGCCCTCGTACATTGCTGGAGTACTCGAGATAGGCCGGTCCCTAGAAAGCAGGTTCAGCAGCAGAGAAGAAAACGTGGTTTGGGAATGTTTAGTAGAACCATGCTGATCTTTGGGCATGCAGTAAGCAGATTAGCTTCTCACAGTATGACCATCATTTTGAGTCCCTTTGAGTCCCTGATACCTCACTGTCGTCAGCTGCAGCATATATAGACTTCAGAGCCTGTCTTAGCGCATCCACATATGTTCACCCCGTTTTTTCAGCTTCAAGATATCTGTCTCCCTTCGTCATTCCCCGAGCTTTTTGACTTTACACTCGTCTGAATATTGAGGTGGGATCAATTCTTACGACCGGTGTTTACAAAACTCGACTCTGTAACCTATGTTCAATTTTCTGACATGTGATCTTCGCTTGATTGTCCATCAAAAATGTATGCAATCTGCTGGTTTAGTTCTAGCATTCTGCTTCAGACGCTGTGCTGGACTTGCTTCGTGGGGAGAGGGCATCAGAGGTTTTCTAGATGTCACCTGCTCTCGCTTCTCCGCCACGCGAAACATTTCAACTAAGATACACGTACCCATTTGCGGGCGGCTCTCGATTCCGCACCCTACATTTGAGGTGTTCACCACACACTCTTGAACCCAAAGTGGAGCAGTGAATAGTACTTGCACAAGCAAATTTTGTCAAATGTTGGTTGTTAAATTGATTTGGAAGGGTTGGGATTGGAACTATCAAGTATTGTTATTAATAAGAATACATCCAAACAATTTTAAGGTTAATTTACAATAGTTTTTAGGGTCCTATGAGCTGTAACTTTCTCCTTTAATGTAAAATATTCTACAATAAACACCATATTCATTAAATTGGGAAAAACACTACATTGTAGGATTTCTAAAGGTTTTAGGTGATCACCTAAAACCAAGCTTGCAACGTTTTTTTTGGTACCCAAGCCCTCACATGAGAGGAGGAATTTGCGAGGGAACAAATCTTAGTGGCTCAAATTGAATCTGATACCTTTGAATTTGGTTTAAGGCAACTTTTTGAGTTTAAGGTGGAGTACAAAATGGTACCTCTGTTTTTCCCAATTTAACAAATATGGTGTTAATACATTTTCCCACAAAAAATGACTTTCCATGATAGCTTGTTGCAAAGCTAATCCTGAGAATTTTTCCCTAAATTTTCCAAGACCTTGCGGTACCCTAAACCCTTAAACGCTCAGGAAATCAATGGATATGTCTACCTTAGTGCTCAAATTAAAATTTAAAATGCCTATACGGACCCAAATCGTTGATAGCCGAGATAGCCACTAGGTTTGGTAACGTTCCTGCACCTTAATGGCTCATTTGATCATGGTCCATGGGTGAAAACATTGTCTTTGCTAAAAGAAACCGCTCATAACGGGATATTCATTAATTTGGGAATAACATGGGTCCCATTTTGTACTCCACCTCAATCCAAAATTGTTTCCTCAAACTATATTCAAAAGTATCAAATTCAGTTTGGGCCACTAAGATTTTTTCCCTCACAAATTCCTCCTCTCAGGTGAGGACAAATGTACCAAAGGGGCTTGGTTTGGGGGCGATCACCCCAATCTTCCCAAATTTTCAAAAGTCCCAAAATGAACGTTTTGTCCCAAATTAATGAATATCTCGTTTCATCTGTCAGCACGCATAATCAAAATGATCTATAACGGCCTAGTTGAATTTTCAATGGTCGCAGTGGTTAGAGATTCTTCAGCAGTGGCCCCACGCTGGCAGGCTCGCTGCATCACATGAAGTGTTCAAAGGACGTACAAGATGAAGATGCTGCTCGAGCTGAATCATGAGCTCGGGTAGCAGCCTGTCCCTCATCCTAACGTGTGGCAGCTGCCAATGCCCGTGATTGTGCTACAGCAGACAGTTATTAGTCGTTAATGATTGTAATCCAAACCCAGACAGAACGTTGAATCGTTGAGGGGGGAGGCACTTAATTGAATCTGTAGTCCAATCCAGTGACATTCGCTTGTGAAGTGTCAATCTTTGGTCAGTTGCTTCTCATCAAACCATGTTCGAAAGTGCCAATCTCGGTGCCAATCAACAGAAAGCTGGTGTTGTAACCAATCCAGTCAGTTTTCGAGAGTACTATCACACATGGGCAACTAATTCAGTCTTGCATCCTAGATTTAGGGGCATAGAAAGCTTCAGGCGAGGACATCATATTAGTGATCCCCTGAGTTTACTAACAGCAAAAGCTCAAAGGCAGGCTTTCCTCCACATGATCATATGGAAACAAGAAAATAAATATGCTCTCGTCACTGTTTGCTGGAAATCTAAAGAAAAGGAGAACCTTTTTTGACCTGGAAGTGATACCCTGTTGCAGAACGTGTAAAAATGGATGGACCGAGTCAATGAACCCTAGTATTCTGCAAACACACATGAAAAGTCTTGTGAGAAACAAAAGATTCTTCTTCTGAATTGGATTGATAGACTTTGGAACTGCCATTATTAATTGAATATGGAGTCCTTTATACTCAGAGTCTCAAACATGCCTGAAGGCATCTGCACCCTTGCTTGGGTTTCAGTTCGTGCCCGGCTGCCGGTTATGCAAGAGAGGGAGAGCGTTGACATGCAATATTGTTGAGAACACCATATTAGGTAAATTGGGAAAAAGATTACTTTTTGGGATTTTTAAAGGTTTTAGGTGATCACCTAAAATCAAGCTGAGCCTTTTTTTTGGTACACGTGTCCTCACTTGAGAGGAGGAGTTTGCGAGGGGAATTTTTTTAGTGGCTCAGACTAAATCTGATACCTTTGAATTTAGTTTAAGGTGACTTTTTGGATTTAAGGTGGAGTACAAAATGGTACCTCCCTTTTTCCCAATTTACCTAATATGGTGTTTCAGGTCTCCTGAGTGGCTTCTCATGCTGCTTAGGGCGGACTTCCTTGTGAGGCTGCTTTCTTTAAATTCCAGAAATAACGAGTGGATCAAGACATGCATGAAGGTGTTGCATGTTGGCATGAGAGAAGTGGACAAATAATGGTTGGCATCATTTAATGTCAAAGCTCGAAGTGTTGACTGTCGATTTGTCCAAACTTTAATTTTAAAGCTGACTTATTGTTGAAGGTCACCACAATCATGTGACTTGGTATTAGAAATATTGTAATTAGAAGTTTTATTATTGAGAGGCTTGAGGAGTTGTGGCATACCAATAGGGACCAATAGGAAAGTCTAGTCAATAGGTTTTCAATAGTGTATTATGCATTCAATATAGATAAAAAATTTACTCATGGAAAAATGATAAAGATCTGAGAATTACACTTTTTTTTTGTTTTTAATATATTTCAAATTCTTTGACAACAAAGTAATCTTACTCCACTTGTTTCTTAAATAAGTCACATGGAAGTCGAAAGCAGAACTTTTTTTTGGCAATGTGGAAATGCAACTTTGGTAAATGCCTCTCATTTGTTGCTTGAATATAGAGGTTTGTCCTAACTATGGATGAATGAATTGCCTCTACGAATGAAACAACTTTATTGATAAATTTGAGAGGAAGGCCTAATGACTTACAACGAAGATTTTTTTTCATTAATCTAAGCAGTGCAGAAAGCAATCTTTGCTAGTGTAAGGTAGGAGCACCCATAAGCGTGGGTTTAAGGGTTTTGAACATGATGACTATTTGTAAACGTTTAGCAAATTATAGGATCTTATTAGCAACAGAAAAATAATGAGTTTGCATTTTCAAATTTATTATTTGGATACTATGAGAATAAGTTGTGAATTTTTAAAGAGCAAACTGCCATTGTACCCATAACCACTATTAAGATTTCATGTTCACATGTTGTATATCCTTGTCATTACATTTATCTACTTCCACAAATTTTCCAAGATTTCAGAGGGCACGCTTCCGGAGACCCTCACGAGGATGGGTGCTCCTACCTTAGAGGAGTTATTTGAATTCATGAACCTGTATGCAATACACAAGATATGGACCAAGACTCATATATTTGTTAAAAATAGTCCACATTCATCTTAAAAGTGAAGTTGTCTGACGTTGTGGAGCAATTCAACAACTTCATCTGCTAAAAAGGAAGAATACATTATTAAATATTCTCTTAGACAAGATTTGTATCACTTCTGAGCAAAAAAAATAGCCCTAAAGAGATTTTCTTCTTGCAATGCTGGGAGATAGAGCTTGATATGGCATGCAAGATCATTGAAAGAGCTGGGAGGACTTTGAATCCACCTGTAAAACCGTATGCCCTGAGTGAAGGGCAGGGTTTATACATCTATGCCAAGTAAGTAATCTTCATTAAAAAACAAAAGCTTCAAATGTTAAAATTACAAATATTGTAACATTGAAAAAAAAATTCACATGTATTGTGACATATGTTTTTTGAACTACTTTTTATCAACCCTGTCCATTATTTGCCCATCCATCGGACAACAATTTGACAAAAACCTTATCATATACTGAAACCCAAGCAATCTGTATATGCTGAAATACATGGGGAAACATAGACACGCGAAGATAATCCAACGAAATTAACTAGGAGGTGCTAAGTACAAGGTTGGCTTTACATTGTTTCATTGTTGAAAATTGAACAAGATTTCTAATGTTATGATCAGATGGAATCCTTTCAAAAGTTGCATGAATCTCAAGTGTTTATAATTTCTAGTAATATAAAAACAACGGAAAACCAAGCTTGGATTGGGTGAAAGAGGATCGAAATGCTCAGATTATGATAGCAAAAAATCAGAAGTTATACGAGTTTCCTGTGGAGGAATTCCAGATACTAATATTGCAATAACCATTTACAAAAATAAACTGCAATAATAATGTCGATAAAACGTTCAAAGGCAATTTTTTCCTAGGAGAGAAAACAGAGCCCGATGCACTGGTTGCTAGTAAACCATAAATTTTGACATTGTTCTAGGTTTACGGCAGCAACTTGTTAGATTACCTTCTGATAGAATAAAGAAGTGTAAACAGAAAAATCACAAGTAAAATAAGTGACTTGAGTTTCATTCCAAGAGCTCGATTCATAATCTACGCTCAAGTATAATCACAATTCAGACCTGAGAACAATCAACAATGCAAATCGGAACATCTCCAAAAACCCGACCATCGCACCTGGTGCGAGCACTTAAAGAATCACCTGGAAAAGCAGATGCCGCCATATTTCTTCAGACGTCAAGCTCGGACATTGAATAAAGAAATTCAGAAGTTGAATTGCCCAGAATGATATCTTTCAGCTCCTGTTCCTTAATAATTACCAATAAATTCGCATTCGAATGAAATCCAAACAAATCAATTCAGTTCTCGGGGCACATGGAAAACCACATCAAAGACGTAAAATATAGAGCAGCAGGCAATACAACCTAATACACGCACACAAGCATTATGACAGTTAAGACAATCAGAAAAGAGATGCTAATAGTCACCCATTTGTGGAAAAATATTTAGGTAAATTTTCCCTAGCACAGTAGAAAGGCTCCAACGCCTTAAGCTAGCACTCTCATACTGCTTTTCCGATTACAAGTTCAGTATCCATTGCTAATTGACACAGGGTAGAAACCCTAATCTGCCATATCGTCAATTCCGGAGCGGCAGCTCTTCTCCCTTTACAAGTCGTGGACGGCGAGGCCGGGGGGCAGGGACTGCTTCAGCTTATCGGCCTTGTCAGTGTCGAAGACGGACAAGGTGTAGAGGTACTTGGAGCACCTGACTTTGAACTTGACCACGTCCTTGGAGCGCTTGATCTTAACACTCCGGGCGTCCTTGCGCCGGGCGGTGAGTAGGAAGTCCTTGATCTCACTGATCTGCTTCGGCATGGTGGCAGGCGGAGCAACTTCACGACCTCGGGGAGAGGCGGGACGAAGCGATGGTGAGAGCCAGCGAACCAACGACGACGATAAATTCACAGCAGCGAAAGAGAGTTAGGGTTTGGCTCTCCCGTACCCTTAACCCCCCACCCCCAACGGACCCTGTTCCCACCTCTACGCTCTCGTAACCAGTTCTCCTCGTTCCCATTCGGGGTCCCCCAGTCTCTCCCTTGAACAAATTGAACATAATAAGGTAGGAGGCTCAAAAAGCGACCCGGTTCTAAAAGCGACCCGGTTCTAAAAGCGACCCGGTTCTAAAAGCGACCCGGTTCTAGAAGCGACCTTTAAAACACAGGTATATTTTGTTTTTTTCAATGTATTTAGGATGTACATTCTAGGAGGGGCTGCTTTTAATGACCACTAGGTTTCAACTTGAAAAATTTGTAGCTAATTCCACAAAGGTTCAAAAAATATGAAACGACTTGGGTTAAATGCCAATTCCATTGTTCTTCCTACCAAAATTTACTAAAAACTATTTCAAGGAGTTTAACTTCTTCCCAAATGCAATCAGCTTTTAAAGTGACGCTTTTTGAGCCTCCTACCTTGCAGTACAATTTGTGTAAGTGTGATCAACATTTTTTATTTTGGGTTTGCATTTGATTTCTGAAGTGTAAATGGAAGTAAAGTGCATAACAGCTTTGAAACATAGTGTGAATACATGGTCGATTGTCTTGTGAATAGACATTAGGCTATGGATGGATAGTTAGTTATGAGGTTAGGAAGTTATATATAGGAATGGGGAGAGTCTGACCATAGAAGACTATTGACATTCTTATTTTACTTGGAGCAGAATTTAGATCTGACTTCCCTTGCAGTTTCTTTGTTTTTTTTGTATTTAGTTTTATGTTAATAATATGTGTGCGCCCAATCATGTAGATTGAGGAAGGCAATATTCTATGTTTGATTGCAATCCCGGCTTGCCGATAGCAAGACCAATGTGTTTAATCTTTACTTTGTGAATGTGATTGTTGTAACTGATTTGATTTGTGGTAGAGGCATTGGCCGATTTGACTCAGTGAGTGAGTGTGCAGATTATAGACAACAAGTGTTGATTGAGGAACCTGCAAGAGGTAACAAAGGCTATAATCTATCTATATACTTGTTCATAGAAGCAGAGACTATAGTCAGTGAGAGTATCTTAGGGATTGAGAGCTTAAGGCAATAGTTGACTAGTTAATTCATGAATGAATGCCTTGCAAGTGGCAAGATGCGATACTGAACTAATGTAAACCAAAGGCAGTAGATAGAGAGAGAGAATTAACTTGAGAGAAGTTGCTCCAAATCATTGTCAAGATCATTAGCAATTATCATGCGAGTATTTCAAAGAGAAAATGCTTAAGGCAATTGGCTAAAATTGTAATTGCAAACTCAATGCACAAATTCATTTAAAGAAGTGAGATGCTTCTGAGAGTAATAGTTTGGATAATATTAGAGTGGTTGTTGATTATAATTGAAGCTTGTGAGGATATAGCCTAGGTTGTTAAATCAAAGAGAAAGGCTATAATCTGATTGTGATGATGGAGATGAATTAATGTGATGCTTGAATAAAAGAAAGAAGATGGCCATGATCTGAAAGTGATTCTTTGAGTGTGCTTTTTATGATTTAATATTGGAACAAAGGAGAATAGCTATAGCCTTGAGCATGAAGCATGAGCAGGAGATTATGGCTAAGTACCAATTCTTATAAATTACAATACACTGCGAGTAAAGCAGATGGCAATAGAATAGATTATTATTATCCTTGTAGTGATTACAAGATAGTTTCTGTGATGGAAACTAAGGCAATAGGACATAGATTCAATGATCTGAGATAGAATTGAACTAGCTATTGACCAATTGCAATGTCTATTGACTGAGATAGGCATAGGATGGAGATATTCTATAGAATCAGTATGATTGAATAGCTTATACTATGTGTAATAGAAACCAAAGGCTATAAACAAGTAAAGAGAAGAATATTGAATTGATTATCTCTTCACCTAAATCCCTTCTAGGTAGGCCATAGACGTGCCAATACAAATTGTGGTTTAGTATGGAAAATAATCAAATTGACTATATGTGGTCACTCCATGATGCAAATTAAATTATTGACGTATGGTTACTAAAAGACAATACATTGCCAAACCATAGCCTTGTCAGAAGGATAAGACATTAAACAAATGACAATTGCCTCGGACTATTTGGTTACTGATCATGGCAATTGCCAAAGATAATTGCCTGTGTTTGTTTGATGAATGTTAATTCCCATAATCCTATTTTCAATTCTTGATAGTATTACAACATTTGCATAGGATTGCATATATATTTTATGGACTAATTATGAGATATTGAAACTCACATATGGAAGATATGCACAAAACTATTTATCCTAATTTCTAAATTGATAAACCTTTGTCATAACCTTATCCATACACTTCCTAAATTAAGTGTTATTTACCTTATATATGACCTTAGTTACAAACTTTAGCTATTTCAGACTTTCCTTGAATGAATTTGGTGTTAGCTTGTCCTTGTGTTTTGCAAAGCTAGTCATCAAATTATTACTATAGTAAAGTAGAAATACCATAAACAGTTAAAATAAGCCACTTTAGCCTAATAAGATATGAGGAATTTATTGAGAAATTGAGCTCAATCTATGCAAAAACAAGGATAAGGAAGAATGTAAAAAAAAAAAAAAAAAAAAAAAAAAAAAAAAAAAACTCAAGAATGAATATTTTATGCAATATAAATGTGGATTCTTCATTAGGACCCTATTCTCATTTCACAGGTGTACCTTATTAGGTTATTTCTAGAATGGGGAATGCTATTTCATGAGCCGTGAGCTGTGAGCCGTGAGCAAATATTTTTTGTTAAATTAATAAACTCCACCTATAAATGTGTACATATGGTCATATTATTGTGCATTTTAAACTACTATTTCTTGAAAAACTTACTATATTTCAAGTAATTCCATTGATTTAGAATTCAAACTCCATCCTTGCTCATAGAGTCTTGAATCCCCGCTCATGGTTCACCATTTTATGCTCACCAAATAGTGTTGTCCCCTCTAGAACCTTGTTCCGAAAGAGGTGTGAACCAATCAAATGCAAGAAAATAGCATCTTTTCAAAATCTTTTATAATCCTCTTCAAAACCAGCTATTGTTGGTTTCAAAACAATCTACTTCTCCAAGTAGAGGGAGGGTAACTATTTATGGTATCCCTACCTTAAACTTAAGAAAGACAGACCACACCTAAGCGTTTAATGGTTTGCAATATCTCAAGGTTTCTGAAAATTCAAGAAAAAAATCAATAGGGTTAGCCTTTGAACAAGCTGTCTTGAAACATAATTTTTGTGAAAAAAAGTACTGCAAATTATTTCATATAAAATGGCAAAGTTGCAGCTTATAGGGCCCCTATTAGCAACACTAGACTACCCTTGAAACTGTTTGGATGTGTGTGTATACATGTACTTGATGGTCCCAATCCCAACCCTCTCAAAGTAACTTAACACTTGACATGTGGCAGAATTTGCTTGTACAAAAGGCATTCATTGCTCCACTTTGGGTTCAACAATAGGTGGAGAAACCCCAAAAAGTAGGGATTGGAATCGGGAGACACTTGGAGAACAAACCCTCTACCTTATATGGCTGAGATTGGGTGATCCATATTGGTTCAACTACTAAACATTAAGCATGACTTTTTTTTGTCCTCCAACTTCAAAAAAAACATTTTGCATGACAAGAAAAATCCGTTTTTCATCTGGTTTATTATAAAAGTGATCATAAACACATGGTCCATTGTGGAAGGTAAAAAACAACCTCGCCAAATGTACTAATATTCTTTTGATAACTCAAATTGTGAGAAAATTCATAGTCACGGTGTTAGATCCCAAGTTATTGTTATTGCAATTTTCATGAGGTCAGCATGCATTCTTGACTTTTGCCACTTTTAGAAACAATACTACACACGGACACTTGTCAAAACATTGTAGAAGCTACACTGTGAGGCATGTCGCAGTTACTAGCCCTACGCTTAAAGATCAAGGAGTTTATTAATTTACACAATGTAGACGTATTGTGAATAACCTTGGGGTAACATTGGGACTATCGTCTGATATTTGTCAAGAGAAGTTATTAGTTTAAACTTTGTTATTTTAGAAAAAGTTTTACCATATTATGAGTTACAAAGCTCAATACATTTGTAAGCTATATTTGGTTACTCCTCTAGCACTTTTTGCATAGACTTATCCACAATTTTCTTGTCAATATTCGTGCAAAAGAACCTATGCTTGTACTTTTTTACACCTAGGTTAGGTTAGTGCAAATTTTTTTGTGGCATTTTTGAGATAATTATTGTTCTCTTTTGCAAAAACATCTTCAAAAAATTAGATTTTCTTTGAAGTTTGAAGACCTCTATTGGTTCTTGACCTGAGGGCTTTTGGGTTGCCGAAATGATCATCATCAAATTTCACATTGGCTGCCAAAGGTCTTACAGCGATTCCACAAGGTTAATTGTGAATAATCAATTGAACTGCAAAAAGTCGTCTCAAGAAATTTTCTCAAAATCACCATTCATAAGCGTGAATTTAAAATTATTGAGCTTTGGTGGCTGCAATTAATGGTCATTAAGTTAATAATGTATGTCAATCCAATTGGCATTCATTACACTTATGTTAGTTTGCAAAATAAGGTTGTTTGGATGTAAATGGTATTAGTAAATATTGCAATTTTGTGGGTTATTTTAGCCAGGACTATAGTTGGTTTTTTTTAAATATTGGCATAGCTATAAGTTTTAATTCTATATTACTCAAGTAAACAAAGCGCACAGCCCACTTGTAAAATCAAGCATAAGCTTTGCTCTCATGAGAAGAGAGGTGAGAATTTGTACGTGGTTGGAGAACAAATGACCAATCACATAATTTCAAATGATTTTAGTAATATAATTTCCATGATGAAAGAATCAAAATTGGTTGGAGCATACCCAATATCTATGCTTGGTTAGAAATGATGCAGTAACCAACTTCTTGTTTGTTTCAAATTGTCTTTTTGAAATTCTTTTTAAATCAAACATACAAAAAAGTTGTTGGTATAGGTTTAATTTCACCACAATTGGTTGGTTCTACATATTCTTATCCTCACAATTCCCTTTCAACATCTAAATATTCTAAACACTATAATCTAATAAGAATAAAATAAATCCTAGAGTTATAACCCATTCATCATGTCATAAACTGCATTGAATTAAGATTTCAATCAGACCTTGTGATGCATATACTCAATGAAAGTTTGAAATCCGGACACGATGAGTTTTGTAAATCCACCTTTGATATGGCTGTAGCCTTATGAATTACAAAGTTATCGACTATTTAGAGTAGGGGTAGTCACACTTTCTCCAAGAATGAAATTTCTTTGAAGAATGAAAGTTGGGAAGTAGAATTCAAAGTCAATAGGATCACTTCTCAATGAAAAGGGTGTAACTCTTATTTTGTTGGAGGTGTAGAATGGAGAATGAGTTTATTTGGAATATAGTGATGCAATAAGAAAGCAAGCTGCAATCACACACTCAATCAAGGTCTCCAACTATAAGGAGAGTGAAAACAACAATGAGATGAAAAGAAATTACGCATCAATAAAAACTACCAATAAAAATTTGAAGGTGAAGAAAAAACCTTCACAATCTTCAAAGGATGAAGATTTTGTAAATGAAAAAGAGGGTGCTACAGTGCCACCTTATCATTCTTTGCAAATTGAGAATGAGGGTGACGCTTGAGGTAACGAAGGTGTGACTGACCCTAAGGTAGACAATTGTAATCCTGACCCCTGCTCTAATCCCGTCCAAATGTATGCAAGAAGAATACTTTGTGCCCAAAATCTATATAGGCCATAGATGCCCTACTTGCTGCCTACTTGCTGTGACCTAAAAAGTAAGACATCTATGACCTACCCAGATTGTGACCTACCCAGATTGTGGACACAACCTCTTGCATACATTCGGACGGGATTACAGCAGGTGTCAGGATTACAACTGTCTACCTTAGTACTGTACTCCTACGAAATTCGAACCGCGGGGAGAATTCGAATTGAGAAAACGATTTCTTTCGTTCGACGGCGCACGTCCACGTCAGCGATCTGAACGGGTTCAAGTGGACTGCAGTTCGAAACAACTCAAATATTCCCGCCATTCAAGGCCTACTTCTGCTGCATCCACTTTCGCGCCATCCCCGTCACTGCCTCGTTCCCGCCCTCACTCGCCAGCCTCTGCATTCTGTGCAAAGAGTCTCTGGGTGAACCAAATTGCCGTTCGTCTTGCTCAGGAATCGCCACTCGAAACCCTGGGATTGTCGCAGGGACCAGCACCGGTACGGCTCGCTCTCGAATCGGTTCCTGCGGGGACGTCGCGTTGCGCCCACCACCGGCATTGCTGCGTAGTGGAGGAGTTTGCGGCGGTGAGCCCTCTGCTCGTGGTGCCTCCCGGTCTCAGCCAGTCCAAGGTAACGCTTCCGACTCGCGCTGGCGCCTTGCCGTCTCGGCGTCCTGGATTTTGGGGTCGGTAGTACTTCGTCGTGTTGCATGGTTTGGTGGCGGGGTTTAAGCGTGGTCCTGTGCGTGGTTTAGGTCTCGCGTCCCGTGGGGCTGTGGGAGTGGGCGTTCGATTAGGGCTGACGGCGTGGGATGGGTTGGGCGGTGCGCAGGTGCGGGTGGAGTGGGTGGAGCAGGCGGGCGAGATGTTGGAGCTGAGGCTGGTGCAGGGGGGCCTGTTGAAGAAGGTGTTGGAATCCATCAAGGATCTGGTGACGGATGCCAACTTCGACTGCTCGACGACGGGGTTCTCGCTGCAGGCCATGGACTCGAGCCACGTGGCGCTGGTGGCGCTGCTGCTGCGATCGGAGGGGTTCGAGCACTACCGGTGCGACCGCAACATTTCGATGGGCATGAACCTGACGAGCATGGCGAAGATGCTGAAGTGCGCGGGGAACGACGACATCATCACCATCAAGGCGGACGACGGCGGCGACTCGGTGACGTTCATGTTCGAGAGCCCCAGTGAGTGCATGCGGCGCGTGTGTTTGCCCGTTGGATGCCATGTTGGGGTGCCCGTCTTCGGGCGCGGTAGAGAGGAGGCGATGGGATGCATGTGAGAAGGCGAGGGCGGGTGGCGAATTTGGTGATTTTGGCGGCGCCAGTCGTCGGGGGTCTGGGTCCGAGCGTGGGGTGCGGGGTGTGAACGGTGCCGTGATGCTGACGAGGGTCGGGAATGTGGGAATGTGGGAATGTGGCAGATCAGGAGAGGATATCGGACTTCGAGATGAAGCTGATGGACATCGACAGCGAGCACCTGGGAATTCCGGAGACGGAGTACGAGGCGATCGTGCGGATGCCTTCGGCGGAGTTCGCTCGCATATGCAAGGATCTGAGCACCATCGGCGACACAGGTGGGCCCACGTGGTCGGGTTGGAGTTGGGGTGATGTTGAATTCAGTCGGGCGGGGTGCGGGGTGGGCATCGTACGCCAGCTGCGACGAGTGCAATGTGGCAGGCTGCATCCCTGGTGCCGCGAGGGGGGAGTCCCAGGCCGTCGTGTTCCGGGCGGGTGGGCATGGTGGCGGGTGTATGTGTGTGGTGGGAGGGGTGACTGAGGTGTGTGTGTTTGTGCGCGTGGCAGTGGTGATCTCGGTGACGAAGGAAGGGGTGAAGTTCTCGACGGGAGGGGACATCGGGAGCGCGAACATCGTGTGCAGGCAGAACACGTCGGTGGACAAGGTGAGTGGCGGACAGTGACGCGGTGCGGCGGAGGGATTGGGATTGGGAGTGCGTTTCGGGTGGGTGCTCGTTGCATGCGGTGGATGAGCGTGTGGTGATGATGGAGGTGTGGTGCGTGGGATGCAGGAGGAGGAGAAGACGGTGGTGGAGATGCAAGAGCCGGTGACGCTGACGTTTGCGCTGCGGTACCTGAACTCGTTCACGAAAGCGACGCCGCTGTCGAGCACGGTGACGCTGAGTATGTCGAAGGAGCTGCCGGTGGCGGTGGAGTACAAGATCGCGGACATGGGGCACGTCAGGTTCTATTTGGCGCCGAAGATCGAGGAGGACGAGGACATGGCGTCGTGAAGAGACGGCGTGTGGTTCCTGTATGTATTTCGGCAGCCTCCACGGACAGCGAGAGGGCAGACGGGAGGCGGGAGCTGTGTAAATTAGAGTGGGTGGTGGGCCGCGGTTGTGCGAGCGAGGGAGGTGTCGACGGCGGGATTCGTTCCAGCACGACGGGCACGACCTTGCGGCCGCTAGGTGGAAGTAGAACCAGTTAGATGTCCCTGGGAGTGGGAGCGGGATGCGAGGGAGACGGGACGTGTTTGGTCCGTGTGTGGAGGATGGAGCGGGCGATGTCTCGGAGAGACCATGTTGCGGAGTGGCTTGGTTTTCCGGCGCGTTGGGGATGACATGGTATGGAGAGCAGGCAGCGGCCATTTGGGTCGGCAAGCAAGCTTACGAGGCACCTCCGCCGCATCCCGAAGTGACCGGCGTATGACCGTGTAGCACGATGTGAGGACTAGTTTGCGGGAGGGTTGGTGCGGAGCGGTAGATGGTATCCGCGTTGACAACGCGGAGTGGTTGTATGGGGACGCCGAGAATGATTGTATTTTTTGAGTCGGATAACGACGATCTTATCGGAGAGTGTGGTTTGGCTGTCATGGCATCGGGGAGGGGGTTTTGTGGTTGTGGTGGCATGCGAAAGTCGTGGTGTGTTGGGTTGCGGTCTGCGAACGTGTGGCTGGTGTGGAGCTGTGAAGGCTGGGTATGAACGAGTGTGGATGGAGAATGGAGGCAAGAAAAATAGTGGATGTGGCCGCGCATAGGCGATGGACCTGGGTCATTCTGGAGATGCATGTGGCATTCATGTTGGCGCGTGGGGTACTGAGTTTGGGATGCTTGGGGGCGGCTGCATAGAGTGTTTGGGAACAACAAAAGACTGCAGTCTTTTGGGGAGTGAACATTGTGGACGCTGGAAGCCCTGGAGGTCCTGGCATTGTTTACCGACCGGTCGCCAGTGGCATTGTTTGTCCAGGGAACCGAGGCCTTCATCACTCGGAACTTCTGTGTTGTATTGCATGTACTGTACATTGCAGGCAAGAGGTTCTCTCATGCACGTCTGCTTGTGTGTTAGTTCAGCATTTCGTGGTTCGGACTTCCGTGTCGTACTGCTTGCATGTAGAGGGCAGTGATTTCGGACGCGCCCGGTTCCGGAAAGCTGAGAGAAGTCTTCGGGAATCGTTACCGGTCTCCGAAGGTGGCAACTTCTGGATTTCACCACATGCTTCGCTTTGCTTAGCAACCTGCGGAAAGAATTTATAAGGAGGCCCAGTCTCACTGCTCCTGGGATTTCAACTCACGCAGAACGACGCGGCACTGGTCCGGATGCTGCACGATTTCACACGGACCTGGAGGACGAGTCGTTGAAGGGTTAAGGAAGAGACCACCAATCCCAAGCATGTGTTTAAGTGAAGACTCTTTTGTGTTTTATTTTAGCTTGGAACTGGACTGGAGGAGGCTCTGCGTTCATAGAGGGTACCTTTTGGGAGGTTAGAAGATACCCTAATCAAGGAGTTTTTCAAGATATTAAATTTATCGTTTTCTTGACGTGAATTTGAGCGTGTGTTTCGGTTTTGTTGGCGAAGTTTCAATGTCGGCTCCTCGATTAAAGGTACGGTTTCGTTCTCGTATGCATTAGTGCTCCGATTTTGGTGCCTAATTGCGAGTATCGTTTGCATTCTTTCTTCCCAGAGTCTCCATTAGAGTTAACTTGTAGTCAAATGGAGCTGGAAATAAATGCTGAAGGCTTTTCTGCGACCAGCAGCGACGGTCGGCAATGTCAATCTTTCTCCTTTTGAGGAGTTCTGATGATTCTTCCTTTGTCCCTTTAAAATGTCCAAAAAGCTTCCTTGCGGAGGATTAACTGTGTTTTTATTCTTTGTGCTAGTGACAAATGCATTATTGAACCAGTGTACCATTTACAAAATGTATGTAAAATTTCCAATTTTGATATCGCCATTTGGACACTCAAATTCTATGCAAAAAAGTACCATATTTGTGTGTGCTACTAGCTCCTCAATATTGGTGATTTAACGATTAGTAGCAACAATAATACCTCACATGGGCAAGTGCAAGCTTGCTACGAGAGGAATGCTCTCTAGTGTCTTAGCTTGCCCCTATGAGATCATTGAACATGGCAAACACTTTCTCAATGTATGAAATCAACAAAAGGGGGCTTTTTAGTGGTAGTAGTATACTTTAGCACTGTTATAGCATGAGAATGTAAAGTCAAGGTAATTTCACCATATTAAAAGCGTAGATGTGTTTGTTTTGCTGTATGGTGAGAGAGTTTTGCAAATACGATGAATAGGGGGCTTCAAACATCAAGTTTTTCAAGTGACTCATGTCGCAATTCACCTTGGTGAATTCACTAGCAAAATGCTACGTGAGTCACCTTTGGAATTCACTCCTAACGTGATTTACTTTAGGGGTGAACTTCAAAAACTCACTTTCATGCGGCTCATCTTCAAGGGTATTTAAGGCTCTCAAACCCCCGACTTGTGCACAAAACCCTCATCACAAACTCACAAGTGTGTTAGACTTTGGAGATGTTAATGAATGAAAATAATTCACTAGTGAGCTGAGATCTTGTGAGGTCGTAGACCAGATTTTTTTGTTTGAAGCCCCTAATGTGTGGAAATCAAAGATACTTAGACACGGAGATGATGTTGTTATGTGGTACAAATTCTTTGTAAAAATGAGTCCACGTTTTTTGGATCGTATGCACGTTGTTTCATCGTGAGAGTGTCTTCTGATGAGCGTGGGTTGAGGTGATATGTTGGCTCAATTCCTGTCCGTGTGTTGTACAAATGTATAAGCACTAGTAGAAAACTCTGTCCAAAACAACAAAAAACCAACAGTTTCTTATTGATTTGGGCACTTGCCCATGCTAATTGACTAATTTAACAGAATTCTGTAAGAAACTAAATACGTTCTGTTGATTTGGACACCATTATCTAAATCAATAGAAATTTTGGAATCGTTTGAAGATCTTTTGGGAATTTTTTGTGAATCTTTAAGAATCTTCAAGAATCTTTTGGGAATCATTGAGAATCTTTTCAGGATTTTTAAGAATATTTAAGAATCTTTTCAAGATTTTAGAATCTTTGAGAATCTTCTTGGAATGTTTGAGAATCTTTTAAGAATCTTTGAGAATCTTTGGAAATCTTTGGGAATCTTTTCAAATTTTTTTTGAATCTTTGAAAATGTTTGAGAACAATTGAGAATCTTTGAGAATCTTTGAGAATCTTTTAGGAATCTTTATGAATCTTTGGAAATCTTTGGGAATCTTTTCAAGTTCTTTTGGAAGCTTTGAGAACATTTGAGATTCTTCGGATATTTTTGAGAATCTTTTAGGAATATTTGAGAATCTTTGAGAATAGTTTGGAATATTTGAGAATCTTTGGAAATGTTCAAGGCATTTTGAAATTTTTTGAGAATTTTTGAAAATCTTTAAGAATAATCTTGGAATCTTTCTAGAAGCTTTGAGAAGCTTTGAGAATCTTTAAGAATCTTTGGAAATCTTTTGAGAATCTTTTTGGAAATTCAAAAAATCTTTGAGAATTTTTGAGAATTTTCAAGAACCTTTTTGGAATTTTTGAGAATTTTTTAAAAATCTTTATGAAATTTGTTAAAGTACTTCAAAATATTTATAGAAACAGAATCTCTTAGACTGAATTAGAGTCCTTTACAAATCTTTTTGTAATTCATCAAAATATTTTAAAATATTTTTAATAAAAAAACTATTACAATAGTTTAGGTTTGTTTTTGAAATCTTTCTAGAATCTTTTTGGACCTCATTAAAATGTTTTGAAGTTTTAAAAAATAAAAGTTTTCAAAAAGAATAGAATCTTTTAGAAGTTTGAGTGTACATTGACTGGTTTTATTTTCTTTACTTTTCACAATTTGGTTAGATTTAAAATTAGCAGCCTTTAAAGTCAAGTAAAAACATGACCATAATAACAAAAAATCAATAGTTTTCTATTGATCTGGACACTTTTGGACACAACTTCACTAATTCAACAAAATTTTATATAAAAAGTACAACATTTTGTTGTTTTAAATACCAAAATTTCTTTACAAACAAATATTAAAGATGCTCCTCAATTCTTTGAAGAAATCATATATGTCCTTCAAGGATTAAAAGTACCAAAAATATCTTTCCTATTTGTATAAATATCAACAATGCTTCTAATATATTGGGAAAATATTAAAAATGCTCCTCAACTATTTTAAATTATTTACATCTTTGTGTTATATGATAACCAAGTGTATAGTTTAATGCAAATTCTTACAAGAAACCAAAGGTGATTTTTACATTTCAAATAACACAAGGATATATTTAACATTTCAAAATAGAAGAGCTTTTTTATTATTTTGCCAAAATAATAGGAGTATAATTGATATTCCTACAAAAAATAAGGAATACTTTTTATGTTTTACATATTTTCGGCGTAAACTTCATGTTTTGAAAGACTTAAAGGGTATTTTTAGTATATTTCCTTCTATTACTAACCAAATGAATTAAAAAAAAACAACCTTGTAAAATATTTTTATAAGCTTTAAAAGATGGGAATTGATATGTGTACCACACCCTTCCAATTACTATACCACACCACGGTGTAAATTTTAGATTTCTACCATCAAAAAGCTGAATTTGAAAATTTTGAATTCAGATTTGGACTTAGAGACCATGGTATTGTCTAGAACCATAAAAGAAGTTGCAGTTCAACAACACCCAATGAAAAAGTTTAGTTAGGGAGAAAATTGTTAATTTTACTTTTGTTTGTAAAAAAAGATAAGCTTTTTTATTGGGTGTTGTTGAATTGCAACTTTTTTTATGGTCCTAGACAATATCATGGTCTCTAAGTCCAAATTTGAATTCAAAATTCTCAAACTCAAATTTTTGATGGTAGAAATCTAAAATTTACCTCGAGGGTGTGGTACAGTAGTTCAAAGAGTGTGGTTCACATATTAATGCCCTTAAAAAATATCCAAAACTATTCAAAAGTCAATAGAATTTTGATTTTATAATTGCAAGGTTTTAATTTGGTAACTTTTCACGATTTCATGTTATTTGAAGCTATCAAACTATGGAGGCTATTTTAACAAAATAAGGTTCTTTTTACAAAAAAACTAGCACTAAATAATAATTATTAATGAATCCAACCTTTGCCTGCAATAATCTTTTTGAGATTTGTGAATTCCAAAAAAAAATTATAAACAAAATCAAAAGGATGGAAATAAACAATTTTTTTAAATATTTCTAAGCATCTTCTCTGAATTTAGCTCATAACTTTTGATAAAAATATCAAAATCCAAAAAAAACTATCGGAGGTAAAAGCAAAATACATTTACCAACTTTTTTTAGTTCTAAGTTTTTTGAAAAAAAGTCTTTTAATGAGCCGAAATAGCCTCCAAAGTCTACTAGCTTACTAAAGATATGAACATTTAATGTACAAATAGAATCATGATTCTATTGTGCATATGTGTGTGTGCATATTCTTTAGTGGTTTTTGGAAATGTGGTAGAGTTGTGGAGTGTGAGTCCAAAGGTGGGGGGTTCAAATCCCACTGTCGACAGCCCTGCCTGGTGATTTGGGCAGCTGCCCGCAATTGCAAGTAGCTATTCGGCCCTTTAAAAAATTCACTTTTTCATAAAATAAAATAAAATTCTATGAAAATAATAAATTAAAAATAAAATAAAATAAAATAGAACAACATAAAATACGTGAAAAGTAACAAAAAATCAATAGAAAATTAACAGAAAACAACAAATAATCAACAAGAGATCAACAAAAAATCAACAAAAAAGTACCCAAATCAATTTGACCAAATCCACAGAAAAAGTCAACAGTTTTTGGTTAAAATTCTGTTGATTTTGTGCTAAATTTTCTACTAGTGAAGCAGGTATCAACATATCATTTTTATTTCAAGGACGCTATTAGTGATCGAAGTTTCTAGAGAAATTCAACCTCTTCATCAGTAATTTTTAAAATTTGAGTGGGACCTGAGATTTGGAGATGAATCGCCTCTTTGAATTGAATTTCAACAAAATCTAAAATTTGATTGCTGTAGTTTAAAAATCTGCAAAGCAGAGTTGCGCTTACCCTACAAGGTACAGTGACTACCAGAATTGTCTTAGTGTTTGCTGAGACGCCAAGTTTTTTTCAATATCTCCATATATATAAGTGGCATTTTATCCTCAGATTTTTTGTATGTGATCCTTGTGCAATCATGATCAAGCATATCAAATTTCAGTTACTAAAAATCAAAATCCTATTTTTGGTAAATTGTTTTGTATCAAAATCAAGAAAGATGATTAAAAAACATTGGTGATGAATTATTGAGATTTGATTGCATGGGTATGTTACAAACATCCATACGCACATCTTTGCTTCAAACAAATATTTCCAAAAGAATTCTTAAAAAAATCTTTAGAAAAAAATTTTAGGCCAAATTCAGTAAAATTGATAATTTTTCATGGAATCTAATTTTTGGCAAAATAAACATATCATCATGTTTAAAGGTACAAACTTAATCACAACATATGAGTTATTTTGCCAAAAATTAGGTTCCATAAAGAATGATCAAATTTATTAAATTTGGCCTAAATTTAAAATGTTTTTAGAATGTTTTTAGAATTTTGTTGTAAATATTTGTTTGATGCAAAGATGTGTGTATGGATGTTTTCAACATACCCATGTAACCGAATCTTAAAAATTCATCACCAATGTTTTTTAATCAACTTTCTTGATTTTGAAACAAAATAATTTACCAAAAATAGGATTTTGATTTTTAGTAACTGAAGTTTGATATGCTTGATCATGATTGCACAAGGATCACACACAAAAAATCTGAGGATAAAATGCAACTTATGTATATGGAGATATTGAAAAAAACTTGGCATCTAAGCAGACATTGAGACAATTCTGGTAGTCATTGTAAATATACCCATTCCTGACTATTGTCCCAATTCTGTCATTATGTACACAAGGTGGTCATTTCAGTTCTGAAATGACCATCCTAGGTACATATGTTTCATCCCAGCTTCTACCTTCAGCTCTTCAATGGAAGAGTTCATGGCAATGTTCACATATGTTGCTAAATGTATCGAAGCTTGGACATTAATTTTTTTGGCTATCCTAAATGTGAAGATTTTACATCTTATCATGCTAAATTCAGGTTTGCATGAAACGTATGGTCTTATCCAATATATACTTGGCTCAAAAGGCGTGTTATTTTTCAAGTAGAATTTAGAGGGTACTACATTGAGATTTAACCCCTAAATCCATGAGTGTCCCCTTGGGGACAAATGAGATCTTAGGCAAGTACCTACAATCTCAATTTTTGTCTTGATTTTTTGAAATATTTTTTGAAGATAGGAAAACACATTAGCATTTGGGGAATTTAATTTTTATTCCAATTTATGTCCAAGAGCAAAAGTTATGCATAGATAAGCACAAATTTATGGAGATTGGGCAACAAATATTTTTTACAAATACTTTTATTTTTACTTTTCTTTTTCATCTTACATGTTATAGTCTTTTCTACATCTGAAGCTTTGATTCATTCCATTTGCACTAATTATGAGAAAGTTATGGACAGTCTTGTTTTTTGGGCAATTCAAGCATCTTCTTGAAAAAATAACTTATAAACTTCATTTTTGAATGCAAGTTTAACATTTTTTCAAAAAAAATTGTTGAAAATGGTGAAGTTTGCTTTCTAGAACAATCTCACCATTTGGATTATTGCGTTTCAATTTGATTGCAGAGTTATTGACAATTTAAGTTTTTGTTCTATCTCATACCTAATTCCAGCTAATGTTTTTTTTTAAGAATGAAAACTAAGTATTTTTTGTTTTCATTTTTTCCTAAAGATTCACAACTCAAGTTTCCACCATAAAAAAACAAACCTCAAAACTTTGTGGTGCAAAAATTTTAAGTAAAAAAAGTTCAAAGTCAAATAATCTAGTCATTCAAGGTGCAAAAAAATTGGTTTTTTACATTTTAACCCCTAAAGGACCTCAGCCTTTTTTTGTGAATTTCAGTGTAAAACTGCCACTTTTGGGAGAGTGAGTAGAATAGAAAAAAAAAACTTTTTTTTGGAAAATCCAACCGTAAGATCTTGACCTAGACTATGGGAGGTACTTCTTGGGAAAAAATCAGCTCACTCTAAATGTTGAGGAGTGAGATATTTACATCCAAAGTGAAGTAAAAAGTTTTTTTCTTTACTGCCTGAAATTTTCAGAAGCCTTTGACCATTGATAACCCAAAAAAATTACTCTATGCAAAGTTGAGGTTTTCTTTTATCATGTCCAAAATCAAGTTAGGTATGTGTGGGAGAATTTTCAGATGAATTGGACATGTGGATCATATTTTGTAAAATCCTGCAATGCCAGAAGGTCTAGAATTTTACAAATACACTAGGCAAAATTGGAGGATTTTTGTATAATTTAGAAATCTGAATTACTTTGATCCAAAAGGTGAAAACCAAAGAATCTTAGTCTATTACAACTTGAAAAGAAAAAACTTAAAAAACAAATACACAAAGAACTAAAAAAAGTAAAGCAAAAAGTTTTACAAGGGGGAAAAGGAATGGAGGTTTGGGAGTCCCATACCTACCCGCAAACTAAAACTTCTCATAACTTTCATCTCATCTATCAGAATTGAATAATTCAAATCTTCCCAAATACATAAAAATCTAAAGAACCAATTTCAAAAAAAATTAAAAAAATTTCAGTTTTTTTTTTGGCTGCTCAATAGTCTCCTATTTTTCAGTTATTCATGCATAACTTCTTCGATAAATGTCAAAATGAAGAAAAAATTACAATCCCACATAGATCTTTGAATTCCTCACCTTCAATAAAAATTTCAGAAATCACGCAAAGTAGTTTAGCCATAGGTACATGCCCAAAATCCCATTTGTCCTTAAGGGACAACGGTCCTTTAGGGGTTAAATGCAAATATCTTGCAATCTGGGTGGTCAAAGGTTTTGGAGTTTTTTTTCTTACATTCTTATACTAGTTTAGTACAAGATCCTATTGCTAGATATGCAAAAAGACCAATTTTTGAACTTTTTTACTCTTTGCTATAGAAATGGCAATTTTGAGTATCTTTTGACAATATAAAGGCCCCAAGGCTTTAGGGGTTAAAGTACTACTTAGTATTTGTTCCTAATTTTTTTGGCAGTAAGGTAGGTAGCTCAAAAAGCAAAACTTTAAGAGCTAATCTTCTTTTTCTTGGGCCTTTGGAGACAAAAATATATTTTTCTAATTTTCAAACAAAGAGAAATATGGATGCCAGATGCAATACAATTTCTTTGTATTTCTAGAAGCATTATTGAATTGTTGATGAATTTTCAAAGTTTTATGCAATAGGCACCTATTTGTGATTCTTGGTCTCCCATAAAAAGTTCCTTGTAACTTGTAAAGAGATGAGGTGAAATCAAGGAGTATGTTTGGCTTATGCAATAGAATACACCTTTTCTTCTATGAGTGAAGAGGGTACATTCAAGAACCACCTCATATCCATTCCTAAGCTAAGAGTTGTCTTGTTGGACTGGTTTTGGGGTCTGGTCATCGTGTTGTCTGTCTGACATCTAATGTCACGCATGACAAGTTTCAAGTATGAGTGACAATCTTGTCTAATAAGGCCCTATTTAACAGCTCAGATTATTTGAAAATCTACTAAAAATATGACCCAAAATGATTAATCTAATAAATGTATATTGAATTAAGATACTTTAATAAAATGAAAAATTAATATGTCAAGATTGGAAAAAAAAGTGCTTTATTTAAAAATCAACCTTAAAATTAACTCTACTAAACAGACGGAGGTCTCTTGGGTGTCTGTGATGTCAAGTTTGTCAAATTGTCACCATGTCGGGGAAGACAACCAATAGCTACCTATGAAACCTTTTTCAAGAGAGGGGTTGCAATTCAAGCTACCTACCTTACTCACAAGACAACTCTTTTGGTTAGCTTGGTGCCAAAATAGCATCTTGAAGAGGTCTTTTTTTAAATTTTGTAAAATAATCACAAAATACATGTATCATGATTGAGGATTTAGTGTTTAGACCATAATTTGTTGAAGTCAACATTAATTGAGTAGTACAGAAGATGTTTTGGAGGACAAGTTAGAATTAGGTGTAGTTGTTTTGGACGGTATAATGATATTAGGCAACTCTTAAATGTATAAAATTCAACAAAAATAACTCAACAATAATGACATTCATTTTGTGTATCTCAATACCATAAATCAATGACTAGAAGGTCTATGCCACTATGACATAGAGTTGTGTGTTGTGAAATGAAAAAGAGTAGGTTTTCCATTATGACTTTGATTGATTTGTTAAAAAAAACAAATTCTTATATACAAGATTAATGTAATCTTCAAAATTTTACAGTTCTGTACATGTTTGGATTGTTTGAATTGGAATAGGGTCTGAAAAGTTGAATGGATGCTACTTAAATCCAACAAAGCTTTTTAAATCGTAGTACAATTGAATACAAGTACTGCTGCTATATATATGACATTCTCAAATGTAGGTATGCAGTACTCTTCAATACTTAGTTTAGCATATTATTTTGACAAGAAAGATCATAAGATGCTTGAAGAAATCTCAATATTCTTTCACTTCTATAAGTTCCGAGGATTTAGCATAAACATCCAAACATTTTTCTTGAAGAAAGACAAGGTTCAGAAAGAGGTTTTAGAAGCTAAGCTAATTCTGCCATATGCTCTTACTAAACTGGGAGGAGTTTCCAATAATTTCTAAACTTTAGAATATTAGTGTAATAGACATTTGTCAATTTCCCCTGTTAGAACTATATGAAAGTTGGAAATTGTCAAAATCCTGGTAAAATGGCAGCTCAGCGATTACGAACATTTTGGAACAATGGGAAACACGAGTTATTTGTCATCCTCAATGCTCTGACTCTACTTTAAAACAAAGGTAACTGTACCCATACATGACCAATCCCCTTTTCTGCACTCTACATTTAGGGTGTTCAACACTCACTCTTGAACCCATAGTGGAGCAATGAATGTCACTTGCACAAGCACGTCAATTGCTAAGTTACAATGAGACTATAGAAGTTGGGACCGTCAAACACATGTATAATAGCACATCAAAACAATTTCAAGGGTAGTCTAGAGTTGCTTTTAGGGACCCTATGAACTACAACTTTGGGATCTAATATAAAATAATCTACAATACTTTTATCCACAAAAATTACCCTCCATGATAGCTTGTTGTTGAAAGGCTACCCGTACAAAAAAAATTCCTGAAACTCGGAAACCTTGAGATACCCTGAACCCTTAAAACCTCAGGTAACCTTAAACGAAACCAATGCTTCGGTCAGTTACGTATTTGCATGCAGACTTCAAGCATCAATCTTGAAAAGACCTAGAGTGAATGCTTGGGATTGGTGGTCTCTTCCATAACCCTTCAACGATTCGTCCTCCAGGTCCGTGTGAAATCGTGCAGCATCCGGACCAGTGCCGCGTCGTTCTGCGTGAGTTGAAATCCCAGGAGCAGCAGTGAGACTGGGGCAAGGTCCGGGAAGAACCGACCGCGAGTTCAATGCTAGCCAACTGAAATAAGAAAAAACCGTTTGCAATTTATATACTTCGGCTACAAACCGGTCAAAAATCTTTAAACCTTATTTAAATTTTTTATTTATAGTATGAAATAGAGAAAATAACCGAAAGAGCTCCTTGATAAACCGGTTCAATCCAGGAATTGAAGGAAATCTACGGAAAAATCTCAAATATTTCCCGGACTCTCACTGGGCCTCCTTATAAATTCTTTCCGCAGGTTGCTAAGCAAAGCGAAGCATGTGGTGAAATCCAGAAGTTGCCACCTTCGGAGACCGGTAACGATTCCCGAAGACTTCTCTCAGCTTTCCGGAACCGGGCGCGTCCGAAATCACTGCCCTCTACATGCAAGCAGTACGACACGGAAGTCCGAACCACGAAATGCTGAACTAACACACAAGCAGACGTGCATGAGAGAACCTCTTGCCTGCAATGTACAGTACATGCAATACAACACAGAAGTTCCGAGTGATGAAGGCCTCGGTTCCCTGGACAAACAATGCCACTGGCGACCGGTCGGTAAACAATGCCAGGACCTCCAGGGCTTCCAGCGTCCACAATGTTCACTCCCCAAAAGACTGCAGTCTTTTGTTGTTCCCAAACACTCTATGCAGCCGCCCCCAAGCATCCCAAACTCAGTACCCCACGCGCCAACATGAATGCCACATGCATCTCCAGAATGACCCAGGTCCATCGCCTATGCGCGGCCACATCCACTATTTTTCTTGCCTCCATTCTCCATCCACACTCGTTCATACCCAGCCTTCACAGCTCCACACCAGCCACACGTTCGCAGACCGCAACCCAACACACCACGACTTTCGCATGCCACCACAACCACAAAACCCCCTCCCCGATGCCATGACAGCCAAACCACACTCTCCGATAAGATCGTCGTTATCCGACTCAAAAAATACAATCATTCTCGGCGTCCCCATACAACCACTCCGCGTTGTCAACGCGGATACCATCTACCGCTCCGCACCAACCCTCCCGCAAACTAGTCCTCACATCGTGCTACACGGTCATACGCCGGTCACTTCGGGATGCGGCGGAGGTGCCTCGTAAGCTTGCTTGCCGACCCAAATGGCCGCTGCCTGCTCTCCATACCATGTCATCCCCAACGCGCCGGAAAACCAAGCCACTCCGCAACATGGTCTCTCCGAGACATCGCCCGCTCCATCCTCCACACACGGACCAAACACGTCCCGTCTCCCTCGCATCCCGCTCCCACTCCCAGGGACATCTAACTGGTTCTACTTCCACCTAGCGGCCGCAAGGTCGTGCCCGTCGTGCTGGAACGAATCCCGCCGTCGACACCTCCCTCGCTCGCACAACCGCGGCCCACCACCCACTCTAATTTACACAGCTCCCGCCTCCCGTCTGCCCTCTCGCTGTCCGTGGAGGCTGCCGAAATACATACAGGAACCACACGCCGTCTCTTCACGACGCCATGTCCTCGTCCTCCTCGATCTTCGGCGCCAAATAGAACCTGACGTGCCCCATGTCCGCGATCTTGTACTCCACCGCCACCGGCAGCTCCTTCGACATACTCAGCGTCACCGTGCTCGACAGCGGCGTCGCTTTCGTGAACGAGTTCAGGTACCGCAGCGCAAACGTCAGCGTCACCGGCTCTTGCATCTCCACCACCGTCTTCTCCTCCTCCTGCATCCCACGCACCACACCTCCATCATCACCACACGCTCATCCACCGCATGCAACGAGCACCCACCCGAAACGCACTCCCAATCCCAATCCCTCCGCCGCACCGCGTCACTGTCCGCCACTCACCTTGTCCACCGACGTGTTCTGCCTGCACACGATGTTCGCGCTCCCGATGTCCCCTCCCGTCGAGAACTTCACCCCTTCCTTCGTCACCGAGATCACCACTGCCACGCGCACAAACACACACACCTCAGTCACCCCTCCCACCACACACATACACCCGCCACCATGCCCACCCGCCCGGAACACGACGGCCTGGGACTCCCCCCTCGCGGCACCAGGGATGCAGCCTGCCACATTGCACTCGTCGCAGCTGGCGTACGATGCCCACCCCGCACCCCGCCCGACTGAATTCAACATCACCCCAACTCCAACCCGACCACGTGGGCCCACCTGTGTCGCCGATGGTGCTCAGATCCTTGCATATGCGAGCGAACTCCGCCGAAGGCATCCGCACGATCGCCTCGTACTCCGTCTCCGGAATTCCCAGGTGCTCGCTGTCGATGTCCATCAGCTTCATCTCGAAGTCCGATATCCTCTCCTGATCTGCCACATTCCCACATTCCCACATTCCCGACCCTCGTCAGCATCACGGCACCGTTCACACCCCGCACCCCACGCTCGGACCCAGACCCCCGACGACTGGCGCCGCCAAAATCACCAAATTCGCCACCCGCCCTCGCCTTCTCACATGCATCCCATCGCCTCCTCTCTACCGCGCCCGAAGACGGGCACCCCAACATGGCATCCAACGGGCAAACACACGCGCCGCATGCACTCACTGGGGCTCTCGAACATGAACGTCACCGAGTCGCCGCCGTCGTCCGCCTTGATGGTGATGATGTCGTCGTTCCCCGCGCACTTCAGCATCTTCGCCATGCTCGTCAGGTTCATGCCCATCGAAATGTTGCGGTCGCACCGGTAGTGCTCGAACCCCTCCGATCGCAGCAGCAGCGCCACCAGCGCCACGTGGCTCGAGTCCATGGCCTGCAGCGAGAACCCCGTCGTCGAGCAGTCGAAGTTGGCATCCGTCACCAGATCCTTGATGGATTCCAACACCTTCTTCAACAGGCCCCCCTGCACCAGCCTCAGCTCCAACATCTCGCCCGCCTGCTCCACCCACTCCACCCGCACCTGCGCACCGCCCAACCCATCCCACGCCGTCAGCCCTAATCGAACGCCCACTCCCACAGCCCCACGGGACGCGAGACCTAAACCACGCACAGGACCACGCTTAAACCCCGCCACCAAACCACGCAACACGACGACGTCCCAACCCCAAAATCCAGGACGCCGAGACGGCGAAGCGCCAGCGCGAGTCGGAAGCATTACCTTGGGCTGGCTGTAACCGGGAGGCACCAAGAGCAGAGGGCTCACCGCCGCGAACTCCTCCACTAGCCGCTCGAAACGCAGCAATGCCGGTGGTGGGCGCAACGTGACGTCCCCGCAAGAACCGATTCGACAGCGAGATGTGCCGGTGCTGGTCTCTGCGACAATCCCAGGTTTCGAAAGCCGACTTCAGAGCACGACGACCAACAAGTCTTTCTTCGAGAAGCAGGAGGCAGAGTATGGCGAGAGAGGGCGGGAACTAGGGGGGGAACGTTGTTGGCGCGAAAAGGATGCTGAAGAAGTAGACGTTGAATGGCGGGAACTTGGAGTTGCGTTGCTCTGCGGTCCGCTGCTCCGCATGCCGCTTTCTGACGGTCGCCGTCGCCACTTCTGGAATCTATCCTGTTGTTAGAGTTCTTCTATGGCTGGTCTGTAGAAGTTTCGTGCTGTGTGAACGAGTGAAAATGTATTGGTTGAAGGCCTGTGTAGAGAGAATTTAAAAAACGCATCTCATCGACAAGGGTTTTTAGTGCAGCCTCAGTGGCCGCTCCATGTGGGCCCTGTATCACTAAAATGGAGGAAACAAGAAATAAGGGACCCAGTGGAAACGTTAGACAACACATGTAGTTGGAGAGTGTACCGAAGGAGAGCTTTGAAGCAATATTTTGGAGCTAGTTATTGTGCATGTCAAATGAAGCAAGAAGGTATTACTAACAAGGTCATGATGATAATTAAATCTATTTGAAATTAAAAAAAGGGAACAAGTTCTTGAAGTGACCACACTCCATGTCAAATGATAACATGTCAGTTCTCCAAATTTTAAAGAGTGACCCCGTAGCGTGTTATAAGTCATATCTTGAGTGAGAAAGCCTACAATTCCCTAAGTCTATTCAAGTGGCCCACAAATGTCAAGGATTGTGTTAGCAAGTGTTAATTCTTATGTCAACTAGTTCCTATGTTAGCCCCTTTCCATGTTACTAGATTATCAACTGCATTGGGTCTCTTCACTCATAATAAGACTCACTACTTACAAGAGTGCATTAAACAAACTATTAAACTCTTTTACTACTTTCATTTACAAGGTTACGATCGAGGTTGCTCTTATAAATTCTACACAATTAGCCTTCACCAAACTTAAAAAGTTTTCCATAAAGTTGTTTTCCGCTCTTTGTTTTCCCATGAATGTTATAAGCCATTCCATTTTATAAATGTATAGGTCAAAACAAACTCCAGTGCTAATGAGTGAAAAAGATTCAATTTTAAATGAAGGACTCAAATATGTAGTTTGGAATAGTTGCAAAACTATTGTCTTTGACAAATTATAGCTTTAACTTTTGGAACTTGGAATTGGATCTGGGGAGCTTATATTTTTATGTATGTAAGTTTTACAACCTCATGGGATGTTGAAAAACCAATGATTGTATAGTCGTATATAATTTGAATAGATGATATATAATTTCTACTTGATGGGTGAATGATCTCACAATCCCAAACAAGAGAGGGGTTTCCAATCTATTCTTGGAAAATCCTACATTAAGAAAATCATCAAATACATGCCCATGAAAAATCCTTTCAAAATTCTCTTTGAAGTATCTACATAAAATAATTAAAGTTTGTGGATTGTGGTGAGTCAAAATGAAGAAGAAAGAAAGTTAGTGTGTGGTGAATTCGTGAAGTCAAAAAATTGACTTGCGAAAATTGAAACTTGTTGGACCTTGAAGTTATTGAGTATATATTGATCAAAATTTTCTTTAAATCCAAATATGTTTTAAATAGGGATTGTAACTATAATAGGTGTGCAAATGATTGGTTGAATATGGATATTGAAGGGCAATTACCACTAAAGCTCTTAAAATCCTCCAAATTCTTCTTCTACGTCTTTAGATCTTTAATGTATGTAGACGTGCCTTCGAAAAGCTTCTAATGCAAAATTTGCAATAGTTACAATTATTTCAGCTTTTTCTTTTTAGATTTTAGAATGATTCCATAATAAAATTTAAGTACAATAATTAGATTCTTTTAGTTAGTATGTCATTTTTATTGGTTTGGTATTCAAACCATACTACTTAACCTTTTTTTAAGTTGTAAATGCTTTTTTTAAAACATGTGTAAGAATGATGTAATTGTAGTGTTGATTTTATATTAATTAGATGGCATTTTTTCATTTTTCTACTGTGTATATTATATATCACTTAATTGAAAGAATTGCTAAAACTAGTTAGAGGATTAACAATATAGGTATTGGTGTGAACGTGTAAATGTTTTGGTTATGAAGTATATCTACGCCATTTTGTTATTTTCTTTGCATAAGCTTATTTGTTGATAGAAATGTGGATGTTTAGTGATGAACAATGTCACCAAGATAATGGTAGGATACTGGTCTCTACTTGCAAAATGCTCAAATAATGTTTTTCTTTGTTGATTTGTTGTAGGAAAATGTTTTGACTAGTTGATTCATGAAAAGTGTTATTGACTTGGGAAGTAAGTTTTTGACAAGCCTATAATTTTGAGAAAGAGAGGTTCATTTTGAAAGAAATTTGTCTAGCTTCTAAACCCTAAACCCAACAGCAACGGAGAACAGGTAAATTCTAACCCTACATGAACGGATCTACATCGAAGGGAGCAGCAGAAGGTGTGGAGAACAAACACCAAACAAAAAAGAAGGAAGTAGCTGAAGAAGCACCAACGACTTGCAACCCAAATGGAAGCGGCAAAAGAAGACGAGCGTAACCAAAAAGCAGGAGGGAGAACCCAAGCCGAAGCAAGTCACACAAAGACACAAGCAACAACCGGCAAGCATCATCCAAATTGACGACAAGAGTGGAACTAAAGATGAAGAGAGAAACGCCAAGCAGTGAAGAGTATGGAATGCACCAATGACAACAGCAGGACCAGCTGAAGACAACGTGCCGCAGAAGTGACAACCAAGTCAACAGAAATAAATGAAGTATATTCTTAGAATAATCTAGGGAGCTGCTCACACTGCACATTACTCTTCTAGCCTTTTCCAGCACTTCACTTCTCATCTTAGCATCTCAATTCCATAGTAGATGCATCCAGTTTTTGTCCCATTTTAGGGTTTCCGGATACTTTCTTTTTCCCTAAGAGAAAGGGTTTTTTCACACTCATGTACTTTTCACACCACATTATTACTACCACCGACGTCTCAGGAAGACCCCAGTTTTTTCCCCCACGGGGGCTTTTTCTAAATTCCAATCTTGGGTGCATACAATAATGCATGTATGACACTATTTTTGAGTACTAATTTCAAGCTTGTATTGATTTTTGGAAGTTTTGTTGATTCTATTTTTGTCATCCATGATCCAATATGCCAAAAAACAAGTTGCTTTGTGATTGTAGAACAATTATTAATTGTGTGAACTCTCCATGATCAAAAAAAAAAAAAAAAAAAAAAAACTTCTTGATTTAATCACGAACCCCTAAACTTAGAAGCATTTACCATTTAATATTCACCAAAATTACAAATTTTATGCGTAGATTTTAAAATTCGGTATGATTGGTTAAAAATAGAGATTCTATTGTAAACTTCAAAAATGAAATATTTTCAAAGTAGAGAACATCATTAGTTTCCCAAAATAGTAAATTTTATAACACTAGCAAATATTGAAATATTTGTCTTTGAAAAAATTTCCTTGATGGAGTTTAACTTGGATTGACATGATTCAAGTTGGGTTGGAAAGTAGACTTGATTTTCTATTACAAAAAAAAAAAAAAAAAAAAAGTTTTTTTAATCTTGGGCAGCCTGCAATAAACGGGCAGCAACCAGGAAATGGTCGCTTGAGCGCTTAGGGGTTAACTAGCCACTTGTAAGCTTGTAAGGTTGGAATTTACTTAATTAAAGTGTAAAGTTTTCCAATTTTGATTCTTTCTTGTCTTATATTAGATCATTCATTCCTTGAATAGGTATTTTTTAATCAAAGAATATGTTGGTTCTTTAGTTCATTATACACTACCTTTGCATCTCTTTATGCCCAACCCATTCTACCATTCCAAAAACTTAGTATTTTACACAATACAATTGGCAATTTTGTATTTTGAATCATTGTTATGTAATTATTATACAATCCTAATCAAGCATACCAAATTTTGAGTTCCAAAAATCAAAAAGCTATTTTTGGTGAATTATTTTAGATAAAATTTATGGTTGTACTTGACAATTGATTAAAAAACATTAGTGATGAATTTTTGAGATTTGATTGCATGGGTATGTAGGAATCATCCATACACACATCTATCCTTTGAACTAAATCTTCAAAAAGTTTCAAATTCCTTCTATAGAGATTTTAGTGTTAGGCCCATCATGACCAAATTTAGTAAAATAGATATCTCCATTTTTTAATTAGATTTTAAAATGTGATGCATACATTGTGGTTAAGTTTGCACCTTTGAGTAGAGAAATATGATTATTTTGCCAAAATCTAATTAAAGAATGGAGATATATATTTTACTAAATTTGGTCACAATGAGCATAACACTAAAATCTCTATAGGAATTTTGAAACTTTTTGAAGATTTTAGTTCAAAGGGTAGATGTGTGTACAAATGATTCCTACATGCCCATGCAATCAAATCTCAAAAATTCATCACCAATGTTTTTTAATCAATTGTCAAGTAAAACCATGAATTTTATCTAATTTAATTCACCAAAAATAGGGTTTTGATTTTTGGAACTCAAAATTTGGTATGCTTGATTAGGATTGTATAATAATTATAGGCCAATGATTCAAAATACAAAATTGCCAATTATATTGTGTAAAATGCTAAATTTTTGGAATGGTAGAATGGGTTGGGCGTAAAGATATGCAAGGGTATTGTAGACTAAGCGTCCAAATATTGAATAATTAGTGCTTGTAATTATGTTCCATTTGTACAAAGATTTCATGTTTCATCCATCCACATGTTACTAGGCTCTTGTGTTGGCTTTCAAGCATTTGCATGGTACAATTTTGTAATTTAAAATTTATGTGTGCTATAGTTCAAAGATTATAGGTTTGCTTTGCCTCTAAAACCAACTTTTTGAATTCAATAGCAACACTTCAATCAAAACTTTAAAAGCAAGTATGATAAAAGTGTTAAAGGAATCACTACAACCTAGAGTTAACATTATGATTGTAAAGGAAAGAAAATAAAATTGTGAAAGTCAATAATTTACAATTGATCATCATCTTCAGATAGAATTTTGAGCTTTTTTTCAGATTCTATAAATAAATTCTTGAAAATGTAATAGTAGACTCAATTGTTTGGATATAATTTGTAGATCACACTCAAAATTTATCATTTTGAAAGTCACCATCTACTTACTCTTCTAGATTGCATTTCATAAACGCGTGTTCACATTTTATGAAAACCTAGCTAGAGTTTGCGTCACGGGTTTTGAAAGATTGAGAACTAGGTATTTAAAATAGAACAATCCATGAATGTAGATAGGTTCAAACATATTTGCAACTATATTTTATAGGGTTAGGTGTCCAAAACTCAAATAACAAACAAATACAAACATATCTAAGATATTCAGGAATTCAATTTTTTGTTCATCCACATCTTTGAAGATACTTGGTATAAATATAGCTCAACTCATGAGAATGTTGTTTTTTAACAATATTGCAAACTACTTCCACATTTTGCATACAATTTTTCAATTTGATTTTTTTGCAACTTTTAATGTATTGTAATTTTTAATGACATTGAAGCTAGCTATGTGCATCACATCAAATACTAAATCCAATGACATGTCAAAGTCATATAAGTGATGAAATCTCCATAACGGTGACTTTCTTGAGATGCCACTAGTAGAAAATTCAGCACAAAATCAACAGAATTTCAACCAAAAACTGTTGATTTTTTCTGTGAATTTGGTCAAGTTGATTTGGGTACTTTTCTGTTGATTTTCTGTTGATTACTTACAATTTTCTGTTAATTTGTTGTTGATTTCTACTACGTATTTTATGTTGTTCAATTCTATTTCTTTTCATTTTTAAATTTTTTTTTCATAGAATTTGTTATTATTTTACAAAAATGTGAACTTTTTAGGGGGATGGGCAGCTGCCCGAACTTTTTGGGCAGCTGCCCGAGCTTTTGGGCAGCTGCCCGAGCTTTTGGGCAGCTGCCCGAGCTTTTAGGCAACTGCCCGAACTTTTTGGGCAGCTGCCCGGACTCCCGGGCAGCTGCCCGAACTTTTGGGCAACTGCCCGAACTTTTGGGCAACTGCCCGAACTTTTTGGGCAGTTGCCGGTAGCGGGGTTTGAACCCTCCACCTCTCCTCTCACACTCCACAACCTTAACACATTCTCTAAACCACTAGAGAATGTGCAAATGCAAATGCATGCATTAGTGTCTTAATTCTATTTGTACATTAAATGTTCATGTCTTTAGTAATCCAGTAGACTTTGGAGGCTATTTCCGCCCATTAAAGGACTCTTTTTCAGAAAACTTAGAACTAAAAAAAGTTGGTAAATGTATTTTACTTTCACCTCCAACAATTTTTTTTGGATTTCAATCTTTTTATCAAAAGTTATGAGATAAAATCAGAGAAGGTGTTTAGAAATTTTAAATAAATTGTTTATTTCCATCCTTTTGATTTTGTTTATAAATTTTTTTCGGAATTCACAAATCTCATAAGGATTGTTGCAGGCAAAGGTTGGATTCATTAATAATTATTATTTAGTGTTAGTTTTTTTGTAAAAAGAACCTTATTTTGTTAAAATAGCCTCCATAGTTTGATAGATTCAAATAACATGAAGTCGTGAAAAGTTACAAAATTAAATCCTTGCAATTATAAAATCAAAATTCTATTGACTTTTGAATAGTTTTGGATATTTTGTAAGGGCATTAATATGTGAACCACACCGTTTGAACTACTGTACCACACCTTTGGGGTAAATTTTAGATTTCTACCATCAAAAATTTGAGTTTGAGAATTTTGAATTCAAATTTGGACTTAGAAACCATGGTATTGTCTAAGACCATAAAAAAAGTTGCAATTCAACAACACCCAATGGGGGGGAGCTTATCTTTTTTTACAAACAAAAGTAAAATTAACAATTTTCTCCCTAACTACACATTTTCATTGGGTGTTGTTGAATTGCAACTTCTTTTATGGTTCTAGACAATACCATGGTCTCTAAGTCCAAATCTGAATTCAAAATTCTCAAATTCAGCTTTTTGATGCTAGAAATCAAAACTTTACCTTGTGGTGTGGTATAGTAATTGGAAGAGTGTGGTACACATATCAATTCCCATCTTTTAAAGCTTATAAAAATATTTTATAAGATTGTTTTTTTTTAATTCATTTGGTTAGTAATAGAAGGAAATATACTAAAAATACCCTTTAAGTCTTTCAAAATATCAAGTTTACGCCGAAAATATGTGAAACATAAAAAATAGTCCTTATTTTTTGTAGGAATATCAATTATACTCCTATTATTTTGGAAAATTAATAAAAAAACTCTTCTATTTTGAAATGTTAAATATATCCTTGTGTTATTTGAAATGTAAAAATCACCTTTGGTTTCTTGTAAGAATTTGCATTAAACTATACACTTGGTTATCATGTAATACAAAGATATTTTTGGTACTTTTAATCCTTAAGGGACATTTATGATTTCTTCAAAGAATTGAGGAGCATCATTTATATTTGTTTGTAAAGAAATTATGGTATTTAAAACAACAAAATGTTGTACTTTTTATATAAAATTTTGTTGAATTAGTGAAGTTGTGTCCAAAAGTATCTAGATCAACAAAAAACTGTTGAGTTTTTTGTTATTATGGTCATGTTTTTACTTGACTTTGAAGGCTGCTAAGTTTAAATCTAACCAAATTGTGAAAAGTAAAGAAAATAAAACCAGTCAATGTACACTCAAACTTCTAAAAGATTTTTTTTTTTTGAAAACTTTTTTTATTTTTGAAAACTTCAAAAAAATTTAATGAGGTCCAAAAAGGTTTTAGAAAGATTTCAAAAACAAACCTAAACTATTGTGAAAGTATTTTTGAAAGTATTTTGATGATTTACAAAAAGATTCCTAAAGGACTCTAATTCAGTCTAAGAGATTCTATTTCTATAAGTATTTTGAAGTACTTTAACAAATTCCATAAAGATTTTAAAAAGACTCTCAAAGATTCCAAAAAGGTTCTTGAAAATTCTTAGAGATTTTCAAAGATTTTTTGAATTTCAAAAAAGATTCTCAAAAGATTCCTAAAGATTCTCAAAGATTCTCAATTGTTCTCAAACATTCTCAAAGATTCCAAAATACTTGAAAAGATTTCCAAAGATTTCAAATGATTCTCAAAGATTCCTAAAAGATTCTCAAAGATTCTCAAAGATTTCCAAAGATTCTTGAAGATTCCAAAGAGATTCTCAAAGATTCTCAATGATTCTCAATTGTTCTCAAACATTCTCAAAGAGTCCAAAAAAACTTGAAAAGATTTCCAAAGATTCCAAAAGATTCTCAAAGATTCTCAAAGATTCTCAAAGATTCCAAAAAAACTTGAAAAGATTCCCAAAAATTCCAAAAGATTCTCAAAGATTCTCAAACATTCTCAAACATTCTCAAAGATTCCAAAAAATCTTAAAAAGATTCTCAAAGATTCTCAAAGATTCTCAAAGATTCTCAAAGATTCTCAAAGATCTCAAAGATTCTCAAACATTCTCAAAGATTCCAAAAAAATTTGAAAAGATTTTGAAAGATTCCAAAAGATTCTCAAAGATTCCAAAAAGATTCTCAAAGATTCTGAAAGATTCTCAAAGATTCTCAAAGATTCCAAAAAAACTTGAAAAGATTCCCAAAGATTCTCAAAGATTCTCAAAGATTCCTAAAAGATTCTCAAAGATTCTCAATTGTTCTCAAACACACTCAAAGATTCTAAAAAAACTTGAAAAGATTCCCAAAGATTTCAAAAGATTCTCAAAGATTCCTGAAAGATTCTCAAACATTCTCAAACATTCTCAAATATTCCAAAAAAACTTGAAAAGATTCCAAAAGATTTCCAAAGATTCATGAAGATTCCTAAAAGATTCTCAAAGATTCTAAAATCTCAAAAAGATTCTTAAATATTATTAAAAATCCTGAAAAGATTCTCAATGATTCCCGAAAGATTCTTGAAGATTCTTAAAGATTCACAAAAAATTCCCAAAAGATCTTCAAAAGATTCCAAAAATTCTGTTGATTTAGATTTAGATAATGGTGTCCAAATCAACAGAACGTATTTAGTTTTTTACAGAATTCTGTTAAATAAGTCAATTAGCATGGGCCAGGCCCAAATCAACAAGAAACTGTTGGTTTTCTGTTGTTTTGGAAGGAGTTTTCTACTAGTGTGCCCAAAGTTATAGCAAAGTCTTTTTTGTAACCACCTCTTGGCAAACTTTTCCAAAAGTACATGCTTTGAAATAATTTTTTAGCTGATTGTTGTTGTGGAAGAGCAAAAAGTTGTCTAATTTTTTTTATCATAAACATATTTAGGTTGTCTCTATCTTTGCCCAAATGAAAAAAATTCAATTATTAAACTTGAATGCATTTTGCATTTGCAACATGCAAATTTCCTTGATTACTTAACCCTTGAGCGCCCCAGCTCCCCATATATTGCCTCCTACTATTTTCAATCCCTGGTTTGAGGGACTAGATCTAACTTTTTGGTCTTACTTTACACTACAATCATGAAGGCATTCAAGTTGTCCATGCCAATGGAGTAATGGCAAAGAAAGCCAAATGTTGTACAAGTGCTACAAGAGATTTGATTGGGTGAAAACATCATATGGGGAGTGGTGGCACCGTACGAGGCCTGCTGGAAAGCAGTGCTTTATAGGCTACAACTGGTCAATATCCCTTGCAAGCTTCCTTGTGTAAGCTTTGTGGTAGCGGGAAAGTTGTTGACAAGGGTTCAAGCATGTTCTAGACCCTTATTATGGCAACCGTCACCAACTGTGCCGGTCATTGTATTTTGTGCAATAGCAATTTGAAGCCCTAAAACTTGACATATAAAAAAGCGCAATCTTCAATAATTTACAAGTGTGTGCATTCACATCTAATCTTGCTACTCACAAAATTTGAGATGAATCTGGGGTTTATAGAATTTTGTAAAAATCATCAAATAGCAACTACCTACCAAAAAATGAGATTTTGTCATCACATGGTGTTTGATCAAATGTTATAATCTTCCATCTCCCGCGGTAAATTGTTCCCAAAACTTGCAAACCATTTTCTAAGTAGCTGCTCCACTACTTTCAATGGTCACTTTTTGTGGATCATTTGATTGACCGAGATACAATGCATCAAAGTGGTCGATCTCCAAAAACCCTAATTTTCAAGAAAATGGCATAGGAGCTCATGGGTTAAGTTTACTAATTTCACATTGCACCAAATGATCATTGATTACTAACATCAACATAGCTCAAACAACATTTTCATCTTCTTGTTTATGAGGCATTTTAGAGCTTATGAGATTCAATGGATAATTACATTGTGTTTTAAATCCATCATAAAATATTTCTTTTAGATTTTTATAAAATGTTTAAAAAATGCAACTGCACTGTTTTTCACTTGCTTTATCAACTTTTGACTTGATGATATATTGTGAGTTCTTGGTATTGTTAGTATAAAAAACACTAATAAAAGCATTATGAAAATGGATGTAATACGCCAATTCCAATTTGCAACAACTCAAGTGCTTTGTTTAGTACTTTTGTTGATACTACAATTATCTTAACGAGTTGATAATGCAACATTTTGCAAATATCCTTGCGCAAGGTGTTTTTTTTTATAGATATTGTTTGCATAACAAACATTCAAATTTGTATGATTTGATTATTGCATTTCAACCATTTATCAATTTCTCATGCCTTTAAGATGAGAGAAACTTTGGTAAGCCATTATGCATTTTGAAGTTGCACATCAAATGGGCAATTCCCACTTGGAAGTTAGATTCTAGAAATCTTGATATAATTAAAGATTTTGCCATCCCAAAATTCATTTGCATGCTTCGGCACTTGTGCTACATTTTTATTCATCCATTGTTGATTGTTCTTCCACATATTCAAAAATTTCTCACAATACGTTTGTGAACTCATCAAAAGACAAAGTTGACCAATGATGCATAAATAATCAAATCCAATCATGTTTTTCTTCAACATATGACACATTGTACATTTCTTGAGCAAGCAGGATAATTATGTTTCATGATTCAATTTTGAGGATCAAAATAATGTAATTCTTTGATATCCTTGATGCAATCGTCTCTCACATTTGGTGGTAGAATAATTGGATCATGTATATGATTAATAATTCCAACACATCTTCTCTAATGTTGCAGTTTGGTTGTGCCCAATTTCTTGTAAATGTTCATTAAATTCTTCCAAAAATTTGGTTTTATTCAATCTACCACTTTTCTAGTCCAAGTTAGCGGCAAATCTCTAAACACATCTCCAAAAGTTTGTTCCAAATGTTACGTATGCTCATTATTTTGTCCCAACCTATTGAATAACATATGCTATAAATTGTCTCGTATATCTTGCAAACAATCGTAGAAATCATAGAGCTTTTGAATTTATGTCAATTTTGATTGCATAAGTATTTGAGACTTATCAATTTGGCATTTTTGGTTGAATAAAATTTTACTTTCATGTGGATCCTCCTCCATACCTTTTTTTTCTTCCATGAACTCTCTTTCATGATATAAAATAAACTTGTTTACTATAACAACATGAAGTAAGTGTATTTCCTCATCCATATAAAGTGGCTCTTGTGTATTTTCTTTCAAATTGTTAACTTCCAATTTTTTAAAGACTACATGAACTTCTTTTATATAATGTGTGTGTTTGTCAATGAAAATGTCTTTTGGACGTTTACTTGTCTATCCACTTCCCATCTTGTGTGTCTATTGTAATATGCTCATTACAATTGTGACAAATCTGATTTATTAGATGACTTTGTTCAACGTCTCTGCTTGATTTGAAATGATTGTAGCAAGAATAAGAGCTCTAGCTACTTCAAAATCTTTGGCAACAATGTTTACCTCCAACTCTTGAACATCTCGATTTTGTGAAATATCATAAATAATGTTATTTCCTTCACCTCTTGTTTGCCTATATTTACAAAAGTGTACCTTGAATGTCATCTTATGAATCCATTTGCCCTCAAGAGTTTCTATAGTAACACATTTATTAAAATCGCATCAAATCATTTTAGAATTATAACTTTCTATTTGTAAATTGTAGCACTAAAAGAAAAAATGTCCAAATCAACATAGCTAAATTTACATAAATGTCCAATTTGACAATCTTTTTGTCATTTTGGGCACATTTAGTCAATTTGGACATGTCAATTAGGACACAATTTCTTGTAGTATGTTGTTGCAAAACGCTTATTCAAGTTCCAAGTTTAAAAGTGGATATTGTAAGAAAGTGAAAAAAAAAAAAACAATGATGCATGAGTGAATGCAAATATATAAAATATAAACAAAATAGAAACTACAATATACAAACTACAATATACATTAACATCTTTATATAAGAAACTAATCACAATCTTCTTTTTGATTAAATTAAATTGAACTTGTATTTATAAATATAGTAGAATGTAATTCATAACAACAAAAATAAAAGTATTTTTATAGTGGTACCAATAAACGATATGATGACTGTATCATTCTTTCAAAAATAACTTTCATCAAATAAAAAAAATCTAGCAAAATTAACAAAAACTAACTAAAAATATAATATTATTTGGTTGCCAAAAATTTCTAAAGAACCTTGCAAAAATGAAATATGCAATTAGTATCATAAGCAACTTAGACATTTTGAATTGGTATATATATTGATAAACCTTCTTAGTGCTATGAACTCAATATTCATTAATTTGAAAAATCTCAATTTCATAACTTCTAAGTTTTTACTCTCTCAAAAGAATATTTACTAAAAACACTTTCAAAGACATATAATGCAAAAATTTCAAATTAGGTTTGCCCTCAATTCAATGAACATCATGTTTATACTAGATCCAACTAAATTAATATCTTGCTTGGATAGTAATTTTGTTTTCCTTTTCAACCCCTAAAGGCCCAAATAATAATTTTTGGCAATATAGCAATTTTGGGCAAGTCAATATTTGTAAAATAATAAATTCACTCTTGCAAAAAAAAGATAGAGTATATGTGCCCAAGGTGTAGCTTTCAAATGCAAAAAAAATCAAACCATTTTTATTTGTAAAAAAAAATTATGATGGAATATATCATTTTGCTTGCTCAAACGGTAGGATGGGTAGACTATTTACATTCTAGGTGAAATATTGGGATCTTGTCCAAAGGTTGAGGGGAAGAGCTATCTCCTTGTCAAATCCTTGGTCAAACCTTGACCCAACCTCATTCTATGAAGGCAATTGTTTCTGCTTATTGCTTTTAACCCCTTTATTGGAAGTTGCCTTATGTTGATCACGCTTATCAAAACCACAATTTTTGGCCCATTTCCCTTCTTTTCCCCTAATCTGAATCTAGGTAAAATCTAAACTTCTTGCATTCACATTTTGAAAAGATAATTGTATGTGGAAACTAAAATTTGTTGAAAAAACAATTTTGTATGAGAAATTAACTTGAAGCTAGTTTCTTGCTCTAATTTTTTAGTATGTGTTCTCCAATTGAAAATGTTATTAACTTTTTCAAGCATACCACTAGATCTATTGAAAAAAGTGAATGAAAAAAACAGACAAACAAAAAAGTGAATGAAAAAAACAGACAAACAAAAAAGTGAATGAAAAAAACAGACAAACAAAAAAGTGAAATAATTTTAACAAAAACTTCCCCAAATTAGAGCTGCCAAAAGTTTGAATGCCCCAAAAAAGACTATTTCTCACTTCAAACTTTAAAGTCTTACAAACTAGGCAGTAAATATCTTTCATCATTTTACTACAATGTAAAAAAGTAGTTTACTATTACATCCTGTGGAGAATTTCATTAAAAAAAATTTTGCTCATGAGAATGTGAGACAAAATTGATTATGAGATGTATCAAACAAAGAGAAACGGTAATAAGGAAACATGAAAAGAATTGAATCATTGCTAAAAATCTCCTAATTCATCTCAATTCACCATCAGTCTTTCACCAATCTACTACCAATCTAATTTCAATTTACAAATTTTTTGCTTGACTTGAGGTGTTTCCAAGTTCCAAAATGCAATCAAATGCAAAAAAGGAGCTGATTTACATTGATGACATGACAAATTCTAAGGTGCAAAATAGGACTTAGCACAAATTAAAGTCACAACTAAACAATTTTCTTACAATTACAATACGTGTTGAATATTAAAATTAGTGAAGGATCAATAAATTAGAAAGGGTTTTAATGAAAACAACTTTTGTTTGCAAGCAAAGTATTTGAAAATTTGCATAACATTGAGTAAAATATACAAAAAGTGCCAAATGGTGTACACTATATTACTTGCATTATGCTTGCACTTTTAACATGTCTTTTTTGTAAGTCATTGTTTTATAAAAAAAAGTTGAGAGAATTTACAAAAAAATGTATGTGGATATAGCTTGATTATGAGTTTCAATTCAATGAATTTCACAATATCATTTTCATTTATGATTACAAAGTTGAAGTTCAATTGTGATGATCAAATATGATTATTTCTTTATATTTATATTTTATAATTGTTAAAGGAAGATACTTTTCAGTTAAACAATTGATGTTTAAAGAAAACATATCCACTTTTTTTAACTCCATAATGTTTGTAAAGGGAAACTTCATACAGAACCAACTACTAGATGGTTCAATTATTCTTTTGCCACTACACCCAAGTCTGACAAACAAATTGCACGTCACCCACAGGATCCATGCGCTTCCCTTTCCCTCCATTGCGATACTTGTTTTGCCATTGCTCCGACACGCCACAAAGGGACCTTCTCTAGACTACGATTCGAGGGGCAAGGGCGCCACGATTTTCAAGCTCAGCTCTGTTCGGTTTGCTTGTTGTTACTAGGGAAATCCTGGTCATGTGCCCAGTGATATGCTTGAATTCAGCGCATGGTCTTTTCCGGTTAGAGGTTTGATGCGTGACGCTATCCACGACCAGACCCTAACATTGTCGCTCGCTCGTCAAGCCACCTGATCTCAGGCCGTGTCACCACGGCGGCCAATTTCCTTCTCTCCATTTCAGCCGCACCCCCCGTCTGCCCTCTCACTCCTCGCACCTGCTCGACTTCTCTCTCACTCTCCCTCGCCATACATGCATGCAAAAAATCACAATTATAGCAATGCTAAAAAAACACAAATTATTTGTGCTATGGATTTTGCCTTTTGTCTTAAAATTATGTGAATACAAAATTTTGTCTAAATTGTACAAGATGAAAATATAACTTGTTGACATTGCACAATGTTTTTCTAATTATACAAGAGCAACGGTTGGGCACCAACTTTTTATTATTATTGCCCAAGATTTATTTTAATACTAGTGAGTAATTTCAAAAAATATTTTGAAAAGATACAAACCATTGGAACATATTGTAGGAGTAAGACATATTTTCAATGACATAATGAGAATTGGGCATTTTGATGTCTACTAGTATTTTTCACACAAACAAGAAGTGCAGCAATGTGTCAATATTTGTACAAACCCAAACGAGTGGAAAGATATTTCTTATTCTTTATGCACAAAAATTATTTCAAAAAGTGCAATATGCATTAGAGTGAAAACTGATAACTTGTATGTTAGTGACAAAATATCACTAGAAGAAAATTGTGTTGGAGTCAACATAATCTACATAATGTTTTCTTGTTTTTAACACAAAATTTTGTGTTGAATACATAAAATTTTGTGTTGGGAACAAAGAAACGTCGTGTAGTTTGTGTTCACTCCAACACAGTTTTCTTTCTTCTAGTGTATATATTTTAAATCTACAATCATCTTTTACATCCACAAGGTTATGCAGTTGACTTTGTTTGAAATCAAATCACGCATTACAAGGATTACAAAAAAATGCATCTTATATTGCAAATCAATTGAGATATCAACAACATCATATCACTTATTGCAAAAATCACCAAATAGTGCTTGTTAAAGTGTTTTTTGTAAAAAAAGCATCCTCATGGGTTAATTGGACAATGAGAATTTGAAATCTCCACATACTATTGTGAAATCTATTTGCAAGCATACCTTCAATGGAAACATAAAACAACTGTTGTCAACACTAGTGCCAACATGATTTTTTTTAAGATGAGTTATTCATTTAGTTGGCAATAATGTAGTTGTTATTATAAATAATGTTCCAAACAACACGTCATGGAAAGCTCAAATTCAAAGATTTATCCATCACTGCTTTGATAACAAAATTATTGTGCATTTTGCAACAGATTACTACAAATATATACAGAGTTGGAACCACACATTGACTAGGACAGTCAAAATATGACATAAACAAAATTATTGGAATGGATTTAATGGAGACTAATGATTTTTTTTTAATTTAATCAAAACAATATCATTCCATTAATCTTGCTACAAATTTTTTTTATGAAAATTGATGTGGATTGTAATTAAGTAGTAGCATATGGAATGTGTAGAGTTGCAAGGCGTAGCACAATATCAATGGATATTTTTTGCAATACATCAAGATGAAAATAATAGATCAAAACTTTTTAATAATGCAACTTTTTCTAAATTTTATTTTCAAATGTAACTAATTATTATAATTTAAAGCGTTTAGTTTACTTTTATTTTGAGTTCACAAATAATGCAACTCCTTCAAAAAATTTATCTGCAGCTTTTACCTTTGTTTAAAATTCTTCTATATTTTCATTCCTCGAACTTTTATAAATAGTTGCAATTCAAAAAGTTTTATAAATATTTTGGATTTGTTGCAATGAGATTGAAAGAGTAGAAAATACTACGTGACCTCCTGTACATGTGATATTTTGATTGTCTTTACCATTTTATCAATCAAAAATTAAAAATCACATATGTATATGTATGAAAAATGAGACACTTTAAACATTAACACTTTACCTTGTGTATATTTTTTCCTTCCTCAAAATGGTTGCAATTCAAAAAGTTTTACAAATATCTTGAATTTGTTGCAGTGAGATTGAAAGAGTAGAAAATACTACGTGACGGCCGTGACTTCCTGTACATGCAATATTTTGATTGTCTTTACCATTTTATCAATAAAAAATTAAAAATTACATATGTATATGTATGAAAAATGAAACACTTTAAACATAACATTTTACCTTGTGTATGGTTATCTATTTCAAAAAAAACTGTATCTTTTAAGGCAATTTATCTTCTATTATAGCACAATAAACATGTACATTAAATAATTATTTGCTAAGATTATTTTATATTTTTTAAAATTTGTGTAAGCACAAATGTAAAACAAAATTGTTGAATATAACGTATTAATAGATAATTTTTGCGCTTATAATTAAAGTTACTAAAAAAATCTATATTTTGTTTAATTCAAAAATTTTGAATGAAAAACCAAATATAATTTTAAGAGAAGTTTAAAAAGAAATACCCAGAGGTGTTGTACAATTTACAAAAATTAATTTTCAATTAAAGAACTATATTGCACAAACAATGCTTTTCATACAAAGTTTTAATTATAAATTTTGTTTTAACTCAAGCACCTTTTTAATCTTAGCAAAAGGAATCACTTATTATCATGAACAATATATTTTACAAATATTTATAAACATAACAAAATACCTTTTTCAGTAACAAGTAGCTAAAAAGATTATATTATTTAGTTGAATACAATAAGTTTATGAACATAAATTATTGCATTTTTGGCAATTTTTGCAGTGCCAATATTTGAGCATTACTTATTAATTATGCATTTGAAAGAACCAATTTTGTTTTTTTAGATCACTCGTATAAAATTTCAAATTCAGTTTTAAAAAATGTATGATCTATTTAAACATTTTTCAATCTCTCATATCAAAATTTATATATATGTTAAATGTGCTAAATGTGATACATGTGAAGAGAATAAATTGTCATATTAATTATAAGAAGCCATTATGTGTACTAATTACATATTATCATATTTTCAACTCAATTGATTCCTAAATGATTTAAAATAAATAAAAATTTAACATAAAAAACATCATGAGCATATGTCATTTATTCTTCTACACTTTTGTTACATGCATAATGCATTGCTTTTAAGAGCCAAAAATTTGATTGTATGTTCTTGGTAGAGATAATTCAATAATTCACAAGATATGTGTTTCATTTAGAAGCTTGCAACAAAAAAATAAATTTCAACAATTAGGTGTTTGGGCAGTTGGTATTTTGCAAAAAGCTAAATTAAGCAGGAACATCTTTACATTGTAAAAAGTGGTTGGGATGTGCCTAAGCTCAATAACATCAGCAAGAGCAATAAATTGAAAAATTGACGGTGGAACTGGCTATAAAGGGAGTGCACTTAGCTCTCCATCATAAAATCCTTCAACCGGAATTGCTCAAAAAAAATTGGATGGAATCAAAGACAATGACCGGTAAAAAAGAAGCTATACCTAATCCAGCAACTAAAGTAGCGTTGACCATAAACCTACATAATTTGAAAAAAAAATTGAGAGTTCTCATCACTTATGGAGTTTTCAAACTTTGATTTTGGTAATAGTGCGATTTTGAGAACATGCTCATCCTTTCGGGTGTGCTCATCTTTATTGATTGTAAGTTTTGTCTTGGAATTAAAATATATATACAAATTTTTAATGATTTTTTAATTTCTATTAGAAGAAATACAAATTGGTAGTTTGCACTGTTGAATTTTAGAAAGTGCAGTTTTGAGGAGGTTTTTGAGTATGTAGACAAAAAAAATTGCAATCTTTAAACAAAATTTGGACTTTTCTAATTTGAAAATTTTATTCTAAACAAATTTTACAATCAAAACAAATACTTTTATGGGCTTTGAGCAAAAATTGTACATATGGTGGAAAAACAAAAAAATTAAAACTTTCCATAGAGGCTTTGAGAAGTATGGGACAAAGTAGACCAAATTTTAAAAGGCTATTTGGAAGTTTTCAAAAGAGGAACCGTACAGTTTTTTAAGATTATATATATATATATATATATATATATATATATAAATGCAACCAAAAAAACAACAATTTAATTTGTATTGCCAATAACAACTCTTAATTTGGAAAAATGTTTAAAAAACTATACACAATCATTTACAACTCAAGTTTTAGAACATAAAAGATACTTGAGGATAAACGTGTCTTTTTCTATTTTTGTTATGCTATAATTTTTTAAATTTTCTTTGTGTGTGTGCGTGGTGAGCAAGAAAATAATGATGTATGGCTTATGGGTGATAGCAATGCACTTCTAGACACTATGATTGAAAATCTTTTTGTAAAATTATCCAAGTGATTTTAGTACATTGTCCTTCAAAAGCGGATGTTGTGAGAAATTAGAGTTTTTCTTTCATGATGTTTGAAAATCATCTGTTGAGCTTGTTTGTATTATAAATGATCTGGAAGGAAAACATGTAAGATCTTATAACTTATATAGAATGGAAGAAGAAATGTTTCTAAATTTTCTAAATCTATTCACAATTTTTAGAATGTTTAGTATTTGATTTTTTGTTTTTCCGTGATTTTCCATGCACTAAACTTGCTCCAAGATATATTACTTGAAGTACTCTTCACTCGCTTCAATTAATATCCTAGCTTTTGCTACTCCTTGTTGGAGAGAGGCAAAAGTGCAAAAATGTACTCTAAACATGGGATTTGAAAGCAATAATATTTTGTAAAATAATGTTTCTAAATTTATGTCAAAATTTGAAATGTGTTATGAAATAACATTTCACAATATGAAAGGAGTTCAATATATCACAAGAATGAACTAAAATAGAGACAATATTAGCATACAATATGGTTTTGCAATTATTAATACTCAATAAATAGCACTAATTACATATTAACAATTTATGTTTTTTTTTCTTCTATAACATTATTTAAAAAATTATTAGAAAGAGCAACATACGTTACATGCAATTTCTTGTAATAAAATAGATTTATATGATACATTTAAAACTTACCAAATCTCATCAATGTGCACTTGTAACACTAAATTGGCGCATGCAAAAGTCTCAACTCTCAACAGATGGACAATATTTTGTGAAAGAACACAATGTCAATTCTCATTTTTCCAATGCATGTAGTTCCTTTTCAAATTTTATGTAATTTCTTAGTAGCATGAAGTTTTTGTTGCAATGAAACTATTTAAATGTAATTTTCAATTTTATCCGTATAGTTTGAACGTACAATACATACACAAGAAATTAATGTGACAAATCAATTGCATACTTTCTATACATATCAAATCGATTGCACAAATTGTGGCATCAGATATTTTTTCCTCATTGACACAAGTATGGTCAATACATGTGTGACTTGTTTTAGCACATATAAAAAGTGTAAGCTTTTTGCAATCCAATAACTCGTTTTTAATTTGAAACTTAATCATGTGAAGCTTTTTAACACAAATTTGGTAAAAAAAGTGATCTGGAGGGTCTAAAAATGAGCACTTTCTAAAATGAGTTTGTTTTTTGATGTTTCTAAAATTGCATAAACCATGTGTGGTTTGCAATGATAGTTTTATTCTAGTAATAATGCCCAAGACCCATTGTCTCTCATATGGCAATTAATTCATGTATTGGCAAAAAAGATGATTTCAAATTCATCATGAATGCCTTCACTAAAAATTATTTCATGATATAAATACATTTTATATGTTGAATTTCATTTCTTTAAAATTTTGACTATTGTTTATGCATGTAATATAAGTGTGCAAGTATACATACATATATGTATACGAGTTTATATATATGTTCATTGTCTAGTTCTTTCTAATATTCTTGTGCAATATATTAAAAATTAAGATTACGTTGTCAATTTAAAAAAAAATCAAATCAAATTTTGGTGAATTTGTGTGTTCAAGCAACAATTTCGTAAATGTCTCATTTATATTAGGTATGATTTTTTTGAATAACATGTGATGATTATTTGTAAAAGGAACTAACAAAAGTGAAAGGTAGAATTTAATGTCATTAGAGGCAATTCTCATGAGTTTTGGACTACTAACTAGTGGTTTCACTCATAGGGAGCATTGGATGATGGAAAAAGGGGGAGAGTATGTCTCATGTTGGAAACATACAAGAACATATCAAGTCCCTTTATTTGCGTGTTTCCAAAGCATTATTAGTATACTATTTTACGTACCCGTTGTACCAATAGAGGCAACAAAAATATGCTTGCAATTAAAAAATAGTGCAATAGCAATCTTATCCCTATGCCCTCCTATCTCAATGCCTCCTATCCATATGCCCCCTATTCCTGTGCCTCCCTATCTCTGTGCCCCCTATCTCCATGCCCCATGTCCCCGTGCCCCCTATCTCCATGCCCCCCTATCCCTATGCCCCCCTATCCTAATGCCCCTTATTCCTATGCTCCTTATTTCCATGCCTCCTATCTCCATGAATACCTATTCCTATGCCCCATATCATCGTGTCTGCATGTGCCCTCCTATCTCTACATGTGAGCTCTATCCCTGTGCCCTCCTATCCCTGTGCCCTCCTATCCCTGTGCCCCTATTCTTATGCCTCTTATCCTTATGCCTCTTATCCTTGTCCCTCCCTTTGGCCAAGAGAAAGTTGTTGTGTAATTGCCAGTGACCTGTTGTTAACTTATGATAAAGCAAATAAAATATAGTGTTGTTTGTGGATAAAATAGAGTGTTGTAGTATAACTTGCAATGAGTAGTGTAACTTCTAGTGATTTGTTGTACTTTAGTGTAACTTTGCTTTATTTTACTTTTCATCCAAAACAACCCATGGGATTCTTTTATATATACTAGATTAGATAATTAAAGTAATTTTTTATTTGAAATAAGAAATTTGGTTTTTTTTTCAATCTTTTCATATGATTGTCAGTGAAGGTAAAGTTTTTCAATCCATTGTTTGGATTTCTACATTTCAAAATTATTTCTTGAATATTTGATTTGCAGAAAGCCTCATTGTAGTGTGAAGTTCAAGCACATGTTTGTAATGCAAGGCCAAGAAAGCAATAACGCAATATCAAGTAATTTGGGAAAAATGTAATTTTGAGACTCTTGAGTTTTATGTTTGACATACAATATTTGTTGAACACTCTTTCAAGAACATAAAATCCAAAAATCTCAAAATTGCTTTTTTTCTAAATTCTTTAATACTACATTCAATGTTCAAGCCTTTCTTGATCATGAAAATGTGTAGAAATGTGCCTAACATGATATGGAGTGTGTTGGACAAATTTTTGTAGTATCCATATATAGTGCAAAAAATGTTCATCACATGTGATAAAAAAGATTTAAAGTTTTTAGATAAAGGTAAAAAAAATGACATACTTATTTCAAATGATCATATCTCTCAATCTATTCTCTCAAACGTCATGAAATTTCATGACATATGTTTACATAAGTCTAGTGCAAGATCCTACAATTAGATTTGTACAAATTAGAAAAAAACTTGTTTTTGGAATCAAAACACTAAGACTTAGAAGTGGCACTTTTGAATGTTTTTTGAGAAAAATGTGTTCGATTCTTTAGGGGTTAACCCGCAATTGATTAACAATAGAATGTGTTGACATTTCTTATTCTCTATCTTTATTGATACCAAGTGTTTTTAAAGACTTGATAGTTGAATTTAACATCTTAAGCACGATGTTTTTTAATTTGCAAAAAAACTTTCCCAAAACCAATTTTGGGATGTTGAATCTTGCATTTGCGAGAACATTAGGGTGATTTATAGTGAATTTTTTGATAACCCGTTCAAGATATTTCATCTGTAATGTTTTGAAGAAATCATTGTAAAATTCACTCTAAATCACCAAAATATTCTTAGAATTTCAAATTTCAAAAGTCCCAAAATTGGTCATTTTTCTAAATTAACAAATATCTCATTCCTAAAATACTTTGGTTGTTAAAAGAACTTGATTAATTGATAAGATTATCACCAATTTTATCAGATTATTTAATTACAAATGATAACCATAAACATACATATACATGGCTACATTTTTCAACATTCTTCACACAACACTTCATTTGGCAATACAAGGATTTTCCACAAATCAAGTTTGACTACCAAATGGTATAAGAGGAAAAAAGAACCTTGTCCTCTGTGCCATATTTAACTAGATATGGACCACTCAAGTAATTTTAAATTATGTAATTAATCATGGACAATGCAAAACATTGAAAAATCTCTCATAGTTTAACCCTTTAGTGCCCAGTTGACCACTTTTGGGTTGATTTTGGTACTCCGTGGTTCTTGTCATCTTTGTTTCATTTAATTAGCAAAAACTCATAGTGTAACGGAGTTGGGACATCAACTTGTGCTCCTATTGGAACAAATTTCAAAACAAGGCATAAAGAAACACAATCTATGTGTGTTTTACATATGCAGCCGGGGCTCTCATATGGATATAACAAATGAAATACTAATTCAGTGCAATTGCAATGTGGCCCCAAAGCCCACACATTGCACCCAAAGTATTCGGTGCTAGCTCTCTAGTAGTTGTGCAAAAGATGCATGGTTTGTTTAGAAGTTCTACTTGTAACTAAATTTTAGCTACAACATTGCATATTTCATGAAATCTTAGGCTCCAAAGGTTTGCAATGCCAAATATGGGACCTTGATACCTCAAATGACACCCAATGTAGATGATATTGACCAATCAAATTTTGTGAAAACATGTTCCATGCATGATGTATTCAACTGTATATGTGTGGCCACGTTTGTATTCTTCCAATGCTCAATTTCACAAATCATGTCGTGAAATGCACAAATTGACTCAAATTTTGTAGTTTTTTTTAGAAGTGCATTAACCTAGAATGGGGCAATAGCCTCTACAAATTCCACCACTATCAAAAGTTTCAATTGCACGCTTGACACCAATTAGTTAGAGTGTCTCACGTTTTTACACAACAAGTTTGTTTGGATCATTAAGCTTCTCACAATCCTCACGTGGAATCATTCCAGTAGATCAAACTTTTTTTAATATTCATATTGCCAAAGTTTATAGCTTTGATATATCCGGTCTGATCTGATTTTAGAACCACAAATTTTGTCCTTCATGTGTTTTGCAAACTATATAGTGAAAATTTGAGATGCCCCCCCAAATGGTTGACGGTCACTAAAGGATTAATACACAAATAGTGCTCACATATCAAGTGTGACAACAAAGTTCATATTCAACAAAATCCAATGTATGAACATACTATGACACTAGCACTTTACGTGGTTTGTTGAGAGTACTTGAAGTTCATTTTGATTGTATTGAGTTGGCAAAATGCAAACAATTATACTAGTGGATTTCAATTCACATGGCACATAAGTGGAATTATATGTTGTTTTTTGAAATTCATTACCATTCTTTCATTCATTTATTGCATATGTTTTGTATAACAAATAGCAATGCTATCATGTTGTTATGCATGCATGTCCCTAATTACCAGTCTAACTTTTTTAAAAAATCAAAGTTACAGAGCACATGCATTTTGCACTAATAGTTCATTCACTTATATACATTAATCTCTTCAAATTTTTGACAACATTTGTCATTTTTTGTTACATCTTTTCCTAAAATCTCATTCCCCCTTACAAAATATTGGCTCACTACTTGCCGTATGCTGCTTTATACTAGCATCCTAGTGTTGTTTCAAAGTTATGTAGGTATCTCTCTTACATATTCATTTACAATCAACAAATGGAAAACAATGGCAAATAAACCTTGATGTTGCTATATGTCAAAGCATACTACATTTCTAAAAGTTTAAAAGTCTCAAAAGTAATGCAATACATTTCATCAAATTTATATAATGACCAAAAATAACTTTGAAGACTTTCTCTTTGGAGGTGAGTGGGATTTAAAGGAAGACCCCAACAAGATCCAAAACCTCAGGGAGATCACTCCCTCTTACATTTTGCATACACCTGCAATAATGTCCTATTTAAATGAGGGCTATTTACCTTCTCAAAAAGATTATAAGACATGGTATTTTTTTAAATTGAGGTAAATGTTAGTGATCAAGTGCACTATATTGGTACTTATAATTTTTCTAGGGGCTCATTTTAAGCTACCCTATATTACTTACAATCCATTGTTTTCCTTATACCCCAGTTATTCCTTGCAAATCATTCTATTTGTTATATGCATTTTGTTTCCTAAGTTTATCACTATCTTGAAAGTGTCTAGTATTACAAACCATTGTGCAATGACATATACACAATTTCAAAATAAAAAAACAAAGGCAAAGAATAGCCGATAGAAGCCTTGGTAATACACATGGTAACATAAGAAACTGTAGAAGAGTATAGTTTGTGTCGAAAAACACACTGAAGGATGGGAACATGTGCCCTCCATTGCTGTACATTTGCTATTCAAAGTTTGTCCAAGAGTATGTAGCACATAGGCAGGAATTTTTTTTCAAACAACTCTAACTTCCATTAGCGTCCCCGCATCAATGAAGGCAAGTCCATAAAGTAATACTAAAACCATTGGATACCCACTCCTTTAGTGATGACCAAGCGGTTGGTGACATTCATCCATCCACAAATTTTGGACAATTTAATATACTTTCTGTTCTTGTTGAATGAACCCTAAAGCCCATGACCCTAAACCCTATACCCTACACCCTATACCATAAGTGTTCATTAGTCACTACTAACCTTTTTTCTCTATGCTATTTTACATCTACGGCTTACATAATTCTATCATTTTTTGTCTACCCTATATTATATATAATCAAGTTTTCCATTACCAAACCACCCTATATTATATGTAATTTTTTTACAAATTTTACCTAGAATTAGTATAATGGACCCTATATTTTATTTCACGTAGTTTTTACTTTTTTTGCAAGTAACCTCTCCGAGTCCAAAACTTTGTGGATGGTTAATGGATCCTTGAGTGAGCCAAATTTTTGTGGATTTTTACATGAGGCCTAAATTAAACTCAACATAATATGTGCTTTTATTAACAATCTTAATGGAGCCTAAAATTTTGCAAGTTTCTCCTTGGAGTTCCAATTGAGCCTCAAATTTAGAAATTTTTTGTTTGAGACTCTCATTGAACTTGGTATTTTGTGGGCTCAATGAGTCTAAAAGTTTTGGGTTATTTTAGAATCCAAACTTAGCAATAAATTTTGTAATTTTTTACATAGAGTCCCGTTTGAGTCTAAATTTTTGAAGAACCTTTTGCGGCACTCAATTGAGTACAAAATAATAAGTGGTTTTGTATGAAGCTTCAAGAGAATCTTAAACCTGTATTATAATACCTACCTAATACTTAATGAGCTTGTGCATACACAAAACCTTTTTAAGATCCTTCAATTATTTTACAACATTGATTACTTTTTTTTAAACAAGTTTATGAATTTATTTTATCAATGCACATAAAGAATTTTTTTTGCTCTTTTTATAACTTTGCATGCATATTACATAAAGAAACTCAATCTCATTCCTCATTTCTATAATACCAATCAAATTTCAAATGCTGTTATCAATAGAAAAAATGCGTAAATATTATTGTGTCTAAGTTTCTTGCAAATCCCCTCCCATGATAGGCTAGAACTCTTGTCATCAAGAATGGGACCAACTTTTAAAAAAGAGAGTTCAAGATATTTGTCAAAAAAAATTATTGCTTTTCTTTCAAAAGGTATAAGCTCAAGTTTTGATACCTTAATTAAGATTTACTTATAAAATAAGTACCGACCTATGCAACAAGTAGAACAAGAACTTAGTTACATGAAAAGCAAGTTTGGTCTTAGAACAAAAAAATTGAAAACATGTGAATTAGCTCACCCAAACAATAAAAACTATTTAATGTTGGAAATTTGGTTTAACCCCCAAGCGCTCAATCGATCATTTTCTGGTTACTGCCAATTTATTGCAAGCTGCCCAAGATGAATTTTTTTTTAATAAAAAAAATTAAATAGAAAATCAAATCTACTTTCCAACCCAACTTGAATCATGTCAATCCAAGTTAAACTCCATCAAGGAGAATTTTTCAAAGACTAACACTTCAATATTTGCTAGTGTTATAAAATTTACTATTTTGGAAAACTAATGATGTTCTCTACTTTGAAAATATTTCATTTTTGAAGTTTATGATAGAATGTATGTTTCTAACCAATCACACCAAATTTTACAATCCATGAATAAAATTTGTGATTTTTGTGAATATTGCACGGTAAATGCTTCTAAATTCATTAAATAAAAATCCAAAACTTTTTTTGAATGTTTGAATATATGAATAATTACTAAACATCATGATTCTTATTTTCTTTTCAGAAGCAAACTCCATCAAAGTTACATAAGTATCATTTTATAATGCATATGTGTTTTGCCCTTATCCCTTGGGCGTTTAGGGGTTAATCCTGAGCGCCCCAGTGATAGGATCTTGTTGTTGGGGCCCATAACTTTATCTTATGTTTTCTATTAATTTGTATGCTGAAAATAGTCACGGCTGGTCCCCGTCAGTAAAGAAGATAGCCCTTTTTCAAATCCTACGGTCACTTTTTTTGGATGTAATTTTCCAAGCTATGGTGGCCATTAACCCTTTCACAACTGTGGTCAATTGGGGGGGGGTGGGCAAGTCAATTTCTGATCTTAGCTAATAATCAAGTATTGTGTCAATTGTAAGCCGGCTTTTGGAAATCTGACCATATAGATTGACTTGGAGTGTGGTGTTTCTATTAGGGTCAGATTTTTGGGAAGATCTATATCTCCACGTGCAACTTTATAACTAATCTAGCCTGCCATACATGATGGGATGTATAGTGTACAAGTGCGATATGTATACGGTTTGTATATCTTTACCTCCAGCTTTTTTTCCTTGGGAGATCAACATGTGGCGTTTCTTTTAGGGCAGTACGATCAGCGAGGCGGTGGGGTTGTGATTAAAACGCCACGGTTTAGTTCCTGATGGGAGGCAGGTGGAGTCAGGACAGGTTCATGTGAAGCTTGGCAGTTGAAGAACTCTTGCATCTAGAAGGGCGAGACTACTCTCACAACATGGTACCCCAGCACCCACGCAGAAAACAAACGACAACACCATTGGAATGAACAAGCCAACATCATTCTGATGGAAATAATAGGGAAGATTGAGACAAGCGGTTTTGTTGGAAAACATGAACACAACGTTCACAATGGTAGCATCAAAGTTGAGGTGGAGCCCAAGCTTCAAGAAGGCGATTTCATTCTCCAATATGCAAGGGTTCAATCTACATGAAGAAAACCAACTCCATGACACTACAAGAAGAAAACCAAAGCTATCGTACTACATGAAAAGCACCACGACTCGCACAATATGGCCCACAGTCTCCTTGCACATTGGATTGTGCATGCCTGCCGTCAGCCATGTCCTGCACTTGCTCAAATAATCAACGATTAGCCTTCAGTTCAAATCATATATCAAACATGCAACAAATAAGGACAATCTCAGCAGGGCTAGATCGGAACCCGAGGGAATGTGGTGGGATGTCGCGCGCTACTTGTGCGTCGCAAGCCGAGACAAGCAGGGTCTTGACCATGCCATTTAGACAATGAAAGTATACCACGCTCTCTCTTTGGAGGGGCGCGCACTGCTGGGGGAGACAGAGATTGGGACCACTTCTAGCTACCATCTATCATGGTGCACGGCCCATTTAGAAAGCGTCACCACAAATCAAACAAACAATCCCCTCAACCCAAAAGTCCTTGCCATAGACATTGCTTGCACTAACTCACACCCCAAAACCATCACACCGTACGTAAGCACATTCAACACTGCTACGTTTGTTTGATGGCACCACAGAAAACATGGGGATAGGGATGGACATACTCGGTCCATCAAGAAGCAACCCTCCTTCATCGTTCGCCATGATACCTTCTTTGTCCGCCATGACAGCCAGCGCACAAACTACCAGACTTTGACTCTCTCAAAATCGGCTTCAAAACCAGCCCGCCTTTCCAGGTGTTGTACACCTTGATGGCCACATTCTGACGGCACCAATGCAAAGCACATAACAACTATACTCCGGAATCAGTACATGAAAGCTTGATTAGTAATAGAACTACTCTCCTCTTGACAGAAGAGAAGGGGACAACCAAGAACTGGTTCAAAAGGGAAATTATGTATAATGTGAGGGAGGGTACTTACTTGTGCTCAAACGCAAACCATGAGAAAGCTAAGGATAGGTGCTGCAGACGTGAAAGAACTCAAAGCAATCAGCCGAGCACAAGCAAACATCTTCACAGTTTGTGCATACATAAAAAGTTTGCCGCTTGCAGATACAGCAAACCCAACGCAAGGTAGTTTTATGTGGCATGTGAAGGCCTCCCACTTTAGTGGACTGCTACATGACTCTGCAAACTCCTGGCATGGTTCTCTCTGCCTTGTAAGGCCTCTCCATCAAGGAATAAGCTAGATGTAGCTAGAACTCCTTAAGGTAAGTGATTTCTTCCTCAACTTCTTTGAAATCTCTTTGTGAATTGTGAAAGCATTTGCCGTGCTAGAGTCTAGGCAAAAAAAGTAGACTCAAGGCCACCATTTCTTTGTGGCAATTTGAGTGCTGTAGTATGACCAATTTTGGTCTCCTACATCCACCCCTCCCATCTTCTGAGAATAAAGGATCTGGATTGGGGATGTTGGTGCTTCAACTACTCTCTGACTAGAGACACGATTGGTGACAATTCCACCAAGTACCACTGGATCAGCGACTGTAGCCAAGAAGTACACTCCCTTTGTATCCTGCTAGTAGATTGCCGCCATCTTCTAATCCTTATGCACTCGGATATGAAGAGTTCCTTGTGGTTGATCATAAGTGATGTCAAGACTTGAAGGGAATCCCTTGTGCTGTTTCCTTGCAATGCCAACCGCATAAAACCCCTGAGTTAACAAATCATCAAAGAGGAAAGGAAATGAGAAGTAATTGTCACAAATGACCGTGTACCACTTCCCTTCCAAACCCCTAGTCAAACGGTTGACCACTTGCCCTGCCATCCCAATTTGCGCTCCATCTAGACTAGTGTCAGGTTGGGTGTTACCTTTCCCCACATAAATCTTCAACCTGTAGACATAACTGGTAATTGAACATGCCATCGCTCAAATTTTGATGCCGTGTGTGATTGGCTTTGCTAGGAGGTATTGCTAGAAAGATCAAAATCTCCCGTTATACGCCACTATGTACTCGTCTACAGTCATGTATGGTGAGAGGTTCCAATAGTGCTGAAAACGGGACTCTACGTGTTCAAGTCTCCACCTGCACTTGCCAATAGGATCATACCAAGGACTTTGTTTGTCGCTGACATAGATGGATCTTGAAATCATATGCAAGCACCTCAAGATGTACTCAAAACGCCATCGTGCCATTGTTGAGGCCACATCTTTGCAATAAAGAACAGCATCCCCGCGGCTCCAATAATCTCAAATGCAAGGCTAGTTCTGTACTCCTATGAGACAAGGTTCCATACTCCCATGAGACAACAAATCCCTGTAAATTGGTGGAATTCTTCTAGAGTAATGGGACTTGCTGCTAAGTCACCGCCCTTCCGTTTCCCTGTGCTAGGATCAACGTAATCTGCATCCGACCCTGACCCCGACCCCGACCCCGACCCCGACCCCGACCCCAACCCTAACCGCAACCACGCCCTTCAATTGTATCATGAGAAGTAGCTTGCAGATTTGTAAGTGCATTGATTTTTTTCTTTGTAGCAATGTCGACCTGGAACATACGTAATGTCTGTGAGTTTTGTGCTTTAAATGATGACGAAAGCTATAAACTACAAAACTGTATAAGATATGTTCAGGTTACAATAGGGAACAACAAGAAATCAATGGTAGCATTTGTGCCTCACTTGCATTGATAGAATCTTGGATTTTCAAATGTATTTGCGTTTTTGCTTGGGCAATGACTTTGAGGGCATGTCCTTGTGTACCTTGGTAATACTCTCTGCACTATAGACATTCAGGACCATGGCCCCTTTGCCATGGCCTCCCCCGCACGCCTTTTGCTTTTTAGTATACTTCCGCTTGGGCTTTGCCGGCAGAAAAGGGATGGTAGATGCAAGCTCAATGTTCTCTTCTATTTCAGCCGCACTTGGCTGGTCAATGCGCATGGCCAGGTCATGGCTTGAGCTAGTAGGTTGTTCGACTGAATGTGTATGTGAAACCTGCACATCTGGTTGTCAATGCATCTCTCCTTGACAGACCTTGGGAATCTGAGAACCTGCCCCACCGCTCAGATCACGTTAGTCAAGTGGCGCCTATAGTATCAGAAGAAACTCCAACTAGCAGTTTAGCAGTACATTTGCCACACACTCAATATCAATACAATGCGGGCTATGCCGCCACGGTGGTCACTTTCCTTCTCTCCATTTTAGCCGACCCAGTTGATGTTGCGGCATGACGCCCAGTCGGGACGGCTAGCTCCACTCAACCCAAGTAGTTGATCACTTGGATCGGTGTTTCGGGGGCGCAATGACGCTCTAGCAGAAATGCCCTTGGACAAGCCTCAGGTGCAACTTGTGTTCAGAGACTCGACAATTCACGAAATCCTACAATTTGCACTAGGTCTTGCATGTCGCTGCATTCTTCATTGTTGCAAGAGCCAAGATATTCCTTGCTGAGGATTGTGTTGGATTATATCAGTTTGCATCCTCCTCACAACACAAGAACCGCAACAGTTGGAGCCACGCTAGCTAGCCACCGCAACTCCTAGCAGCTAGACTCCCAAAATTCCTTGGTATCAAGCGGGACTTAGTGACGTTCAAGAAAGCGTCAGTGCATTGCGCCGTTGTTGCCTCCACGCGTGGATGGGGTCTGAGAGGTAGTACCTTTGCTCAACCTAGCGAGAACTTAGAGTAGCAAATACTTTCTATGTTATGACTTATGGAACAGACGACCAAAAAGCCTGTCAATGGCTTGCAGTAGTGACCAAACTAATTACAAACATTGATCAGGTTATGAGGTAGTTCTCAAATAGCAAAGACCAAAAACCAGATGTTCCTTTACCATGTGCCTAAGCAAGGAAAATTCCAGTAATACATAGCTTTCTCTTACCAAACCTTACAGCAATTCAGAGTCATTCTCTAGCTAACCTTATAAAAGAATTCGGAAGGACTTGGCGAAACTTTCTTGAAAGAAGCTGGATAATACATCAGATCTTTCTAATCACAATTCAGCATTTTTGGTACCTAAATTCTCTAGCATCTTATGGCATTGGGACGTTGTAGGTGTTCAGTTGAAGAATTAAAAGTTTAAAATTTTGCTAGCAACTAGCAAGCAATAGCAAGCAAGATCAACTATATGACTCTCAAAACAAGGAGCTCGTGACTCACCTCCCACTCTGGCTACAACATCACAGAAAGACCAGCATCCGTAGCTGGACATGAAGCTCTTTTGGGAATCTGTCATCGCTTCTTTCTTTGCGTCTCAGACCCCAACCAAGGAGCTTTACGGAATGCAAATAGAACGGGTATTGCAACTGAGCTCCGGAGAGGCTCTCCAAATTTTTGTAACCTTGAGCAGCATGTGGAACTAGATGCGCAACCAAGTAACTGCAAACAAATAATCCCACAAGCACACGACGCTTGTTTGCAAGGAATCGCTTCTTCTCTGCCTAATTTGCCAAAACTGCGATTGTTGATGCAAATTCTTGAGGAGGAGAAGGAGGAAGGGGGGGCCATACATATCCATTGCGGCACCTGCTCATTCCTCTTCCGGCAGCTGCCATACGCTTTGAGCATTCACTCTTGCAACCAACAAACCACAATATTGGTGCAAATCTTTGTAGTAATGTTTTTTGACTCCGAAGCAGCAAACCCGGGCGGCTGGTCCATCTACTACAGTAAATGGAAATGGAGATTGGCGCTCCTTGCTCTTTACGTCCTTCCCTGATAAGTGATGCGTGTAAACAATTGACACCCTTCGTGAAATTGCCTACGGTAATCTCCATGTAGCAATCCCTTGCTTTTTTGGCCACTCAACCCCTCCAATCACCAAACCCTCTGTCTCGCCTTTAAACCCAAAGAGCATGAAACCCTGCACGGTAGCCATAGAGGTGCACTGAATTCCTTAGCAATTCTAAGTCGATGGAATTCCTCTCCAAGCCTTGGAATTGCTCCAGGAGCCCCGCCCAGCTTTGTTGTCACGCCCCGAGCTCATCGGATCCGCTTGCGTCACCTTGCCGCATATGCTAACTAGGCGCGGAGGTAACGGTCACTGACGTTCCCAAAGAGACCCCACTCTACGTTCGCAATTTCCAACGTCACCTATCACTTTTGTGTCAGCGCGTATAATACCGTCTCTTTCTCGTTGATGGTCATTTGTACTTGATTTATACACATTTGCAGCCACCCATCCCATGCTTCTCTTATTCCCATTCTCACTTGCTAGGTCAGCTATACTTGACCTTAGATCCATTGGAAGCGCCTTCAAATTCCCTAGGTCTGTTCCCTTTTGACCAAATCCAAACTCACAACAGATTTCCGTGTAGCTTTTGAAATATAGCAAAATTGACCACAATACGGTCGACCAACCCCCCATTTTCTCCTAAATCCAAAAATAACTCTAGGCGCTCAGGGGTTAAGGGTCTCATCCCAGATAGTGACGAGTGACAACGGGTAACCACAGCACGAGAGCTCCCATAACTCCACAAGGAGGGGTGAACCGAGATAGGGGTTACCCAATTACAATATAGTAGAACTCCTATAAACCGATATCCTCTAAACTAATATCCTCTATAATCTAATATACAACATAAATCTCAATGTTAAATCATACGTTAATCATAAACCAAAGTAATTAATTCAATAGTAATAACACTCCTTGATGCTATCACGTCACTAACCTCAAGGCAGCTAGCTAATAACTTATTTAAATTAATCTAGTTCTTGGGGTCCCAACCATATCAGTTTAGCGGAGTTCTACTGTACCCACTACCCGGGGATCGGAGAACGTGGTTCGCGAACGTGAAGTTAGAACGTGCGCGAGCGAGTGTCACCGGCTGAACTGACCGGAGAACCGGATCTTCCCGGTAGCGCTGTTGCGCGGCCTTTCTTCGCGCCAGCGTCGTCGCAGCGCTGGAGGAGCTCCTCGGCATAGCCCATTTCTACCCCGCTTTGCCCTCATTTGCTTCACTCTCTCGCTTGCTTCTCCCCTTGCTTCCATTCCTACCGTATCGGCCGTCTCATTGCCTCTCCAACGAGCCCTCGGGCAGTTTTTTTGGTGCAGTTTTGGTGCAGTCTCCGTGAGGTCTATTGCTGAAGCCTGGAGGGACTAGGTTGGTGCTTTACCCTGTCACCGTCGTCGTTGCATTGGCTGAGTTCGTGGTGTGAGGAGGACGTCCACGAGCCCCTACAAACGTAGTCCGAGTAGGACGTTCGTTCTTGCGCGGGAGTTTTGGTGTCGGGGTGCCGGTCTCGGGGTTTGCTGTTTTGGAAGGCGTGTGTGTACATTCGCGGTCGGCGTGCTTTTGCGGTGCTTCGAATCGAGCTCCTGGGCTCGGTATTACCCGGGTGCGGTTGGCCGCTTGCTTGTTGAGGCTTGGCAGGGTGAGTGCGGACTTCTTGGAGCAGACGGTTTCAGACGGTTGCTTGGCCGTTGTCCGGGTGGGAAACGCGGGAGGAGGCTGGGAGACGACGCTTTGGTTCCATGTGAAGCTGGAGACCAGACGGCCGGGACGGACTCTACCGAAAACCGCGAAACTCGCAAGATGGTCAGGAGAAGGCTGGACAGGGTTAGGGACGGTCCTTCCTTTGAACCGAACCGAATCGGAACGGCCAGCTACTAGGGTTCGTCGCAGGACACGCCAGTGCGTCTGGTTCCTTGAAAGCTTTCCATCTCCGAAGCCATGGCGAGGTCGCCGTGCACGAGCGGCGCGTAGGGCTCACCCCGGAGGTGGCAGTGTGGACATCCTTGCATCGCGACGGAAGGGAGCAGCGAGCCAGCAGTGGTGTCGTTCGGGGAAGATGAAGAAGAAACTGGATACGCGCTTTCCCGCGGTAAGTGTACAAACCCTGGGTCTGGGATACGAAAGTGTTGCGTTAAAGCAAGAAAATCATTTGCGGAACCAAGAAGCGAAAATCTGGCAGCAGATGGATGAGAGTGACGGAGGGTGAAATTTTCGGTTTGTAAAGCGTCGTGGCGAGGTCTTAGGATAGTGGCGACCAGCGTTAGAGTTCGGTGTAGAGCTTAAGTGGAAGATTGCATGCGAACGAGCAAGCAGAGGAAGTGGTCGATGTTAGGCGCAAGTCACGAGCCGAACGGATGGACTGCAATTTCAACTTCCGGTCTGTCAGTCTGCCACCGACAGGAGACGCATGGCAAGAGCTCCCGTTTTGTCGTGTCGCAGTAGGCGTGGTAGTGGTCTTGCTCGAAGATGACTCTGCGGCCTCTGGAGTGGGGGGAGCCTGTGCGACCCGAAAGACTGCACTCGCTGAGTGTGGCACTCGTAACTCTGGGCAAGATGAACGGTGGACAGGCAGCAGCCATGGTAGGAAACGCGGAGAGGATTGTAGCGCGGTGTTTTGCTTTTGAAGATATTGATGGAAGGATACCGCGGGGTACGGGACAAACGCTTAGGCATTTCTCGGTATGGGTTTAGGGGCAGCAAACTTTTCCCCGTCACCGCATCATTCGTCATGCATGAACTCCGCTGAACAAGCGAACACACTGGTTATGTCGCAGTATGTGGTCTGCCTGTAGGAGGAGAGATCCGGCGCTGGTGAGTTGCCATGTGAGGTACGGCGATTGCGCGAGTGCCTAACGTGCATGTGTGTGTGTCAGGCACGAATCAAGAAGATCATGCAAGCCGATGAAGAGGTGGGGAAGATCGCAATGGCGACACCGGTGTTGATCTGTACGTTCCTCCGAGCCCTGTCTTCATTTATGTGGTGTGATTGCGGGGTGCATCCCGAAAGGCGGTGAGTGCTCGCGAGGATGTGGAGCATGATGGCGGAGCGTGGCACAGTCGCCTTGCTTGTGTTGGGGCGTGGTAGAAAGTGAGGAGGTGGTGTGGGTGTGTTGTGTATGCATCCCGGACGGGCAGCTGATGAAGCCAGTGGCAGTGGTGGCAGGTCGTCACTGCCGTGCATTGTGTTATCAGCGGTCCGGCACGGTCGAAGGCTTTGTGACTGGGAAGTCACGAGGTCGAGACTGCACCCAAGGTCCCGGTTGCAGTAGGAACGGTAGCGAGGCGAGGAAGAATTCGTGTAGATGGTAGAGGAGCGTTGAGGTTGCGGACGGTGTGCGTGGAGTGGGGTCTGAAATGTGGCTTGTGGTGGTGTGCAGCGAAGGCGCTGGAGCTGTTTCTGCAGAACCTGTGCGACAAAACATACGAGATCACGCTTCGGAGGGGTGCGAAGACGATGAGTTCGATCCACTTGTAAGTGGCGGCACGATGGTTGGGGGTGGGATGGGATGGCTTGGATGCTATTGCAGTAACAGGTCGTTTGGTTTCTACGTTGAGGGGCAGCTGAGCCGTCGTAGGTGCATTTAGGACGTGACCGGGCGCAAGAAGGAAGAGACCGTCAATTGGAGTATCGAAATCAGTGTTCTGACGTGTTTCGTGGTGCATGGCAGGAAACAGTGCGTGCAGACGAACAGTGTGTTCGACTTTCTTCAGGAGATCGTGTCGAAGGTTCCAGACATCGGACCCGAGTCATACCACGACGAGAGGACTCCCGGAAGGAGGAGGTATGCAGTGTGGTTTGCACGTGAACGGCGTGTCTTGTATTTGGCGCAACGTGTGAAGCGCGATCGAGGAGTGGGTGCACGGTGCACTTGTAGTGTCGTGCACGTGGGGATGTAGGTGGGTGGTTTTTGAGGGTGGCAAGTGTGGGGCCTGTGGGCAAGTAAGTCGCAGGAGTGGTATCTTAATCTATTTTGATGTGATGATCCCGAACAGAAAGCAGTCGGATGGGGATGAGAGCGAGGAGGAGGAGGTGGTGAAGCGGCCAAAAGCGGTACGTGGCTCGACCAACATCCATCGTGTCCCGGCCGGTGTCTCCGGACCTGGACATGAGCTGTCGGAAACCTGCTTTTCTGTGCATCTGCATTTGCGTATGTTTTGGGTATAGGACTAGCATGTGCGCCAGCGGTTGTGGGGCGGGGTTGAGGGTATGGGTCTGAGCAGGCAGAAAGTGGGAACTTGTGCGTGCAGGAGGTGCAATCAACGTCAGGCAGAGGTCGGGGGCGAGGGCGCGGCAGGGGCAGAGGGCGAGGAAGAGGCGCAAACGGGACCGCAGGCGGCCGCAGCAACGGGGCGGAGAAAGCGGAGGAGTCGGAGGATGCGGAGATGGACACGGGGTCGCCGTCGTCGGAGCACGCGGCAGAGGTGATTTTAGACCGGTTGGATAACAAGGCGAAACGGGAAGCTGCGAGCGGAGGCGCCACTCCGACGTCGTCGGGGCCTTCGTCGAGGTCTCCGAAAGCGCTGGGATTCGACTTGAACATGGATTTGGACGAGAACGGCGAGATAGCTCCGGAGGCAAGCGGCAAGGAGGAGGAAGAGCAAGAGGCGGAGGGGCGTGGCAGTAAGGACGCAGACGGAGACGTGGAGGTAGATGTAGATAGTGAGAAAGTCTTAGGGGGCGCAGTGCACGGGCGAGGGGACGAAGTCGGGGCGTCGGTGCATCCCGATGAGGACGATTACGACTGCGAGGACGAAGAGTACGGCTAGTTAGATGGCCGTTTGTTCGGCGAGTGCCATGTGTGATTCTCGTGGCTTTTGCCGGACTAGACATGACGGAGCGCTTGTACGGAACACATATACTTGGGGCTGATTCATCCCCCTGTGACGACATTTTAGGACTGTAAATACAATATTTCTGCACAGCAGGCGTCTTGGGTTTCGGTGCTTGTATTTGTCGGGAGAACTGTCTTAAGGTTTTCTGGTGACGCCGGGCGAGCGTATATGTTGGTGAAGTTGATATCTATGTTTTTGGGAACTACTTCAGTGCGCCAGTCGTTGTGCTGAACCGGAGGTGATTAGTTTGTCATACACTTGTGGAGGAACGAGCATCAAGGTTGGCAGGAACTTAAATCGTCTGCTCATTGCTACATGCTGGCTTTCACGGCTTGCTACACGAGGGCGTATGATCGACATTCGACAATATCTGCCATTACTTATTTCTGCTGCTGTTTACTTTCGAGCACCGTGCGATTGCAAGGCCTTGAACCTCTTCCGAGGGGAACCTTTGTTGGAGAGGGGATGGGATTTGAGAAATCGAGAATAGCTTTGTTTGCCTTCAGGAAGGGATACTGCAGCAGGTCCTCCCTCCAACATTTTGTTCACTTGGGCTATTTTGTGCACCAGTCTTTAATTCCTCTAGCAGGTTTTCAACGTTGTGTTAAAACAGAGATGAAGTGCTTAGATCCTGAACATATTATCCTGTGGACCAGTCACCGAATGAGAGATGTGTGTAGTTTCAAAGGGTGAAATGGAGGACAATGGATTGAAGCGCTCACGGGATTATCAAGATTCAAGTACTGGAGGAAAATTTTGTATCTACTGAACCCCTGAACGCCCCCAGATGACCAAAATGGTCCTCATATGATTTCACATGCCTGTTTGAGGAATTGAATCTAATAGCTGTAAATTACAATTATCAAAGGTACTCAACTGATCCATGCAAGTGGAGTAATGGCAAGGCAAGCCAATTGTTATACAAGTATTTCAAGAGTCTTAATTGGGTGAAACACCATACACGGCGTGATGGCAAGCAATGTCTTACAAGCTACAACTAATCAATACTCATTGCAAGTTTCCTTGCATATGCTTTGTGGTAATGAGAAATTCACTAGTAAGGGTGGCAAGCAATATCTTACAAGCTACAACTAATCAATACTCATTGCAAGTTTCCTTGCATATGCTTTGTGGTAGTGGGAAATTCACGCAAAGGTTCAAGCATGTTCTAAACCCTTATTGGGGCAACCCTCACCAATTGTGGCGGTCTTTGTTTTCTATGTAATAGCAAATTAAAGCCCTAAAACTCAACATACAAAGAAGTAAAACCTTCAACAATTTGCAAGTGTATGTTCACATCTAATCTAGCTACCCAAAAAATTTGAGATGAATCAAGGGCTTATAGAATTCTGTAAAAATCAACTACCTAGCTACCAAAATATGAGATTTTGTCATCACGTGTTGTTTGATCAAATGCTATGGTGCAAGCCATCATAAACCAACAAACATTTGGCCACAAAATGTCAAATAGTGGCTGACTTTGGGTGCTATCAATGTATTTACGACAAATGATAATTCAAATCTATTTTTGTAACTCTTTTCCTCAAATCTCCTTGTTTATAGTTACAAAGAGTTTCAACTTCTTGAGGGGTTCATAATTATAAAGAGTTTCAACTTATTGAAGGGTATTACAACATAAAACAACAAAGACCTAACAACCATATGAGCTATTCATAACACCCTTCAATAAGTTGAAAATCCTTGTAACTATAAGTAGGGAGATCTTAGGAAAAAAGTTACAGAAACATTTTTGAATTATCATTTGCCAAAATTTGCGTTGATAGCACCCAAAGTTGACCACTATATGACATTTTGTGGACAAATGTTTGTTGGTTTATGGTGTCTTGCACTATACAATCTCCCATCTTCCATGGTCAATTGTTCCCAAAATTTACAAGTTTTTTGAGAAGGTGTTCCACTGTTTTCAATGGTCATTTTCTGTGAATCATCTCATTGACTTAGATGTGATGCATCAAAGTCGTAGGTCTTGCAAAACCCTGATTTTGGTGAAACTGACTTGGGCGCTGAGGGGTTAATGGTCAGTACAAAAACCTTAGCTCTCTTTGAAATGTTTGAATCAAGTTACCCTATGGTCACTAATTTAACCCTATTTCTTGTGATAGCTAGAGCACCTTAGGGTATAGATGATTGACAACACTAGTAGATGCATAGTACACTTGGTAGTCCCAACATATTTGTCGTTATCTATAGAAAAAGCTACACCAAATAGTGCATTTAAGTTGCCCCACACTAATTCTCTTCTTCTATTGCTGTAAAAATGATTCCATCACTAATTACTGCAATTTTTTTTCAAAGGGCCTTGCCACCACTACAAAACTACCGTAAATCATGTGAAATCCAAGCATGGCAACCTAAATGCACTATTTGGTGGTAGTATTTTAAGCAGATAGAGTGCAAAATTATACTTTTATGTAAATAAAGTCACCATGGTGTTATTAAATAACATCTCTCAACACGCAAGGTTATGGAACAATGCTTCACCATATACTCTTGCTATATGGGGATACACGATCAGCAGCACAGCAAAATTCCACAAAGAATATGACAAGATTTCTTGCACTTGAATGCCTCCATTATTCCTCAATCTCCTCTTTACCTCTTAGTTTAAAAAGTGTTTTTTTTACTGTCTAGGTAAACAATGAAAACCTGCCCCTATCTTGGAGCTTGTTAAATCTGCCTCTTTGAGTCTCCATAAAATGAAGGTCTTTAAAATTGAGTATGATTTCAAAGCTTTCAAACAGCCTATCGTGGTATATAGTTTTTTCACTTTGGGATCCCATCAGTGGTAATATTTCTGGCTAAATTTTGCAAAAAAATTAGCTCAAATTTGATTGTGCTAAAAGTCTCAAGATGTCAAAATGCTTGTGAGGTGAGGTGCAATTTGAAGTGTGACCTAGTAGCAAATGAGATCTCAGATTTAGACAACTTGAGTAGCTAGGAATCACATCTGATTTCTCCCCACTTTGTATTCAAGCTAAAATTTGGGTGTCACTTTGCCCTTGGTAGGATCAAAAGGGTAAAATGTGGGTACCCATTTTGGTAACTCTTGTTAGCAATTGCAATTGTCAACTTCATCTGAGTTGCAACTTTATTTGACCTTGTTGCTTGATGAGTTTCTGCCCTATTTGCTCAGCAAAATCAAGGGAATTGTAGATCTTATTGTAGATTTGGCATCATATCATTTGTATACTCAAACATTGGGGATGTGAGATGATATTGATACTTGGAGAACTACTGGGTGTCAGAAGCTATCATTTGCATGACAAATTTACTCTTGCTTCCATTTTTGTTGTATTGCAATTGTAGAGCTATGTATTTTTAACCCCTAGAGGACCAAGTGGCTGTTCAACAACCCCTTGAGAACTCGGGTAGGGTCATATGAAGTCATATTTTATTGGATGTTCTCAAAATTGTTACACAAGGTGCAAATATGTATCTTGTAAGTGGAGTTGTAATTTTTTCCCAATTGGATGCACGGTTCAAAAGTTATGTCACCCAAAAGAATCTAGGCAGCTCATGCAACTTGGGCATCTTTGGAGAATCTTATGCTAAAATTATCATCAACTTTTGAAACTTGGCAAGTATATAACTAAAAAACACAATGTAAAATTGTCAAAAAAAATCAAACTCTCACATCACATTTAGAAGGGAGTCAAACTTTGTTAACAATATTTAGGCAGTTTCAAGAAAAAAAAATTCCTCTAATTTCAAGCCCTATTATCTTTCAATCTATAAATCCAAAACTCTTGAAACTTTTCTTCACATATTCCAAATGATTGTCTCTAACTTTAGATTTCAAATAAAAGACTTCCTCATTGCACAAAAAATCATAAAAGAATGACTAATGTATTGCCAATTCATTGAACCTCCTTGCAGTGTACGGTGGTTTAGAATAAGCTAGACTCTATATTTGCATCCAAAAATTTTCATGAGGGAACCTAACATCATCAAATTTGTGTAGAGCAAAAATCCTACTCTAGGAAAGCTCAAAGTCTACTGACCTTGTTTTGCAAGAATGAAAAAAAGCTATTTTTCTCACTTCAAACATTATAATCTTACAATCCATGCGGTCAAATGGGCTGAATTTTTTTGCACATATTAACTTATCTATTTGACACACTTTTGTATGGTTGGAATTAAGAAAAAAAAATCAATTTTGGGCAATGCACTAAAAGTTGGCAGATTTTGAGATTTTTTCTCAAAAAACACCCTTGGTCCTTTAGGGGTTAATTTGCATTGTCAGTTTACACTTTGCAAATGTCCAAGTTCAACATGATACCCAACAAAATAAAACAACTAAGAAAGATTGATTTTAGAGATCACCAATTCACATAGTTGGAGAATATATTAAAAAAACTTAAAAGTTGCCATTTATATCTCAATAAGTTGCAAAACATATAGATGAAATTTCTAGCCAAGGCAAATTTTGTAGGCAAAATGCTAAACAAAAAGATAAATTATTACAACTTGCCCTCTACAAAATACAAGGTAAGTAGCAATTTTTTTGACCTACAATCCACTATTTTAGTAAGTGAAGATAAAAATGAAAAATGAGTTTAAGAGGGCTGGATTCCATGAAGGAAAATATTGTTTTGAGAAAAGATGGAGAGGGGGTGAAGGAAATGAATACTTTGAGAAAATATGGAGAGGGGCCTTTCCTTGCTGAAAATAAATCTTCAGATTGACTTTAGGGTGTTGCTAAGATTGACCAAGGTAGAGGGCTCTAGCTATGCCCACCTAACTCATCAATGATAGTAATAGATTTTTGAAGGGAACATGTCAGCCATTCCTAGAAGTGCACCATTTTAGAACCAGCTCCATTTTAGAGCCCTCTACCTTATATTGTACGCTGTTGCTAAGAGAGACAAAAAAAGAAAAGAAAAGAAAATTTAAGAGAGTTTTTTTGTTAGAGAAAGCATATACAACATTTGTATCATTTTTGGATCTCTTTAGGGTTTCAATACCAATTACTCCCTTTGCCCCTCTAAAGGCATCCAAAAAACTTACTTCTGGAGGAGTAATTGTGTTTTTGGTTTTTGTGCTAGTGACACATGTATTTTAGAATCAATATACCATCTATCAAATGTACTTAAAATCTCCAACTTTGATGTTGCCATTTGGGCACCCAAATTCCATGCAAAAGTACCATATTTATGCATGTTGCTACCTCCTTATTATTGATGATTTAAAGATTAGTAGCAACTAACAATGGTATCTCATTTGGGCAAAGCCAAGCTTGCTAGGAGAAGAATGCTCTCTAATTGCTTAACTTGCCACCATGAGATCATTGAACATGGCAAATGCTTTCTCATCACTTGAAATTAGCAAAAGGGAGCTTTTTAGTGGTACAAGAAATGTATGTGAATTGGAACTTTTTAGAGGGACAAAGGGAGTACTTGTTAGTTAAATAGTAAAAATGGTAGATTTGAACATAAATGTAACCTATGATGATAATAAAAGGCCTTGAAAAGGCTTGTAGAGGTCACATTTTGTGAACCGCCATAGGTGATTTTGATAATAATAGAAATTGGTGAATAAAGGTAGAGTAGCCTATAGGTTTAGAAGTTACAATTTTAACCTTTAAATGCCAAGCTGGTCACCGTGACTAGCCAGGCTACAATTCTCTCTACAATGAAAACAAGTGCCCATCGTATTGGATTCTTTTCAGAAGCAGACAAAAGTCAACAATGCATGGTGCCCTAATGAAAATGGCAAGAATGACAGCATGGGACCTAACACCGTGTCTCTGAATCTTCTCACAATTTTGATCACATAAAAATATGAGAATATTTAATGAGATTGTTTTTTTACCATCCATGATGGCCCATGCATGTATGATCACTTCTATAAAAAAATCAAATAAAAACAACTTTTTTGTATATTGCATAGTGTTTTTTTTTGAGGCCAACAGACAAGAAATGTCCGCCTTGACATTTAAGGGTTAAACAATTTGAGCTATTCCGTGGTCAAGCAATTGAACTCAACATTGAACATGTGAAAAGAACAATAAAATAACCAAAAATAAAATAAAATAAAAATGCCATGATCATGTTAATTAAATAAACTTGTATTATATGGAAGGAACAATCAAATACATTATCAATTGAAAAACATTAACCAACGTACAAACTACTATAGGATCCAAATTTAACCCCTAAAGCACTAAACATCCTTTTTTGGCAACATAGCAATTTTGGGCACCTCACTCTCAATGGGGTTTTTGTTTTTCTTGCTTTGAGATTTTTACACATGATGTGTGCCAGGAGTAGCTTTAAGGCCCAACAAATTTTAAAACTTTTGACATCATAGTTCAAAAGTTATTGTATGATATGTAGTTTTCTTTGCTCGGCGGGCAGCCAAAAAACTTCTTCAAAAATTACATTTTTTGAATCTTTTTTTTTAAAATTTTTTCTTTTGATTTATATGTACTTGGGAAGCTTTGAGTCATTCCAATTTTATCAACAAGATGAAAGATATGAGGAGATTTTGTTTGCAGGTAGTTATGGATTCTCTACTCTAAAATAAACTTCGAAGTCCATTAATTTACTCAGTTTCAATATTTTTGAGAAAAAAAAAAACCAAAAGATGTGAATTGTTTATCAAAACATTATGACCATTGGGATTGGAACTTTCTATTTTCATAATTAAGTTCTTATTCTCTACTTCTTTTTACTTACTATTGATTTTCCATGTGTTTTACAATTTCAAATGATTTGAAGTTCTTCAAGTGTGTACTCAACTTGCTTTGAAGAACATATCCAAAAAATTACAACCATTTTGGAGTTTTTTCATACAAATATGACCTTGTAAAGTGTAGTTGCTCGAATTTTTGCAGAGACAAAAAATGGCTTTTTGTCAATTCAAACTCAAATATCTAACAATCTACATGGCGAAAACTCTTGAAATTTTTTCCACATCTTTTGATACAAGTGTAGTACAAGATCTTATGACTACAATTGTCAAAAAAAAAAAAAATCTAAAATTTGGAACTTGTACTAGAAATGGCAGATTTGGACGGGTTTGGTGAAAATTTGAGCTAAGTGCTTTAGGGGTTAAAGCCGGAATAAAGGCATTTATAAACCACAAATATAGTCTGAAAAACTAAAACTATACCCAATAATACAATGAAACTAATAGATGATATGTGCAAGTGTCTCTAGTCTAAAACTCTATAAATTTCAAAGAACAATATGGTGTAGCTAAAATTCTGTCTTTGTCAACAACTCCAAAAACCAAACCAAAAATTGAAATTTCAAAAGCAAAAACCTTACTAACAACTACCAGCAGCTTATAAAACTAAACCTCAAAAGGCAGGGACTATGAAGCCAACATAAAATACAAGGGAGAAAGTAAATGATTGTAAGACAAATGCAAAAAAATAAAGGCCCATTTGCACCTGGTCTTATGGCAAGGGAAATAGCGCATGTAGTACTTGATATTGTTCAAGTCGTTCACACCAACTGCGATACTGTCCTTCCAATCCTATGTGGATGCATTGCTGGCAGGTTTGTAACCCTAATATTACCTACAAAGTGTTTGGTGCCTTCCGAGAAGTCCGGTTAGGAACGCCGGTGTTATAGAATTTCCCAATCATCTCAAAACATAGATTTGAGAACATCTCGGAGGTTTTAGTGCGGTGTTTCATACTTGGCCCTGCGAGGGTACATTACCAAAGAGCGGTGTCGAATTCTTTCCCAATATTTCAGTCTTTCTCCAAACTTGGAAATGACAACCGTTGCGATGGAAGGGAAGAGAGGAAGAGGATAGGCCTGCAAGATGATGATGTTGAGCGCTACTCAATCTGCATCCTCTAAGTCAGCGTAGTCCGTGAAGGGGGGGATTGGGGTGCCAATCGAAACACACACCTATTGTACTGCAATTACGCAAGGAACTTGCATGGCGTTGGCGGCTACCCCAACACAAAATGAACCCTAAAACTTCCAAATCACAAGCAATTCATTGATCTTACAAACAACCTTGATTGTAATCACCTCTCAATGAACCACTAGCACCAAGGAAATGCAAGCAGTGCACAAAATCAGACACGCTCACACCACAAAAGCAGCCATGCAACTTAGAAGCTCCTGTGAATAATTCTGTTCTTGAGGTTGCAAAGGAATTTAAGGGTGAATGTGCACACAACAACGCCAACAAGCAACTCAAACAACAACTAACTTACCTTCCATTGAAACCTCTAATGCACAAGTTTGGAAAAACCTCCTTTGTGGTGTGATCGCCACTTTGCGTGTTGGTCATATCTGCCTTGTTGGCAAGGTTTGCAAATCTTGTCAGGTAAGTAACACCATATGTGTGAACACACCAACATTAGGTGAAACTACACACATACACAAACCTAAAAATACCCTACCCTAGTTTTCCAACCCCAGGCTCTGAGAATAGTGGCCACTTTTACCATTTGAGAGTGCTCTTTCATAAAGCCAAGTGAGAATGAGCCTTAATAGAGTTGATAGCAAGACCAACATAAAATGTAGAAAGAATAAAGGAGTTGCATTTAGGATAAGTTCTTTTTTGAGAATTACTTCAAGAATACATGAACAAATAAAATAAGAGATCAAGGTTTGAGAAGAAGCTACCAATAAATAGTACTAGTTGTGTTTGCACCTATGTGGTAAATGATTGGTGGATACTGTAGACATATGACATCATAATACTTCAAACAATTGAATTTTTTAAATCTAAATACCAATTCCAAATGGATAGTAACAATTTTTTGGGTTAGTATTTGGGCATGATGGAGAGCTTAATTCCTTCAGTGCATCTCTTTGTTTTCCAAAATCTCGTAATGTAGCAAATTACACAAATTACCAGTAAGTACTAAAATTACTACAAATTACAAATTATTTACAGAAACCATACCAATATTCATAAACATTATAGTACGTAATTTGTTTTAATTAGTCCAAGATTTTGAACAATACTAGACCTCTCACAACTATATTGGGTGAATTCTGCTTAATCAGTGTGAAAATACGGCTTGCCTCCCACTTTTGATTTCCAAGTAGAGCTTTGGCCACACCTTTTGCCACCTCTTAGGTAGCTACTTGGTGGCGTAGCATCCTACCCAAAGTTTTTAGTTGAAATAAGTATTTGCACAATCTCCTCAAAATCTTGACCACTTGAGTCACTCAGTTTGAGATAATTTTTAAAATTTTGTATCCCATGATATGCTACAATTCACCTAAGTTTGTTGTAAAGTATTTTATTAGTGTGCCAAGCAAATTTGCCTATTTCCTGAATTTATGCATGTTTGCACTGTTAGTGTGTGGCGCTGCAATTAAAATCACTTGTGTAAATTTTGACTCTCAAATATCTAGTGCAGCTCTTATGGTAAGAATTTGGTGCTCTTCACCAATCCTACGGCATGAACCAACCTATTTTAAGTTTGCACCCACATCATTCACCACACCCACACTAATTCCAGTCGGTGCTGAGCTCTCCTCTGAGGCTCTGACCATCTTATTCATTTATAACTCTCAAAAAGGTTCCATAGGCAATAATAACTTCGCAGGAATCCTGACTCAGATCATGAAGTTAATTTTATTGTCGTTCCCTATGGCCAGTGCTCCTTGCTTTTCTGCCCTGCCCCTTTTTATGACACTCATTTCTTTTCCTTCATTTTCCTGGTTAAATGTGATTTTTGCTTATCAATGCATTAAAATGAATAAGACTTCAATTATTAGAGGGTGTCAAAACTCGGCTGAGGTTAAGAGCATCCCCAATGCAGCCATAGAAAGGCACGGGAAAGTTTGTATAGAGCATTAAACCGGGGTTGAGTAAAAATCAGGACTCCAATGCATCAAGTACTTGTAATTGTATTTTTCAGGGCTCCCCATGCAGGAGTCCCTTTCTTGCATATTTGCACTATTTGGAGAGTCTTGAATACCACTTCAGAGTGTTTGATTCTCTAGCCCTGAAGCAATTTTAGATGTTTCCAACAAAAGTCTCCTCACATAAGCACTTGAAAAAGGCATAAACAATTAAATAGTAGTGTTTAGTGAATGCCATGAAGTGTGTGCATTGGGGGTTGGAGAGCTGGGAAATGCCCATGACCTCCTCCTGTCTTGTCGTCAGACCTGGTTTGACAACATGGCGGGCTCTTCTTTTTTGGTTACATTGGGGATGCTCTAAGTTACATGGCATGCCGTTTTGAGGGGTCAGGGTAAAGTACTTTAGCTTTTTCACCTGCCAAAATTTGTAAGAGCTCAAAGGTTTATCACTAGAAGATTGAATATGAAAAATTTGAATTCATATTTGGATTGAGAGACCCTGATTTAATCTGAAACCTTGTAGAAGGATACTACTAAACAATCCCATAAAGGGGGCAAATTGGTACTTTTTTTCTTAGTGGGGGAAACTCTAAGAATTTGACACCTGGCCCCATTAAACGGCATGTCATCTCACTCCAGCTGTCAAAACTCAAGGGAAAAAAAAAATTAACGCGTTTCAAATACAAAGTTCTTATCACACAAATTTGCATTTTTTCATGAGAAAATTGGAAAGTTATTCTTACCTAACAAGGAGCAAAAAAATCTATGAAGTAAGAATTTCCTATGTGAGACTTAAGGAAAAAGGTAAGTAATTAACCTTGAAACTACTATGGAAAATGATGGTTCTAACAATGTAAAAGGGCCAAGAGAAATAAAACAAATTTTACAAAGAAAGTTAGCAAGCTTTGAAACCCATTGTTGTAGTAAGTATTGAGTTTAGAAACAATGATCAAAATTTTAGTGAAATTTGAAACAAAAACTGATTATTAACAGTGTTTGGAAAACTTCAAAAACACCCAATTACTCATAAAACATAATGGTTTAACCCCTAAATACCTGCGGCACCAAATTTTGGTGTTTGCAATATTTTGAAGATCAACAAACCTAACTAAGTTACTATTTTTAGTAGTTTACATTTTGGAATTATTTTTTGTGAAGTCTAATTTTAGGATCAACGATTTGATTTTGAAAATGATCAATTACGAGTTTTTTATTCAAGTTTTTGTGCAAGGGTCTCAACTTTCTCTAGTGTTGAGAGCTCTTGGAAATGAGCCTCAAATACACTAGATCTTGGAGAAAAATTTACATAAAAAATTTATATGAAAAAACTGTAGAAAAGATTTTGAAAAGCTATAAAGTGATTGGGTTATTTATGTTATTTCCTTCAACCTTATATTCTTTTGATGGTCATTTTTTTAGATCCAACATGTGAAAAGAGGATTCAAAGGCTTCAAGTCATTTTTGTAGTTTTAACACCTTCATGATCAAACATTATAATTTTTCAATCCATTAGTGATATTGTTGTACCACTACAAGAAAACCATAGTCAAATTTACAAAAAGTCAACAAAGATTGTGACCTAATCTATAGTGTACTGTAGATTAGGTCACAATGTTTGTCAACTTTTTGTAGATTTGACCATGATTTTCTTGTAGTGATGTTTTCTTTTCTTGTGTGACCTCTAACATATCTAGTTTGAACTTGTATAGTTACAATTCAAAGGAACTTGATACAGCTTATTAAAATGTTGCTTTTTGTTCAATTTGAAACAAATTCCTAAAAGTCCCAAAAAAGGCCTTAGGCATTTAGAGGTTAAAATTGAATCAATGAATCAATACTTTAATTCATAGGATATATTGAATTTTCTGGTTCAACTTCTCCTTGGTCTCATGCACTATTCAAGAATTTTTTTGACCTTCACTAGCTAAAAACTGGCATTTTCTGTATTCAACCGGTTTCTTCAAAACTGTGCCGGACATTTTTCTAAATTTACCTAGTAATATGCTATGTTTAGATTCTTTAGTAAAATTTAGCTGACAATTTCAAAATGCAACCAATTTTTTTCCTAATTCCACCGGCTAACAATGAACTAGCAACCGGTTTTTTCCGCACATTGGTCTCATGGTCTAAGGTGCTTCTAAAATAGACATGTCAATTATCACCCAACACTCAATTCGACCCTCATGTACTAAAGCGTACATTCTGGAGACAACTGAATGCACTAATAACGAAACTGTTTAGTAGATGGTAATGGTCCTAATGGATATATTTCTCATACGTGTGCCGAGCCCTAACACCAGGTGCTGCCTATTCCCGTGCTGCACGTACTTTGTTGAAAAGTCTAATCTAAAAGCTGCTGGAGGGAATGTACAGACAGGCATGTAAGGTAGGCGCACCCATAAGCGTGGAAATAAGGGTTTTGGAGTAGGTAAAATAATTGACTAACTTTGAAAAAAATACTGTAAGGTATGAAATGGAAACCAGAAATATTGGTATCAATTTCAAGGTTCCAATTGCAAGTATTTGTTCACAAAGATTTTTCAAAATCCAAAATCAATGAAATTGTAAGAACTATGTGTAAGAGGTGCTAAATTCAAGGCTTGTTGGTCTTAAATAGTGAGATGGGTACTCAAAACCACCATGCTAGTACCCATAACCATCACTTTGTCACCCATAACTATGACTTAAGTATCCATAACCATTTGCTCATTGTCAATGACGCCCATGGGGATGTGACGCCCATGGGGACGTGACGCCCATGGGGATGTGACGCCCATGGGGACGTGACACCCATGGGTGCTCCTACCTTGAGCCTTTTAGGTTGACGTTGTCTTTAAATTAGTAATTTAGTTTTATCAATAATTCATTAACCCCTAAATCCTTGAGTGTCTCCTTGAGGGACAAATGGGATTCTAGGTAGGTACCTACAGCCTCAATTTTTGTCTTGACTTTTTGAAACTTTTTTTGAAGATAGGAAAACACATTAGCTTTTGGAGAGTATAATTTTTATTCCAATCAATGCCCAAAAGCAAAAGTTATGCCTAGATAAGCAAAAATTTATGCAAATTGGGTAGCAAAAAAAATTTACAAAAACTTGAATTTTTTTAATTTTTGTTTTTTTTTTGTCATAGTATATAGTTTTTCTACATCTAAAGCTTTGATCCATTCCATTTGGACTAGTTATGAGAAAGTTATGGACAATCTTGTTTTTTGGGCACCTTAAGCATCTTCTTGAAAAAATAACTTATAAACTTCATTTTTGAATGCAAGTTTAACAATTTTTCAAAAAAATTATTGGAGAGGGTGAAGTTTGCTTGCTAGAACAATGTAACCATCAGGATTATTGAGTTTCAATTCCATTGCAAGGTTATTAACAATTTAAGTTTTTGTTCAATCTCATACCTTCTTCTACCTAATGTTTTTTTAAGAATGAAAATTAAGTATTTTTTGTTTTGATTTTTTACCAAAGATTCTCAACTCAATTTCCCACCATGAAAAAATAAACCTCAAAACTATGAGGTGCAAAAATTTTAAGTTAAAAAAGCAAAGTTCAAAGTTAAATAGTCTAATCATGCAAGGTGCAAAAAAGTATGTTTTGTACACTTTGAATGCAAATATCTTGCAAATTGTGCAATCAAAGTTTTTGAATTTTTGTTTCCACATTCCTATACTAATCTAGTACAAGATCCTATGGATAGATATGCAAAAAGATCAATTTTCAAAAAAATTACTCTTTGCAATAGAAATGGCAATTTTGAATGTCTTTTGACAAAATAATGGCCCCATGATTTAGGGGTTAATTGTTGTATTAATTTTGATTTCAATTTCTTCTTAGCCCTTTTCTTACCACAATTCTCCAGGAATTAAAAGTTCGGTACCAATTAGCTACTTACTCAGAGATACCCAAGTCCTTTATGCTGTTTTCTTTAAATCTTTTTGCTTACATTTCCTTATTTGTCTTCTATGCAGACATTAATGAATCCTTATAAATTTTTTTTTACGGATTTGTGATTCATTTTGGAGGATTCTTTTTAACCCGTAAAGGTCCAAGCCCTTTTTTCTGTGAAAGTCACTCAAAATTGCCACTTTTGGGGAATAAGTAGAATGGTAGGAAAAAAAATCTTTTGTGGTGATTCAACCGTAAGATCTTGCCCTAAACCATGGGAGGTACTTGTCAGAAAAATTTCAGCTTATTCTAGATGTACACGAGTGAGATATTGACATCTAAAGTGAAAAAAAAAGTTTTTTCCCTGCTACCCAAAAATTTCAAAAGCCTTTAACCACTCCTATATCAAAAAAATTGCTCCACGCAAAGTTGAGGTTTAATTTTCCCAAGTAGAAGACCAAGTTAGGTAAATGTAGGAGATTTTTCAAATGAATTGGAGGAGTGAATCATACTTTGTAAAATCTTGCAATGCCATAAGGCCATGAAATCTGCATATACACTAGGCAAAATTGGAGGATATATGTAAAGTTCAAAAATTGTAATTAGTTTGATTCAAAGGGTGAAAACCAAGGAATCTTAGTCTACTACAACAAGCAAAAAAAAACAAGTCAAAAAACAAATACACAAAGAGCTCAAAAAAGTAAAGCACCAAATTTTACAAGGGGCAAAAGAAATGGAGGTTTGGGAGTCTTACACCGACTAGCAAACTAAAATTTCTCATAACTTTCATCTCATCAACCAAAATTGAATGACTCAAAGCTTCCCACATGTACAAAAACCTAAAGAACCTATTTCAAGTTTTTATTTTAAAAAAAACACAATTTTTTTTTTGAGATGCCCGCATCTCTCATGTTTTTTAGTTGTTCATGCATAACTTCTTCAATAAATTTCAAAATTTTAAAAAAATAAGATGCCCACATAGATTTTTGAATTCCCCATCGTCCATAAAAGTTTCAGAAAATCACATGAAGTAGTTTAGCTATAGGTACATGCCCAAAACCCTACTTGGCTCCCAAGGGACTATTTGGACCTTTAGAGGTTTATTGTGAAGGGCTTCATTTGAAATACAAGTAGATTATTTATCGTTATTTTATTTTTAGGGAGATTTTGATGGATACCCTTGAAATTGCAATATTTGTATAGATACTCTTAGTTATTCAAAATTGCACGAACTGTTGACATAATTAATTTGCTTTTTCAAACATTGTTTTTAGATCTTGCAATGACCGCCATAATGTTTGAAGTATAGGAACACACAAAGATGGAACCAAACAATTGAATCAATTACTTATAAAACCATCTTGAAATGCTCCTTTGAGATGTCAGGTAATTGTGCAATTTTTCAAAAATCAGGGGATAACCATCAAATTTTCCCTTATTTTTATTACATCTGATCGAAAGTAGGCAATCTGAAGTAAATTAATTATTCATTTCCAAAACATGCACACAAACATAAAGGGTTTTCAATTTTAATGAAATATTACATTGAAAAATAATTTAAAAAATAATTATATATATATATATATATATATAGTCTGATTTTTTAGTATCATATCATACTTTGACATGGACGAGAACTTTTCGAATTTCAAATTTTCAAAATGACCTCAAAATAAAAGGATGTTCTTGGGATTCACACCTAATAAAAAATTTGGCCCTAGCGGACATATCTAGTGGGGATAGAATGGGAGATAAAAAAGTCATGTGATTAGCTCATGTATCATATACACTTAATAGTTTAACCCTTGAGCGCCCCACAGCCGGGATCCTTTTCTTCAGGATTAATCTTAAAGAAATTGTGTCTTAATTGACATGTCAGAATTCACTAAATGTGTCTAAAATGACAAAAAAACTGTCGAATTGGACAATTTCTGTAGGTTTGGTCATGTTGATTTGGACATATTATTGTCATTTTGGACAATTTTCCTTGTAGTGATTTCACGGGGTCTTTTGGGGGACCAGATCTAGTTTTTTGATTTTGCACTATACTATAATTATCAAAGTATTCAAATGGTCCTTGCAAGTGAAGTAATGGCAAGTCAAGTCAAATGTTGTACAAGTAGCTAGGGAGTCATGATTGCATGGAACATCACACACAGCGAGGAGGCAAGGAGCATCTTATAGGCTGCAATCGGTCAATATCCCTTGCAAACTTCCTTGCAATGTATTTTGTGGTAGCAAGGAATCCACTAGCAAGGGTTCAAACATGTTCTAGACCCTTTTCAATGTAATTCTCACCAACTCTGCCAAACAATGTTTTTTGCGCCATTGCTGTTTGAAGCCCTCAATCTTAGCATTTAGAAAAGTATAATCTTTGATGATTTGCAAGTGTGTGCATTCACATCTAATTTTGCTACCCACAAAATTTGAGATGAATCAAGGGCTTATAGAATTTTGTAAAAATCAATAAATAGCAATTACTTGTCAAAAATGAGATTTTGCCATCACATGTTGTTTGATCAGATGTTATAATTCTCATCTCCCGCAGTCAATTGTTCCCAAATTTTGCAAGCTCTTTTCCAAGTAAGTATTCCACTATTTCCAATGGTCACTTTTTGTGGGTCATCCAATTGATTCAGATATGATGTATCGAAGTTGTAGGTCTTTGAAAATCCCCATTTTGGTGAAAAAACTTTGGGTGCTCAAGGGTTAAAGCCATGATTTTGGCTTTAGAAACGCAATTTCTTGGTAATGCAAATTAGAAATTACATTTTTGATGCCAATTATTTGAGGTAGTAATAAATAATGTATTAAAGAATGTTTATAAACGAAGTCATTTGTGACAAGTCTACAGTCAAAAATACTTCCTCTGTCCCATTATAAAGCTCCAAAAAACTTCTCCATGAGGGATTAATTGTATTTTTAGCCATTATGCTAGTGACAAATGCATTCTAGAAACATTGTACCACCTACCAAATATTTGCAAAATCTCAAGTTTTTATGTTGCCATTTAGACACCAAAATTCCATACAAAAAGTATCATATTTAAGCAAGGTTTGTGAAGGCAATCGGCTCCTCATTATTTTAGTCTTTGTACCAATGACACATGCGTTCTAGAATCAATGTATCATCTACCAGATGTGTGCAAAATCTCTAGCTTTGATGTTGCCATTTGGGTATCCAAATTCCATGCAAAAAGTACCATATTTGTACATGTTGCTAGCTCCTCATTATTGATGATTTAAAAATTAGTAGCAACAATGGTACCTCATATGGGCAAGGCCAAGCTTGTTAGGAGAGGAATGCTCTTTAATTGCTAAAATGTACCCCATGAGATCATTGGACATGACAAACACTTTCTCAACAATTGAAATTAGCAAAAAGGAGCTTTTAAGTGGGACAAGAACTATGCCTAATTTGGAGGTTTATATTGAGACAAAGGGAGTACCAATGAATAGTAGGAGTTTGATGACATTTATTGCAACTTGTTTTTCCTTGAAGACGCCTTTTAGCCTCCTTTGGTCACCTTTTGTAACTCATATTTTCTATACCAAGGTTTTTTAGCTTTTGGAGAATAAGACCATTAATAAAGGGCTTACAAGCACAACTTCTACCATCACTAGAAGAAAACCAACTAGAAATCCATGTTCATCTTAATTACATTGTGTTTCACTACAAGATTTTCCCCTAAATTCTTGCATTGTCTGCAATACGTTTTTTCTCCACGTTTGATTTAACGCGTTTTAAAGGTCGTATGTTTTTGAGCGTCTTTTTGTGTTATTCTCTATAGATTGCATTCAGAACAAGGTCCACTTTGAGATTCCAAAATTCAATTGCCCAACTTTCTTACTTTAAGCAAGGGTACTTTTACGTGGAAGCCGACCTTAGTAGGTTAGGTCCAGCAATGAAAAGGGAAGATGAACTCATTTATCAATTTGAAACATTAATTATAATGCGTTGAATGTGGGGCCCTGCCCTCACACCCAAGAGACCAAAAATGGGAAATCTCTTCCACATCAAACATCTATTACGTAGATTTTGTGACATGTAAGCGCACGGCACATTTCAAATTCCTACGTTAAAACTAATGTAAGATTAGCCAAAAATGTGAGTGATGAGTACGCAAAGGTACATGCAAATGATTGTATCTGCTGATGGTGTATTTACATATTTCTTTCTTTAGTAATTGACACACACCAAAACTAGAGAAACTCAGTCATTGTTTTGCAATACTTAATTCATACTTACATTTTTGGTTTAATGTTTTATTGGGGTAGCTGAATACATCCTTCCAATCAACGACTGAAAACCCACATGCAAGCAAACACAATTCCAGGTTGATTGCCTATCACGGTTGAAGGTACCGGCAGTCGTCAATTACATGTACATATTCTCTTGAAGTGCATACTTTTTTTGGATTAATACACCTCTATGTCTCAAGTTAATTGTTTTGGAGATACATACAAACTCCACTATAGATTGAGGTAATAACTCTCTTCTGTTAACAATGTTGAACCACACTTATAACATTAGTTCATTTTCTATGACATACATATGACAAGCATGACATGTACATTAACTCCAATGAACCAACACACCAATTAGAAAGTGCGCCACATTTGCTTCACAAATTCCAATGAATTCATGACAATTTTTATGGACTTAAATTCAGCCTTGTTGGCTCTATCTTTCATAGTTATAAAGAAAAACAAGACATTATCCAAGAGAACTGTTACCCCATAACAAAGTACCATAAGATCTACAAAAGCAAACGTCTAAACTAGAATTTCATAGTGTTTTCATGTCATGGTACTCTATTACACCAATGGCATGTGCCTTGTTGCACTTGCTATGTTAATTTCTGAATTTCCCACCAAAGAAATTCACATACATACCACAGTAGACCTTCTCCTTCTGTACAAGTGCAAAAGTAATTGAAATGATGAGCCATTCATAATATCCCCAACCACTTCTTCATTACCATGACCAACATTTCAATAAACGAATATGTTTTTTGATTGTACCTATGTCTTTTTGTTGGACTTACAACATGCGTAGGCCTAGGAAATCTGAATCTCTACCGGGTGCCAGCATTTCCAATACGGGCCTTTGCGACATTGCATCTTGACATTGTCCGCTAACTTCTGTGCTGCAGACCACTCTCCAATCTGCTCCATTATGTCTTCTCCTTGTATCATCATCTCAGAAAAAAACCTGTTGACATTGGGCTAGAAAAGCAAACAACTATGGTCCCAATGGTTCACACGCACTGAAATTGGCAATAGTGAATCCATATCTATCTCTCAGCACGTTTGCATTTGGTGCACCTAACTTTGCTGGCACCCACTCACAAACCATAACATGACAAAAGTGATTGCTATAATTCAACTTCAGAATCTCCTGAATTTTTCCTACATATTCAAATGTATCCCAAAGAATTTGGTCATTGACATGCCTTCCCTTCTTGCACCGCGTCACTGCTGCGGCTACTCCACTATCACATGTCACCTTGTCCCCTTTTGCACTTTCAATTCTCAAGTGCATTCTGTTAGCGTACATTGTTCGGTACGAGGTTGCTATCTCATTTGGAAATTTGGCTCCCTCTAGAACATCATTTGCAGGTCTGTTTGGTCCTTCCATGGCTACCTATAATTTCCGTTTTAACCACTGTGAGAAAGGCGGAAGTGTCTGGCAATCGTCTAAGAACATAATGGGACGGCCCCTGCCATGTTGGATTTGAGCAATACAAACGTATTCCTGCCGTTTTTGAACACGTTGGTTGTAAGCGACGCTATACATCCTGCCCTTTACAAAGAGCTCACAATCATTAGCTTCATACATCAACCCCTTGCATGTACTGAGCATTTAGCATACATGGAATCCGGTCGTGTCTTTCAAAAAAAAATTCACCAAAGCTTTCAAGAGTTCAATCCGCTTGTTTGTCTTTCTTGTACATGCTACATGACTTCCATTCTGAACATTTCATACATAGAGGGAGTTCATGGTCAAAGTGCAATGTTGCAATTTATTGCTTAGAGTTCTTCAGCCCAACGTTCTATATCCCAAAATGCCATTGTTCCTAAATTGCACTTACTCTCTCCAAGGCTCCAGGTCAGCCGAGTTTGAAATAATGAACTCGTGCACCCATTCCATGAATTTTGGGGACATGATTCTTGCCCAACCACCTCGTACTACCTTGTCATGCATGTGTTCTTCTTCCTTTTCATCCCAAATGCGACATCTTGTTCCATGAAATCTTTGAAGGTACTATGTGCAGTATCCTAGTGTCTCAGACATAGCATATTCCTCCGCCATGCTTGCTTCAGGTCTTGCATAGGTTCTAACATAATCTTTCAATGTTTTCATGTATCTTTCCATAGGATACATCCACCTGCAATGGACTGGTCCAGAGATATATAATTCTTTGACCAAGTGAATAAGTAGGTGAGTCATGACGTCCATAAATGTTGGAGGAAACACCTTCCCTAGTGCACAAAGAGCGTCCATTGCATCAGTCAAGTCACCAACCTTGTCAAATTCATTTATTTCTCTTTGACATAGCCGTTGGAAAATTCTACTGACCTTCATGATTGCCTGCCTAACACCTTTGTTTAGTACATTCCTTATAGCTAACGGCAGGATCTGCAAGGAGCAAGCGCAATCCATTCAAAACATGTATTGCAAGCCAAAATATTCAGTTTGTAGTCAACGAACATGACAGCCCTATGGAATACCATTCCTTTGTTTTAACTCACATACCAGAGTTTACTGTAGCACAATCCAACTCTGCATTGGACACGAATACTGAATACACTATTGACAAATCACCAGAATTGGATTCTATTCACGTTCTTAAGAACACAATATGAAACATAGAGACAATTTGGACTCTTACCTGATGCATAAGAACGTGGAAGTCGTGGGTCTTCATATATCGCAGCTTCCCTTCCTCAAACCATTTTTGAATAGCACCTACATAATTAGAAGGAGTTCTTAATGCTTATATTATCTGCTTTATTGAATTTTTCTCAATTGACTTCAAAATGTATGGAGCCTCCGGCATGCGCACACTAGCATCGTTACTGTTGGGATGGTCCATCCATAGCTCCCTCCAAATGTTATTTACTTCCATGTCTTGGCAACTTCCAATGGAATCTTTTTGACCAAGAATAGACTTAGTCATGTTTTTGCAAAGATTTTTCTCATGATGCATAGGATCTAGTAAATGTCGTATTAGGAGCTTCTGCAAACAAATTGTGCGGTCAATTTAACCATTTACGGTCAGTCATTCCTACTGTTTTGTCATGACATTCTTTAGTCTCATTGCCCATCTACTTTAATTCAATGTACTGGAACATATTGGTCCATTCCCACTGCAACGGCACCATTGACATTGACATCTAGATAGTACAATGTCATAAAAAAGTAACTACTATAAATGTTTGGTAAAGTAGTCTACATGTGAAAAAGGGTATTACACAGAAAGCCATGGTGACATTGTTTTATATCATAATCACTACTGCAAATTAAATTTGGTTTTATTTGTTACCATTCTCAATGAAATTCATGCTTAATTATTTCATTTTATAACTTCAATGAAAGCTTGGGCTTACACTTGCAATTCCTTAATCAAAATCCACATCAACTCCTCAATCATAATGAAGGTTTAGGACCCATATAACATTTTTGAAGATTGAAGTGGAGGTTGAAAACTTATAAAAATAAGACCATATTGTTTCCCTTCTAATTCAACGTGGCCATTTTCATGGAGGTGATACTTCTAAAATAATGCTATTATGTTGAATTGGATAAGGTACCACTTGTTCTCTATATAATAAAAAATTTAATAATTCATTATGACCTGTTATTTTTAAAAGAGTGCATTGATGAATACTAGTAGTACCAAACCATCCTTTATCAGCATGCATACAAATGCTGGTTATTATACATGAGTCACAAATTCTTACATTTAAATGGAAACTCTACCTTTACTTAATCATGATTACAAATCCTTTCGTTGAATGAGGTAGCTTTGTCACACTCACTATCACCTCGCATGATTTAGGTCTTCAAAGCAAACATTCCATTCCCTACAAATGAGTATATCACTTTACCAACACTAGTTACAAAGGAATTTTCTTGACTAAGACAATGTACTAGAGTACATGAACAACAATAAGAGGAGGTCATATCGTCCAATACAAGAGTGTAAATAAGGCACTCTTCCATTTCACACCGTCTGTATGTACAAGATCTTCCTCTGCACCCACTCTACTGCCATCTGCAAGATAATGTTCTCTATGCTCTCCACGCAATTTTACTTCATTGTGATCCATTCTTCTTGGTACTGATCTCATCTCCAATTTACCATCAAACTGAAGATCACGACGATATGGATGGGAGTGACAAGTCCACTTGCAACTAACACCATACACCATTTTCCTTCCTCTTGCTATGTTCTAGGAGTTCATTGCATTGCTTGATGCGGCACTTCTAGCATTAGTTTCTAGTCCACATGCGGCGCATCCCTTGTATCCATGGGTGCATAGTCCAGATATCAATCCATACGCAGGGTAGTCGGATATTGTCCACAGTAAGATGCCCCTCATCTTGAAGTGCCTAGACCCTTGTGGCTTGGAAAAATTTGGTGCCATGACTCCTTTTCACAACTGTTGTAGTTCTTCAATTAAAGGGCTAATAAAGACATCTATGTTCTTGTTGGTGGGTGACAGCTTACCAAAAATTAAAATACTCAATTTTATAAAGAAATTTTTAGTAACTAAGTATGGCGGCAGATTGTATAGGAGGATTAGTACTGGCCATGTGGAATGACTTGTACTGTTGTGGGCAAACGGGTTAACCCCGTCTAAAGACAGCCCAAGCCGCAAATTTCTGGCCTCCCATGGCAAATTCTAGGTCAATTACTTCATCCACATGTTTCCAAGCTGGGCTATCAACAACTGATTTCACAACACCATGCTCTTGGTGAGGTTGTGTCAAATGATACTTCAGCAAATCAGAATTTGCCGAGGAACGGTACATTCTCAACAATCTAGGGATTAATGGAAAATGACGGATGGATCTTGTTGGAATGACCTGAGACCCTACCACGTATCTTGATTTTCCACATTGCTCGTTTGGACAGTTTGTTAAATTTTTGTTTGCACCCCTAAACAGCACACATCCATTAGGGTATGAGTGGATAATATTATAATTCAGCCCTAATTTTTTCACAAGCTTTTTGGCTTTGTAATGGCTGATAGGTAGCCTATTGTTAATAGGCAATAACGCTGTAGATAAGTATTTGAAAAACTCATCCAAATAAGCGTTTGTCACTCCGTGTACCACTCCCATGTTGATCAATACAATGGTTGCAGATATGACACTTACATTCACGCCTTCATAAACAGGTTTGGTAGCCTCTTCAACAAGGTTGTCAAAAGCGTCCATTGAAACAGAGAACGTGTCTGCCAAAGGCACTTGCTCTATTTCAGATCTCAATTCTTCATGCAACCTGTCTCCAACATCTAGAGCATCAAACACCTATTGTCTAACGTCGTGAAATGGGTCGAGCTGTTTAGTGTATTGACTTTGAAGGTTGGAGTCATCAAAAATGTTCACTTCTGGCATTATTACGTTGTCAGCGTTGAACCACATGCCTCCATCTGGATATCCGCTTGGCGGATCTCCCCCAAGCATGGAGCGCATCTGAAATGGATCCCGTCTGTAAAATCATAAGTGATTGCATATAATTCCAAGGTGAAATTGTTTCCCTGTGTGGCATTTCTTACAAGGGCAGCAAAACATGGTGTGACCCTCCCGTTCCGCCACTTGCAATTCAATTTGGAAAAGAAGATCTGCCTTTAAAGCGTGTGTTCCTCACCTTGTAGCCATTTTCAATCTATAAAACAACAAGGACAGAGTTATAAATTGAAACGGAAACGCATAAAACAACTTTTGTTTCCAAACAGGTGAAAGCTACAGCATTTGTAAGTGAATATATCACAAATACAAACTGATTAGTATGTGGACTACACTTCACGCCCCCTAATCATGACCAATTGTGAGGATTAACTTTGCAACCTCCACATTCACTTGTTCTCATCAAGTCATCAAAAAAGTCTTAATACAACAACAAATTCTCAAAAGACAAAGGTGACTCCAATATATATAACAGTAACTGTACTATTACTTCCACATCAACTTATGTTGTGTGTATGTGAATATGGACATATTATCAGGGTAGATATGTAACAGCACTCATGTACTGCTTACAAATGACTTAATTTATTGTTGAAGTCAGTATGACGTTCTAATGACGACCATGTATAAAATGCAGATGTGAGCCTGGAGAAGACAAAGCACTCTATAAGGAAGCGTCAGTTACTCATTTCAATTTTTTATTTTGCCACCCCTGTAATAGTCGTTCACAGTCATTAACAGTAATACTTTTGAAGTAGTACATGCTTTGCTCGTCCACAACATAACCAGCAAAACTACTCACAATCTTGCAATACCGTCATATAAGAAGAAACAATCATCATCATGATAAGTGCAAAGAATTCCTCTTCCATTCTAAACTCGTTAAATAAAAGTCCACATGTCACACGTTACAGTGGAAAAAAAAAATATAAATCTTTATTTGGATTGAAATGATTTGAGGCATTCACCCCTTAAATGTGAACATCATAATTTAGCCTTCCTATATATATATATATCTTAAATTTTTAATTTTGAAGTTCTGAACGTGGTCTCCAAAATACTGTCATCAACTTTGAAGTTTTCTATTCCAATAATTACCCATATTCATTAGACAATGTATGACATATCTGAAATGGTGTATGTGTATGTAAGATATATTTAAAAGAATGCTCAATGCTTATGAAAAAGTGGGATGAGGCACTCTAAACTTTTAACCTAGACACATGAAACCGCCATTTCTAACCCTTAGCCATTACTACCTCATCCACAAACATGACTTCCTTAGACATAAGCATAAAATTTGGTATATTGTATTCTTTGACATGGCAAATTACGCCCTTTGGTGGAGACAATTGTGCAAATGGGTGTATGATCCTCATTTGTGATCATGATTTTGTTGTAAGTGTTCATGACTCTTTCAATATTATAGTTGTATTTGGACTTGTCATCCCCTAAAGCACTAAGTAGCAGATTCCACCAAAACTACTTGAGATCTACCATTCTAGTACAAGTACCACATTTTTGAAAAAATTGCATATGTTGAATAATATAACCTTGCAATATTGTACTACAATAGCATCGGATGATTTAAAAAATTATTCATGATTTTCTCAATGTACATTGTTTGATGTCTTAGTTTAAATTGACAATAAGACATATTGTTTACTTGCATAATAAAAGGTACCTTGCCTTTAGAAATTTGTACTGCTGCAAAAAAAAACCAAAGAATGGTTGTAATCTTTTAGATTTGTTTCTCAAATCACATTGGAGATACAATAGTACAAACTCAAATCATTTGGTACTATAGGACACATAGAAAAATAGTATTAAGTCAAAATAAGAAGATAATGACTGAAACCAATAAATTGTGATGAACTAAACTTAGAAATTGAAAAACTCCAAACCTGACTGTTATAATGTTTTGATGAACAATCTAATGACATATTCTGGTTTTGTTTTATCTCTATAATATTGAGAATTGACCGAATTATCCCCTACGGCCTATGCTCCCCAAGACTTCAAAACGGGGCGCTTTGTTCTTAAAAATGTTCACATTTCACTCTTATCATCTTCTTAATGGTACAGTACAAGGAATTGTCCTTTTTCATGTACCTTCAGGCATGTGTTTACTACCACTTGTATAAAATTCAAGCTATTTGACTCTACTTAGGTAATACTTTTATTGAACTAAGTACACAAGGGTATGGAATTCAGTAAATTTGGCCTGGGCGCTCTGGGGTTACTGGGCTTCAAGGTACATTTTAGAGTATAGAGTGAATATTATGTACTTTCAAAAGAAATCTCCTCAAGACTTTTATATCAATGAATAAAATGAAATGATTCAAATCTTTTCAAGTATAAATAGATCTTAAGAAGTAGTATCAATAACCAGAATTAAATATACTTATGTTTTTAAAAGTTTGTTGGCTACCTTCCTAGCAAAAAATAAATGCATACCCCGCAACAAATTTTGAACCATGAAGTCAATGCTTATGACAATTGTTGGGCCTTGATGATGCTACTCAAACACATCATGTGGTTTTTTTTCCCTAAATAAACAAAAACCCCACTACCATTGAGATGCCCAAAAATTCTATGTTGCTAGAAGAGGGTGTTCAATGCTTTAGGGGTTACATATAAGAGACCGTTCTAGAATAAATAGGAGTCTACAAGGGCTGCAATGCATAAACCCAGTCACTTTGATTTACCCAACATGTGATAAAATTACTTTAAAATTATTTGTTACTCTTACATCTACTAATATACTAGTGCATTTTTAGCATTTCCATGTAATAAGAAAATTGTCTTTGCCAAGCAGCAAGTGCAGCATTCAGTAAATACTACAAGAAAATGCAAAATACAAATATGTGTATGTATGGTTTATTGCAGAGTACTACTTTTTCTATCCACCAAAATTTCTGAACTACAATAGTATGAAAAAAGAAATTGGGAACTTCCCTAAATTCAATGTCAATTAAAATTGTTGTGTACGCCAAAATTTGGTAAGTACTGGTCAATGATGTCATAGTTATAAATCATTTACAAATAACACAAAACATACTAACAATTGTTGTAATGTAATGCTATATTTTATTGTGCATTGAGATAATTAACGTTTTAGTTCCAGGTAGTTGGTTGTGAGAATTCAAAGATATCCAATTTAGACACGACAAACCACAATTATGTCCACCCTTTGTATTTCAAATCTAAAATTATGTGACAGTATTGAAAATGTTGGCATTGCATACAAAGTTTGACCATGGAAATCAAATTGAATCTTATATTACAGTAGTGTTTTGAGAAAATAACTTGTCAAAACAACTTGAATTTTTGTATCCAAGACGGGTATATATGATCATAGAAATAGTTGGTGTTCTATGATTTCAAATTTTCTTCTGCATAAAAATCCGTAACACCAACCTGAATACGATGTCATACATCATTTATGTAGAAAAATTAGAGGAAGCAAAATAATGGAACCACATCATTTTCATTCACCTAAAGAACCATCATACATTTTGCAAGAATGTACTTACTCATTTATTTCTGTTAATTGCATGATGAGAAAAGAATGAAGGGAACATACAATTCAACAAACCATATAAGCAGATGAGTAAACATTAACAGAATTGGAATACTAAAGAGTCCACTTCATATGTATAGCATTATATGTCACTTCTAGACTTCATTGTCATTTAAATGTGAGTTCACTAGTCACTTCTTTACTTTAAGGTAATTTAATTAAACCTACCAAGTGCCCATGTATTTATCCTTTCACCATATGCACTTACGTAAATCAAAATTTTGCATGATGAGAGGGACATGTGTCTAGTTACTGCTCAATTGCTAGGGATGATATTTGAATTGTAATGAAGCCATTAGATGTATGGAACGCTTTGCCCTTAGCCTTTTCTCTCAAATGCGATTTGAAAGCTTGTCTTTGCTGTTTGCAATGGGCTTTGCATTAATTACAATCAAAATGGAACACAATATTACAAATTATGAGGAGCTGAGGAACATTAAGAAAAAAGCATTCCACGATGCGGTAGAGCAAAACCTACTTGTTGCGAGATTTCCGGAAGTTGCTGCATGGTATTTGCTCATTAGCTCCGGGAGGAATTATGGCGCTTTCTAGGGGAAGGCACCACTGCGGAAGAGAGGACCTCAGAAGTAGATTGCACCAGCGCTAGACTCTGTGGCGGTGAGGCGCATGAGAAAGGCAATAGCCGCTGTTGCAATTGAAGAGAGTTTAGACGCACATACTGTCGTAGAATCTGTGATTGCGGAGGTAAAGAGGAGGGAAAAATCCAGGTTTACTTTTGGTGGAGGTACATTCTTTTGTTGTTATTTAGGCTGCATGTGCAAAAGCTCAAGAAAAGTGGCGGCCACATGGTCACAGCCGCCTATTTTGGTAGGTTTTAGGGTTAACTTGGCATTAACTACCATTTCCAAAATTAACTTGTGTACGCGCTATCGGGTTAAAATGAGTGCGCCTTGGGAACACGCAGGGTGTCTTGCTGCGATTTGTGCGTTACTGACTAAAATTTTCTTCGGTTTTGATCTTCAATCTTAAGATTTTCAGTCTTTAATCTTCCGTTGGTCTATCCTATGGCTGGCTCTAGGGGTATAAAAGACAAGGTAGAAATAAGAGCCTATTGGATACAAGACGAATAGATCGGGACAGCAGACACGAGCTACCGTCCGTATGACAAGATCCTAAATTCAAATTCACAATCTGCTGGCCAAAATTCCAGATTGTGAGAACAAAGCAAGTCTTGACTATGTGGGTAATCAACCTCACTTTGTCACCACAACAAAAAATGGGGTTAAGTTTGGTTTAACCCAAACTACCCGCAATAAGGTTTACAAAACAAAATGGAAATGAATTGACAAACAAGCCTCCAAAACTGGCTAGGAATAACAAAGCCACATTCCACACATACATAAAAAATAAATCCAAAACATTTCTTTTGAAGTTTTTATATCTTCAAATCTTCAAATCTTCATGTTTTAATAAAAAACAATGGGAAAAATCACAAATAACAAGTCTTAAAAAGGCTGCAACTTTCTATCTAGTGACACAGATGGCTCATGGATCTAAATGCTAAGTGTAATAGCAATTTGAAAAGTTCTTCTAAACTTCTAACATCTTTCTAAATTTCAACTCAATCTAAGCTACTATCCAAAAGTTATGCTGGTTCAAAGTAGAGGCTCTTCTTCGTCCTTGCAAACTAAACATTGCCTTTATAAACCTTTATAGCTTTTGTTCTACACATCACCTATAGAAACGTGATATCAATTTGGAAAGACAATACCACTGGTTACAACAAATAAAATTTTCACTTCAAAATAAAACTTTGTCCGTAAGTTCTACTCAATCAAAGTGTGGGTCTCAATTTTTTGGAAAGCACCCAATCCCCAATTTCTACACATTATAACTTCTTCAATAAGACTCCAAATGGAATGATTAAAGACAATTCAAAAAGCTATAATAACAAAATATTGTTCCTAAAATTTTAAGAAAAAAATTTCATACTGTCCAAAAGTTGTAGCTCTTCAAAGTTTTGACCTTCTCATAACAAAAGAGCAATCACCTCTATCATTTATACCTGCATAACTTTCTCTTCTAAGCTTCAAATCCCAAATTTAAGGATTTTCTAGAAAGCCAAAACTAAAGTAAACACTTTTTTAAATCTTGTTGCAAAATAATATACAGATCATAAATTATGGCTTGTCAAAATCTCAGCCTTTCTTCATAGTTTGGCTTTTTGACTCTAAAATTCAAACACTCATAACTTTTGGATCACAACTCCAAATCAAACTTGAAAATTCAATTTGAAAAGGTAATCACACAAAGAACAACATCCTCAAATTTCAATTCAAAATTATATATACACAAAACATTCTCTTACCTCAAAGTTTTGGGATTTTTTTCCTTTTTCCCACCAATACTCATACACTAACTTCCAACAACTAAGGAATCTTTCCTCCATAATTTCGACCCTATCTAAGATAGGAAGGTGGAGCACATCAGCTCATGCTCCTCTCTATCCTAACTCCACCATAGATGCCAAACCCTTTTTTCTTTCACACCTTTCCCATTGACTTCTAAATCCTTAGTATTTTTTATTCAAACAACGGCAAAATATATGAGCCTTCCAAAACATCTAAATAAACATATGAAAATGATTAAATTACAAAATAAACACTACCGTAAAGTGGCCACGTACCCTTGCGAGTATATAATAACGTCAGATGCTTGTCTTCAGTCGCCAAGTCGTGGACTTGGTTGGCTGGAGAAGCGGTCGTCTCTGGCCTCCCGCCGGTCCGGGTTCAAATCCCATCGGACTCAACGAGCGATGATGACGGCTCACGGCTTGGCAGCTAGTAAAGTAGGAAATTGGCTTAGCCAATCCACTACCTACCCTCTGAGCTGTGCATGTAACAAGACGGCGCAGCGCACTGGAATCTATGGCTGCTGCGCTATCATCAAACTGCGCTATCATCAAACTGTGGTCCTCATCAAACTGTGATCCTCACCACGACCACCCTTTTTGCTTCAACTGTTGATTTATTGAAATCAATACAAACATAAATAAATAACAAGTATCTACATGATAGAGATATTTCCATCATAACAACGCATTAGGATTTTGCATCGCTTGTGCACAAGTACTGTGCTTACTTTCCAGCGGAAGTAAGCGTTTTTGTTAGTTGAAGGGATTTGAAGTTTAGAGCTTAAAGACAGCAGCTATTGTAGATTTTTTTGCAGTTGCGCTCAAAGGATAGCATAGCTGGGTAGTCTGTACATTTCAAACACAAAATTACAAAATGAAAGAAGCGTAGTTCGAAAATGAATAGTGCAGTTGTGTTAATTTAACATCATTAGACAATACTCACTTTCCAGTTTGGAGGGCTAGCGGCGCGCACAACAAGACAATGCCTCTACGTTTGGGCTAGTAGCATGTACCAAACAACTTACAGATAATGAGAGTTTTACTTCTCATTTATTGGCTTACAACATCATGTTCAGTGTCATAACAGATAAGTTTTATTTTTCCAATTATCTCTTTGGATTTTGTTGTGCACGTTTGTGGTTTACAATACTTAGATTGAAATGACAATGTCATTTGGTACCCATTGTAGCTGTTCCATAATGCTAGTGGTTGTCAAAGTACGTTGAAATGTATTATACAATACATACCTCATGTCTATGTGAATCACATGTTCACAACATATTTATTTCATGCTGGAATTACTAATTTTGTTTGAATTGGATTTTCGTGTTCTAAGCAGAGACATGGGTCAATATAATAGTTTTTTTGAAGATTAAAACATATTTTGTGAACGTGACATATCTAGGTTTAGTGACATTAAACATACTTCACATATTAATGTCTGTTTTCTCAGCCTATTGGTGTTGAGATGCAAACACATACCTTCATTGATGCCCGGTGTATGAGCGAGAAGTAGAGGGATTTTGCAAGTGGCCAAAGATGGAAAGACACACAAAGAGGAAGAGTGGAAAATCTGGTTCTAAGCAGAAGCATTTCCGCCCAGCAGATCAAGAATTTGCAAGTGCCGATTAGGGAAATCCACCAATATAGATACATGCAACAATGGTGGAGCATGAAGAGGTTGATAGATAAGAGGATCGGCGTACCCAACACATAAATGAGCATGTGCAAGAGATGGATGCATGCTTTCGTACGGAAAATATGGTTGGGGCTTCGCGACCTACAAAGGGAGGATACCGCTCCAGTGACACGAGAAGGTGGATTGACAAAGATTGGAGAGAAGATAGCCGCCCAGTGTATGGACAGTCTTTGGGTGGTCCAAGCGTTGCTAGTTTTCATGCCTCTTGGTCTCTAATGCCATATGCGGATGCCAGAGAGTTTGACGGAAGAGTGGGAGGTTTAATGGCACAAGGAAACTCCTACGATGGCCAAGAACAGTATGTCAATAGAAGAGGTCATGGAAATCACTACACCTAGACAACTATAATTTACCATTCAAGGTTGAGGGATTTGTATTGTTAGGGAACTTAGAGTAGATATGGAAGAAAGTAGTTCAAATTTTTTGCAAACTTATTTGTTGTTGTGGCAATCTTCAGCCATATTATGGTATGTTTTATGTGTACAATATGTACCTTCTGCCTACATATCTTCCTAATCATTTAATGTACCAAAGAGAGATCCACATTTTACTGAAACATAGTCATACTAATGTCAAAATAACATTAAATTCTCTTAAGCTATCTAACGTATAAATTTGAACCTCACATAAAACAATGCATGCTATGAACTAATGATTGATTCGTTTTCAGTCATGCATATTCAATCCTGTTATTTTAAATTATATAACCATTCCCAATAATTGATTGCAAAACAATTACAATATCCAACTAAACAAATGTCGCCGATCTTGTAAGACTTCAATATTACAATTGAGCAACAGGAAAAAAAGCCATAATTAGTTTCTAGAGAAGCACCATAAACTATGTGTTGTTATCATATCTTGTAATGGCAATGGAAGAAATGTAGACAACGGGAGTGGTCAAATGCTGCAAATATATACATTCCAAGTGAATAATGTGGCCTACACTAATAGGGGATTCATGACATACTTAATTGATTATTAACTCTAAATAAATTGCCATAGTGGGAATTGCAGACATGTATGACGGGAGGGGCAGATTTTTCTATGCAGGGGGAAGAGAATACAAGGATGACATGCGGTATGAGTCAAGAAGGTATGATGTCTGACCTCCTGTGCCGCCAGAGATGTATGCCCCTACCGTGCCGCGACCTGCTTTGGACTCCACGTTTCTGAATAAAAGAAAAGGTCCGGCAGTGTCCTCACCCTTATTGACTGACAAATTCAGACATAGTGATCGTCCAAGCAACAACCAACGCCGCCCCTTGCACTTAGACTCTAAGGAGGTGCCTACAGGTAGATTGGCAGATTATTTCCATGACAACATTGTTACGTTTGTGAAAGACCTAAATCCAGTGGGAGGGTGGGATAGTCAAACAGAGGATGCAAAACAGCAATTCTGGAACCGCTTAATGCATGAGTACAGGTACTACGGAGAGTCTACAATGTTGGACAAGAAATATTTGAAATCACATGCCGACAGTGCACTCATTAAGTATTGTTTTCATTTAAACCAACTGATTAAGAACTCTTAGCCTAAACCATCTGATCTGAAACAAGAATATTGGAATGGTCTAATAAAGAAGGGGAAGACGGAACAAGCAGCTGAGCTGTCGCTCATATGGCAGATACAGCTAGAGGCCGCGAGACCTGCAACACAACCAAAAAAGCATTGGAGAAGATTGTGACTATTGAATTAGTAAGACACATATGTCCCTAAATGTCTCTATGTTGTGTCTAGGAAATTTGTATAGTTGTCTGCCAATATTGCTTGATCAGTTTGACTGTTGGGTCTTTATATTACGTCGGTAATTGTAGTTACAGAAACAATATTTCCTAAATGCTTCAAACGAGTGCAGACAGCAAGTGAACGTGCATGTCACTCAAACTGCAAAGGTAATTCATGGTTAGAATGAATAGTTGCATTTTCCCGACATTGGTCTAAGTGTCATGCAATTGATTTTGAAACTCAAGTTCTTGCCATCATTTGTAAGTGTTGTTATATCTTTGTTTCATGTGGGCTTAAAAAAATAGTTATTGTGCTAGGGCTTATTTTGGTTACTGATGTCATTGTTTGGTGCAATATTTGGAATTATCCATTCCTAGGCTAAGAAGCTTGGACGTGAGCCTTTCTACAATAAGATCAAAGACAGACTGGAGGCAGTGTAGGCGGTCTAGCAGCAGGAGGCAGCAAGTAGGAGATGACAATAGGTTTCTACAGTTGCTACCAACGTAGCCGCAGAGCTTTGCAAGGGTTTTGATAATTGAATGGATGTACTAGAAGAGTTCATGCAGAAATGGAGACCAAAGCTTGAGTCATAGGACATTAACTTCAGCAATGGGTTCTGCATACTTTAGTGCAGAAGAGTTCAGGTTATGAAGGAGGACCATCGACATTGTCAATCATGACACCTGTACTTGCAAAAGCAATCAGGATTGTCAACCTATCAAATGCCAAAGGCAAGGACGGATTTGACGAGGAACATTCTGCTGGTGATTTAGAAACTCCAAAGGATGAAGACACGTAGATATGCAGCAAAGGGGACTCATCTAGCAATGAAGAAAGCAACAATGAAGGCCTTGAAGTGGCCAACATTGTGGAGCCTAAGATCCATGAACCCTACCTTGTCAAAACAAAGCAGAAGACCAATCAAGCACCGCAAACATCAGGTACACGTGCGGACAACACCAGATTGGCACGGAACAATAACGTTGCTCAAGATGAATTAGGGCGATCTCAATTTGTCACCAATAATGCAACATCGAAGGTCCTGCCTCTGCAGTTGACAAAACACTTTGCATCAAAATCCAACATACATCAAATTGGGAAGCAGTTATCTTAATCTTACTAGTATTTCTAGTTCTTCAATTATTTTGATAGTACAATATTCAAATCAGTAGAAGTAAATGTTTTAGTGAACCCAAAGACAAACAAAGAAAGATTAGGAGTAATGAGGTCATACTAGTCACGTGCTATGTGAATTAAATTGAAGGTGAAAGGTCAATATCTAGGTGGAAAGTAATTTGAAAGTGCATAAAATCAGCATATATTGCTGCAATATTTTCATTAAATTGAAGTCATTATTTATGATGGTTTTTTAAACCTGCATTTACTATATGTCCATTACTGTACTTGTAATATTTATGAACAACCAAGTATGTTTTTCAGGTTCTTAGCGAAGTTGAGATAACGGCTACAGAAAGAGAGGGGGAAACGCTAAAGCAACAGAAGTCAATTCCAAATTCGGTGGATGTGCTTTTGCTAATAGACAATAATCCCGTAAACGATAGTGCAGTAGGCCATGCAACTACCGGGAGAGAACAGAGAAAAATACAATGTCTTGATGGAGATTCCTCCATCATGTAGATACTCGTTATTTATTTATATTTATATTGATTTCACTAAATCAATAATTGAGGCAATAGAGGTGGTCGTGGTGAAAATCACAGTTTGATGACAACACAGCGGCCATAGATTCTAGTGCGCTGCGCCGTCTTGTCATATGCACAGCTCAGGAGAATAGGTAGCGGGTTGGCTGAGCCAATTTTTTGCCTCACTAGCTGCCAAGCCGTAGGCTGCCATCACCGCTCGACGAGTCTGATGAGATTCGAACCCGAATCGGCGGGCGGCCAGAGACCACCGCTTCTCTAACCAACCAAATTCATGAGTTGGCAACTGAAGACAAACATTTGACGCTATTATATGCTCATAAGAGCACGTGGCCACTTTACGATGGTGTTTATTTTATAATTTAATTATTTTTATATGTTTATTTAGATGTTTTGGAAGGCTCATATATTTTGCCTTTATTTGAATAAAAAATCTATGAATTTAAAAGTGAATGAAAAAAGTATGAAATGAAAAAGAGTTTGGCATCTATAGTAAGGTTAGGATGGAGAGGGGCATGGACTGATTTGCCCCACCTCCTACCTTAGATAGGGTTGAAGTTAAAGAGAAGAGATTCCTTACTATATTGGAAGTTAGTGTATGAGTGTTTGTTATAGACGTACTAAATATAAAATATCAAAACTTGTTTCCAAAGAAATCTAAAGTAGAATATATGACAAGATGTATGGGAAATAAGATTAGAATTAATAAGTCAAAAGAGTACAAAAGTAATGCCAAAGAGATGAGTTATAAGCTCCAAAAGTTGCGTTATCGAGACTGAGGAACTCCTCAGTCTCGACCTCTATATATACTTCTAAGTATAAACCCTTCTAGCAATTTCTATTAGAGGTTTCTAGAATACTCTAATTTCTCGTGCAAGCTATTTCTATGTAGGAAGCTTCTTGAGAAGCTTCCACTTATTTACGAGTTGTTTTCCTAAGTAACTTCTATATTTTTCTAGAAGGTTCTATAAGCTTCTACAAGCTTCCAGAGAGTTCTACAAGCTTCCAGAGAGTTCTACAAGCTTCCAAAGAGTTCTACAAGCTTCTAGAGAGTTCTACAAGCTTCCAGAGAGTTTTACAAGCTTCCAAAAAGTTCTACAAGCTTCCAGAGAGTTTTACAAGCTTCCAAAAAGTTCTACAAGCTTCTGCAAATTTCTAGATAATTCTACAAGCTTCTATTGTATATCCATGACATCACCTTCCCTTCTAGCTTCGAGGTCTCTGAGAAATGTATCATAGAATTTCTTCAAAAGCGTAGAAAATCAAAAATATGTTGCATAATTTTTGCAATATATTCAAGTTGTCTTTGCCATGTCAAATGATTCATAGGTTCCTGCAACCAACAATAGTGACCCACGCCTTTTACCAGACCAAGCATAAATTTTTGTATCTTCATTGTAAAAACGTCATTCAAATACTACTTCTGCATGATCATCATGAATAGGCTCAACTTCAAAAACAATGACCAATGATCTATTGCTAGGTATCCTCCGTCGTCTTCTTGGCTGAACTGATTTTTCTTTTTGAGGTCGGCAGCAAGAGTTACTTGGCTGAGTTGACATGGTTGACATAGCATCTATAACGTGACTATCCATGACTAAAATCAAAGTACAGAAATGACAAACTAAAAACTAAAATGAACAATATGTAGTTTTTCCTCCCCTTTTAAAAAAATCTAAAGGTCCAAACTCTTCAAGGTTACGCAACCATGTTGGCAACTGTTACATTTGCGGCTATTTTTTCTTAGATGAATGTTGTTGATGAAATTCTCGAACTTTTATTGGTGAGTTGGCAAGATTACTAGTTGGTTCCCATGTGCGTTCGTTGATGTCATATCTAGGCTAATGAATCATGTACTTAAGTTTTTTTTGTTTGATACCTCTTCAACTTCAAATTCTTGATGGTTGTTGATTTCTATCACTGGAAAAGACGGTTGCTTTTGTCCTCATATAGATGATTTGTTATAAGTCTCTAGAAATGAAACATGAAAAATTGGATGTATCTTCATAGATGTTGGTAGTTCCAAATGATAAGCTATTTTAATGATTTGCTTTTGAATTGCAAAAGGTCCCAATTTTCAATAATCCAACTTATCACATGGTCTACTAGTCTTTACATTGCGCCAAAGAAGCCATACTTTCTCACCAATTGAAATGAAGATTGTTCTTTTTTTAATACATCTATTGCCGTTTTATATCTTTCTTAGACTTTTTCCAATTGCATTTTTGAGACTTCTTAGAGTTCTGCCATTCTTGTAGCAAATTCTTCTGCTGCAGGATTTTCAAATTTTGGTGGCTGTAGCATGTCTAATTTTGTGTGATGTCCATAATTAAAGTAGAAAGGTATTTGCTGCGTAGAAATGTGAATATTGTTATTATAAACAAAGTCCGCCAAAGGTAAATAAGATGTTCAATTATCTTGTTGATAATTGATAATACATCTCAAATATTGTTCTAAAACTTGATTCATCATTTCTGTTTGTCCATCAATTTGTGGATGAAAAGTAGAAGATAGTTTGATATCCACTTTTAGTATTTCAAAAAGCAACTTTCAAAATTTTGAAACAAATTGTGGGCCACGATCTAAAATAATGTCATCTAATAGACCATGATAGCAATAGATATTGTTAATAAAATTTCTTACTGTTTCTTCACCTGTGATTGTCTTTTTGCAAGGTATAAAATGTGTCATTTTAGTCAACCTATCCACAACCACAAAATTGGTGTCAAAAATATTTAATGGAAAAAAATCTGTGATAAAATCTATAGAAACAGACGACTATGGTTGTTTTGAAATCGGTAACGGTTGGAGCAAGCCATATGGTCGATGTTGAAAGTTCTTGGATCAGGAACAAATATTGCATGAAAGTACAAAATCTTTGACTGCCTTTCATAATTTAGGCTACTAAAATACTCAAGAAATAAGTTCTACGGTTTTATTGAATCCAAAATGTCCAACCGCTGGAAAATTATGTTGTGCTTGAAGAATCCTAAGTTGTGTTGGTCCTTCTGGAATATATAAACATTCTTCAAAATACAAGAGATTATCTTCAAATTTAAATTTAATAGAGTCTTCTAAATGTTTGTTGATTTAATGTTTAATGTTACAAACAAGAGGGTCCAATGCTAATGCTATACGGACTTGATCAAAAAATAATAAATCTACTGGCATTGAAATTGTAGTTACTTAAAGACAAAATTGTACAAACTTCAATAATGTTATCCGTTGTTGATCATACGCTTCTTCTCTTTCTTTTGGAGCAAGATATGCTCTTCTTGATAAAGCATCTGATAGCTCTTGTTGTTTTCTAGGTCTCTAAGTAATATTGAATTCAAATAAAGACAAAAAACATGCTCCATTGGGCTTGACAGCAATTCAAAACACAAGTTGACATAAAATATTCAAGATTTTTGTAATGTGTATAAACCATGATTGGATGAGTTGCCTCTTCAAAGAGGTGGTGCCATTCTTGAAATGAGTCCACAATAGCAAGAAGTTCTTTGTTGTGAGTCTTATAATTAATTTCTGTAGCTAAACATTTTCTTGAATGAAAAGCAACTGGATGTAATTTTCCTTCTTTTTCAGATTGTGGCAATACCGCTTTCAATGCAAAGTCTGAAGTATTGGTTTCCATAAAAAATGATTTATCAAAACTTGCATGTATTAGCACATGAACTGAAGTAAAAGCTGTTTTTAGTTTTTGAAATATCAATTCTGCTTCAGTTTCCCACTCTAATTTCTCCTTGCATGTTAGTCGTGTGAATGGAGCAGCTATTTGAAAATAGTTTTTAATAAATGTTTTGTGAAGTTTTGCAAATCCAAAATAACATTGTATATCGCGCACTGTTTTTGACGTTGTCCAGCTACTAATAGCATCAACTTTTTAAAAATCCATCAACAAGCCTTTATTAGAAATGATATAGCGCAAAAATTCCACTTGGGATTTGTGAAATACAAATTTTTTTCAACTTTAAGTATAGTCCGACATCTTGTAATTTTTGTAAAACAAAGCGTATTTGTTGTTCATAATCTTTTGAGTTTTTTTAATAAATTAGAATGTCGTCTAAGTAACATACGACAAAATCGTCAAGATATTCTCGAAAGATGTTGTTTATCAAGTGTTGGAATATGGCTGGTGCGTTGGTAAGTCCAAAAGGCATAACATTATATTCAAAATGTTCGTATCTTGTTCAGGATGTGATTTTCTATTCATCTCTTTCTTTGATGCGTACTAGATTATAAATACCTTGCAAGTCAATCTTGGTATATATGTCTGCTTTACCAAGTTGGTCAAAAAATCCTAATATCAATAATAATGGATATCTGTTCTTCACAATGAATTTATTGATGCCGCAATAATCAACGCACATTTGTAAAGCACCATTTTTTTCTTTATAAATAATATTGGAGCGCCAGTAGGAGATTTTGAATGTCGAATGAAATTTTTGGCTAAATTTTCATCAATATATTCTCGTAATGCTGAAAGTTTGTTTTGAGATAGATTATAAATAGGTCCAAATGGTAGTTGAGCACCCTCTTAAAGGTCAAAGGCACAATCATAATGTCAATGTTGCAATAATATATTTCAATTTTTATTTAAATACGTCTTTAAAGTCTTGATACTGAAAAAGAATAATTTTTGTATTAACCTTTGATAAGTCAATCATTGGTGTAGCATAAATAGCAAATGCTATATTATCTTTTATTACTCGCATGAAAGCTTTAGCTCCAAGAAGTAAAAGTTGAGGTTGTTTCTTCTTGTTTTGTATTTTTTTTAAGGAAATTTTCCGTAATTGCCAATCAATATTTAGATTATGTAATTTATACCAAAGAAAACCAAAAACTATTGGATTTATATGGCTTTGGATAATGTTAAATACAATACTTGAAACTTTGTTTTCTAAATTTACTTTTAGAAGCTTTGTTTCTTTGACAACATTTCTAAAAGCAAGTGGTTGGCTATCAATAGCTTCTACAGGCGCCGGATGAATCTTTTTTAATAAGCATATGTTGCGTTAAAATGCAAAATTCTTGTTCATAAAACATGCTAAAACTCCAAAGTCTAATAAAGCTGTTGTTAAAATTTTAGTATCAAATAATTCAATATTTATAGGAAATGTAAAACATAGAGATGGATTTTGAAGTAATATAGAACCTTTCATTGAAAATATGTAATTGGTGGTGTCCAGTTGCATGGTTCCTAGTGAGACTGAGCACTCTCGTTTTTCAACTTTTCAATGTTGGTGGATGTACTTTGCGCCTTGAATCTGTTTGATTTTTTTTGACAATCTTGTACTTTATGTTTTCGTTTTCTGCAATATAGGCATAAATTCTCTTGTCTTCGTCTATCTTTTTTTTCTTGAGTTAATCATTTGTAGCGTGTTGCATCAATTTGCATTGGTTCAAGTCCTGTTGAGCGGTTTTCTGTGGTTCTTGAAGACGATGTTGACATATTTTGATGTGCTCCCTTCCATCCAAACCTTTGCTCTTGACATCTTTCAAATAAATGATTGTCGCAAGCAATTGCTTGAGTAATGAATTCTTCCAAAGTGCACACTTTTGGCATGGTAAGCAATAGGTCTTTGATCTTGTGTTTTAGGCCAAATCAAAATCGGTTCATAAATGCTTTATTATTCCAATCAAGATCGCAAGTAAGCTGTTGAAATTCAGCAGCATAGATGGCAGCTGATCGTAAATCTTGTTGTATACTTTGTATTTTTGTTTTAGCCACTCTCTCTTGATCATTATCTCCAAATGTTGTTGTAAATGCATCGAATAATGCATCCAAATCGTTCAATAGTGGCAAATTTTTCTCCATGAGAGGGGCAAACCAAACAAAGGCGCTGTTTGATAAAAAGGAACCAATAAATCTCACTTGAGTATAGTCAACAGCGTAACAAGAAGGATGTAGCCGTAAATAAAGCTTGACTTGCTGTACAAAACCTTAAAATTTTGATCTTGTTTCATCAAACTTCTCAAGCAAGCTTATTCTTGGTTCTTCTGTTGGTAAAAGACATGTTGGTAAATTTTGATTATAAGCACTTGCTTTTTTGAGTTATAAACTTTCTCTTTATAAGCACGGGAGCTTATTGTTGATGTCTTCAGACAAAACATTGATTTGTCTTTCTGTTCTGAGATTTCCCAACCGAGTGATTTCAGCATGAACATTGTTCAAAAGTTCTTAGAAGTTTGCAATTGTCGCAAATCTATTCTCTGTTCCTTCATGAATGTTCTCCATCCTTTGATTAGTGCTCCCCCATTATAATGTTTATACAACAATAGTAAAAAAAAAAAAATCACACAACAAATACAACCATTTAGAGGTGCGTAATCCACAACCTCTAAAAAACTTAAACCTTTCAATTGAGGGGTAGTCCACTCTCTTAAGAAAGATCAAATTTAATCGACAAAGAACAATATCGTATAAGAAGAAGATAATCCACAACCTCCAAAAAGCTTTTGTTCCTTTTAAAAGAGGAGTAGTCCACACTTTTTCAAAAAAATCAAACTTTGATATTGCTTAAAAAACAATCTCAATAAATTATTATAGACGTACTAAACACAAAACATCAAAACTTGTTTCCAAAGAAGTCTGAAGTAGAATATATGATAAGATGTATGGGAAATAAGATTAGAATTAATAAGTAAAAAGAGTACAAAAGTAATGCCAAAGAGATGAGTTATAAGCTCCAAAAGTTGCGTTATCGAGACTGAGGAACTCATCAGTCTCGACCTCTATATATACTTCTAAGTATAAACCCTTCTAGCAATTTCTACTAGAGGTTTCTGGAATACTCTAACTTCTCGTGCAAGCTATTTCTATCTAGGAAGCTTCTTGAGAAGCTTCCACTTATTTATGAGTTGTTTTTTTAAGTAACTTCTATATTTTTTTAGAAGTTTCTATAAGCTTCTACAAGCTTCCAGAGAGTTCTACAAGCTTCCAAAAAGTTTTATAAGCTTCTATAAACTTCTAGATAATTCTACAAGCTTATATTATATATCCATGACAGTGTTCGTAGGAAGAGGGAAGAAATCCCAAAAATTTAAAGTGTGAGGACTTTCTATGTATACATGATTTTGAATTGAAATTCAAAAAAGTTGTTCTTTGTATAATTTACTTCCTAAAATGAGTTTGCAAGTTTGATTTGGAAATGTAATGCAAAAATTATGAGTGTTTGAATTCTAGAGTTAAAAAACCAAACTACGAAGAAAGGCTGAGACTTCGACAAGCCATAGCTTATAATTTGTATATCATTTAACAACAATATTTGAAATGAGTGCTTATCTTAATCTTAGCTTACTAGAAAGTCTTGAAACTTAAAATTTAAAGCTTAGAAGAAAAAGTTATAAAAGTGTGAAGGATCAGAGGTGGCTGCCTTTTTGTTGAGAGAAGGCCAAAACTTTGAAAAGCTACAACTTTTGGACAGTATAAAATTTTCTTTTCAAAATTTTAGGAGTAATGGTTTATTATCATAGCTTTTTGAATTGTCTTTAATCATCATATTTGGAGTCTTATTGAAGAAGTTATAGTGTATAGAAGTTGGGGGTTTGGGTGCTCTCTAAAAATTTGAAACCCACACTTTAATTGACTAGAACTTTTGGACAGAGTTTTATTTTGAAGTGAAAATTTTATGAGTTGTAGCCAGTGGTATCATCTTTTCAAATTAATATCATATTTATATGAAAAATGTGTAAAACAAAAGCTATAGAGGTTTATAGAGGCAGTGTTTAGTTTGCAAGGAGGAAGAAGAGCCTCTACTTTGAATCCGCATAATTTTTGAACAGTAGCTTAGATTGAGTTAAAATTTAGAAGAATGTTAGAAAGTTAGAAGAGCTCTTCATAATGCTATTACATTTAGCATTTGGATCTTTGAGTCATCTATGGCACTAGATAAAAGGTTGCAATCTTTCTAAAACTTGTTATTTATGATTTTCCCTTTTATTTTTATTAACATATGAAGACTTGAAAACATGAAGACTTGAAGACATGAAGACTTGAAGACATGAAGATACAAAGATTTTAAGAGGAATGTTTTAGATTTATTTTTTATATATGTGTAAGATATGGCTTTGTTATTTCTAGCTAGTTTTGGAGGCTCGTTTATCAATTCATTTCCATTCTGTTTTGTAAACTTTATTGCAGGCAGTTTAGATTAAACCAAACTTAACCTCATTTATTGTTGTGGTGACAAAGTGAGGTTGATCATCCACATGGTCAAGACTTGCTCTGTTCTCACGATCTGGAGTTTTGGCCAGTAAATCGTGAATTGGATTTTAAGATACCGTCATACAGACGGCAATTAATGTCTGCTGTCTCAATCTATCCGTCTCGTATCCAATGGGCTCTTATTCTTACCTTGACCCTTATATCTCTAGAACCAGCCACATGATAGGTCAATAGAAGATTGAAGACTAAAGATTTAAAGAGTAAAGCTCAAAACCGACAACAATTCTTAATCAGCAATGCACAATTGCAGCGAGACACCCTACGTATTTCTAAGAGGCACCCTTCTCAATCTAAATAATGGTGCTATTGAGAAACCCAAAAAAGTTCAAAAGATGATGAAAGTTAGTTACTAACAAAGCTTTGTTGTTATTTGGATAATGATATCTTTAAGTATCACTAAAATTACATTGCCATGTTACAGATGTGCTTTACATTATCACATGGGATTTGCGGACAAAGAAGAGTTTCATGGTCTCCAACAATGGCTGCTATACATTATAATATTTTTCATTATCAAGCTAACAGACTATGTGTAATGTTAAAAATATTGTGGAAGGTTGTGTGAATTGCAGCAATAACCACTTGGTATAGAAATGGTTTAACTATGTATACAAATATAATTGGCAACCCCTCTATAATACAAATAATATGCATTGGATGATCAACACATCCTCTGACAATATGTTTAAACTATTGCAAAAGGGAAAATCAAGCTCAAAAGTAGTAGGGTGAATTGAGCTTTGGTTAATAAGTCATCACTATTTGAGCTATTATTATAAGATTCATATCTCTACAAATGTCAATCACATTTCAATAGTACGTAAAAATTGATTGCATTGAATCTTCATTGAACAGTCAAGGAATGCTTGTTTGAAGTTCTATCTACATTAATGTTAATCTTTTCTTCTACTCAGTAATGTGACTTAATTGTTGAAATATTGAGTAGGATGAGAGTCAAAAGACCAAAGGTTGCATTAATGTGTACCTTTTGGTGGATTCATATCCAGGAAAGATGGTGGCATTTGGTTCAATTGTGAATGCAAAATTTGACCTGGATATAGCTGTACTACCATGTGGACCTCATTGGAAGCTCATCAAATTAAAATTGAGAAAAGGTTTTTTAGTAGCATGAGCCACTAGCTTGTACAGAAATAGATGACAATGAGAAAATGCGTAGCGCGGCATTAGAAGAAGCTATGAGGACAAAAGGCTGTATATGGTGGCCTGCCTCGCCTGAATTGCAGGATTGATCTATAGAATTAGTTATCCGCTTACCACCAAGAACTGTCTTGGCTTTTTGGACTTTTGAAATATGCAATGTCGGTGTTTTACAATTTCATACTTATTGATATTTATACTCCAAACTTTGAAATACATCTCTGCATGACGCAAATGTGTATACCCATTTTGCGTCGTCTCTTCTATTTAATAGTGGGCGCTCATGTGTATATAGTGACTTCAGTGTTCCACTTGATTAGTGCATTATATTAGCTGACCTGTGAGTAGTAGTTTTTTCAAGAAGAAGCATGCAAGTGTACAAGTCTCTAAACCGTGATCACACTGGACGAAGAGATTGTTTAAAAAAGGTTTTTTTCTTTCCACCACGTCCCTATATTAGGTAGTGTCACTGCAGCAAATCCTATAAATTTAAAAAGAATCTTTCTAGACCTAGATACTATTGAACAGATACGAGTTCTAATTATTTCATCCACCAATGGACAGAAAATCCTATCCACATCCGTTATCCAAAAATGAATCCCACGTGTCATTGTTTCCACTACATTTGATAGTCCAAAATAAGAGGTTGCACAAAGACAGGTGTTCGCAACACTTACTGTATTTAACCCATATTGAACGACTTGATATGTGATATGTGGCCTGCTCCAAGAAGATCATGGAACGATCAAACAATGACGCGAGGCGGACAATTTACTTTGTCATGACATGAGAATGCCAAAGCCATACGTGTATTTCAAGATCAAACACGTCGTCTCGGCAATGTTTTGAACACAATCCTAAACATAAATGACGGGATGCTCTATGGATTCCAGAATGCGTCAACGGAAACACATTTTTTGTTTGGAATGAATTGAATTACGCATGATTTTCTTCTAGTGCATAAGCATGACCTTCTGCAACATGGTTTCAATTCAATATTTATTGCAAGTAGATGAACAATTTAATGAATTTCTACAAATTTTTGAACTATGAAAAATCCAGAAAAAAGGCAGTGAATCTTATTTCTAAAATAAAGTAAACAACGCTTACATTCTTGCACTACTATATATATTCTATTCTTTTTACTATCTATGATCTAAGTACTATTCAAGTGTATATCCAACAAGTTGATTAAAATACCATAACAATTTTATGGAATAAATGTCAAGAAAATGAAATAAAAACAACGTTTTTTTGCTACATTTGTTTGACAAAAGTAATTTGCAAATAAACACGCAAATGTTTAGCACCTAAAAGAGTTTTTTTTCTTCTAAGCAACCATATGTAGTAAGAATTTTTGGGCATTGTGTAAAATTTGAAGCAAAAATGCAAGCTTAGTAGTAATTTTGGCACAATTTGAGCGCATTTCATTGTTCTGGATATTTTCTTTCAAAAAAATGCTCAATGATATCCTCTCCCAAGTAAATTAGCTTAATTGGCTCATACCAACCGTTTTTGGAAATTCATGTGAAGCTCATGTATCCTACTGGTGCAAATCATTTTGCACATTTGATGTGGGTATTACAATCTAATATATTTGAAGGAAAAAAATAGTGTTTTTAATAAGAATAGAAGGATATCATTGGCAAAATATGAACATAGCTTACTTACTGTAATAAGTCCATTAACCCCTTAATGTCCAAGGGGTAAAGGCAAAACATAGATGCGTTATAATTGATACTTTTGTAACTTTAATGAAGATTTGTTTAGAAGAGAAAACAAGAATCATGATCTTTAGTAACTATCAATACGGTCAAACAATCAAAAAAGGTTTTGGACTCTTATTTAATGAATTTCGAAGCAATTACCACTTAATATTTATCAAAATTACAAATTTCATTCATAGAATTTAAATTTGGTATGATTGGTTAATAATAGACATTTTATTCATAACTTCAAAAATGCAATCTTTTTGAAGAAGAGAACATCATTAGTTTCCTAAAATAGTAAATTTTGTAACATTAGCAAGAATTGAAGTGTTTGTCTTTGAAAAACTCTCCTTCATAAAGTCTAACTTGAATTGACAAGATTCAAATTGGGCTAGAAAGTAGACTTATTTTTTGATATTAAGGCATTTTTATATTTTTCAAAAAATATTTTAAAACTTTAGGCAGCTCGCAAAAAAGGGCAAAGACCAGAAAATGGTCAATTGGGCGTTTGGAGGTGAAACTTGGAAGAATTATTGGTTAGAAATTCCTTCAAACACAATGTAAAATAGATAACATTTTCTTAACCCCTAAAGGACCAAAGTCCCTTCGGGGGACAATTGAGATTTTGGGCATGTACCTATGGCTAAAATACTTTGCGTGATTTTCTGAAACTTTTATTATAGGTGAGGAATTCAAAGATCTACGTGGGAATCTAATTTTTTCTTCATTCCGACATTTATTGAAGAAGTTATGCATGAAAATCTGGTAAAGGCTGTTCCCCGGGCAGCCAAAAACATTTTTTTTTTTATACTTTTTTCAAATAAAAATCTGAAATAGGTTCTTTAGACTTAAATAGACATGGAAAGCTTTGAATCTTTCAATTTTGATAAATGAGATGAAAGTTATGAGGAGTTTTTGTTTGCGGGCAATTCTAGATTCTCTACTCTAAAATAAACTTTGAAGTCCTTTGTTTTACTCAATTTTCATTATTTTGGAAAAAAAACAAAACCAAAGGATGTAGATTGTTTATCACAACATTACAACCATTGGGATTTTCATTTTTCATTTTTATAATTAAATTCTTAACAACTTAGTGTTTTGACTCATTCTCTACTTCTTTTTACTTATTATTTTTTCCCATGTGTTGTATAGTTCCAATTGATTTGGAAATTCTCCCACACATACCTAACTTGGTCTCCTACATGGGAAAAATAAACCACAACTTTGTATAGAATATATTTTTTGATTTAAGAGCGGTCAAAGCCTTTTTGAAATTTCTAGGCAGTAACAAAAAAAAACATTTTTCCGCAATTCAGATGTAAATATCTCACTCATTTTTGTGTAGAATGAGCTGATTTTTTTGCCACGTGTACCTCTTGTAGTCTACAGTAAGATCTTACGGTTGAATTCTTGTAAACAACTTTTATTCTTACCATTGTACTTGCTTCTCCAAAAGTGGCAGTTTTATGTGTTTTTCACAGAAAAAATGGCTTGGTCCTTTTGGGGTTAAAATATCTACTTTAGGCTAAAATAAGCTTACACTAATTTATTTTTCAATTGGCGCCTTGTTTGTATCTTTTATGTCTCTTGGTTGCTTTTAAATTCCAATCTAATTATTATTTGACTCATGATTATTACCATTTTTCAATTCCACTTTGCAAAACAAAATTTTAACCCCTAAAGGCTTTTGACCAAGTTTTCACCAAAACTGCTCCAAAACTGTCATTTCTAGTACAAGTACTAAATTTTAGAAAAAAATCATTTTTGGACACATGTAACCAAAAGACCTTGTGGTACTCTAGTATCAAAAGATGGGAAAAAAAATTCAAGAGTTTTCACCATGTAGATTGTGAGATATTTGAATTTGAATTGACAAAAAGCCATTTTTTGTCCGAGCAAAAACCTAAGCAAATGCACTCGACAAGGTCAAATTTGTATGAATTTTTTTCCAAAATAGTAGTAACTCTTTGGATTCATTCTTTCAGGCAGGTAAGGTACACACTTGAATATTTTCAAATCATTTGGAATTGTATAACACATGGGGAAAAATTAGTAAATAAAAAGAAGTAGATAATGATTCAAACCACTAAATTGTTAAGAACTTAATCTTGGAAACAAAAAACTCCAATCCTAATAGTTGTGATATTGTAATAAACAATCTACATTCTTAGGTTTAATTTGTTTTTTTTTTAAATTATTGAAAATTGAATAAAATAGACTACAAAGTTTATTTTTGAGTAGAGAATCCATAATTGCTTACAAACAAAATCCCCTCATAACTTTCATCTCATTGATAAAGATGGAATGATTTAAAACTTCCCATGTATGTATAAATTTGATGAACCGATTTTATTATTATTTGTAAACGTAATTTAAAAATATATATTTTGAGGTGCCTATGTTGCCTTGTAAACAAAGAAAACTACATATCATGCAATAAATTTTAAATCATGGAATCAAAAGTTATTAAAAGTGTTGGACCTTAAAGCTACTCCTTGGGCACATCACTTGAGATTTCTTCAAAGCAAAAAAGAAAAAGAAAAATCCATTTGTAGTGAGCTGCTCAAAATGGCTAGGTTGCGAGCTAGATTGCCAAAAATAAACATTGTTTGGGCCTTTAGGGGTTACCTAAGAGTTAATAAGTTCAAGAGCTTTTGGACGTTGCAAATAATAATTACTTTCTTCTTTTGCAATTCACACATTCGAACTGTTCTTATGGACTCCACAATCACGTTAACAATTTTTATGTATCATACATAAGCCTTTGTGTAGTCATGTTGGCTATAGAAAAATCTCTCAATCAAAAATGCTAAATATTTCTTAGACAACACTCGAGACAACATTGTCCAAATGGTTTGAGTAATTGTTTGTTTGATGACACATTGATGAATGAATAAGTTATGAATTTGAACGTACGGAAATTATTTACATTTACTCATTGTTCAAAATTTGAACTCATGTTTTAAATGGATTAAAAGAGATATAAACTAAATGAATGAAAACTATTGAGAGCTCATGAAAGAACTTGTCAAAGATTTTAAAAATATCATAAAATAGCTAGCGAGAAATTTTAAGAGCATAAGTGAGAGGTCACTAGACAAAAAGTACAAGGCTCTCCTAAGCCCTAAAACCAATTTGAATATGGGTATTAGAATTTAACCCCTAAATGCCCAAGGGTGTTTTTCTTGTTTTTGGATGGTAGCTTTGAATTTTTTGAATTGTCCTAAGATCCTTATTAAAAATCAAAATAAAATTATAAGTGCTAAATCTTGAACTTCAAGGTTTCTAAATGGCACTACCCAAAAAGAATCCAAAATGGCTGCGCCGATTTTAAGATATTTGTGATTGAATGATGATGAGTATGGAATTTTTTGTTTTTTTTTTTAACTGCCCAAAATTTCTATGCATGTTGGCAACTTTTGGATACAATATTGAGAAACAACCACTTAGGATGCTTTAGTGTTTATTGTTGTTACTTCAAAACCAATGGCCCCTCTTCCAAATCCATGACCACAATTTCACTAATGAGCCTGCAACGCAGCTATCAAAACGCAAGCATCTAATACAAAGAAATATTCAACTTCAATTATTGACCAAAAATTATTATGAATGAAAGAAATTCAATGGTGAAAGGATTCTAATTTCTATAACAAAGACATTCCTAGTGAAATTAGTCCAAAAGCACTTTTAGATTTTGTTAGATGTCAAAATTTTAATAAAAAGGCCCTTGTTACCCAAGGGAGTGCCCAAGGGAAATCTTTTGCTCAACTTGATGCCCATCTTTTCAATGTGGCAAGTTCTCATAGGATATAAGATTTGAAAAAAGTTGAATTTGAAAGGTGAAGTTGACTTCAATGTGCAACTTTTCCACAAAAAAAACCTGAAAACAATAAAATCTGTAACTTCAACATGGTTTCAAATTTTCTTAAAAAATTTTGAACACCAGATTCTTGGGCATTTAGGGGTTAAGGGGGAGGAATGTGACTTTTTTTCCACGGTCGCCATCTTGGAAAATGACCGGGAGAAGAACAGTCCCAGCAATGGAATAATTGTGAGTTGTGAGGGACTCTTGATGTACTCTGGTTTCCTAAAGTGTAATGTATATGGAACTTGGTACATCATCATGCCTTTGCAACATGTCCATTGCATGCCAAAGACACCTAATTGAAGTGCAAGAAGTGCTTTGTCTTTTGGGATACTTGTTGCAACCCATGCTCATTGAACCAAAAAAATACACCCAAAAACACGCACCAAAAAAATTGCAGAAAAAAGCGAAAAAGAAGTAAAAAATTGCTAAAAAAGCACAAGCATGCAAAGAGAACGAACTAAGGGAGGTTTTGAAACATTTGGGGTTCTTAGAATTGTCCCTGCAGTAAGCTGTGAAATAGATACTAATTTATGTGGTGATCAAATGGTGCATTTCTTAAGTGAAGGAACAAAGGAGTACTTTCATGAATGGTTTTTGATGAGCAATGGGTGGATGTAGGATGAATAGTATTTGTCTCAAGCTCCCTCTTTTAAATACGTCCACAATGATTAATAAATTTGGTTGTCTAATCACAACTAATTACATCTTGATTTGAACATGTGTGAGAAAAGATTTGAAGAAATTGAACGCAATTTGAAACCATTAGGGTTCACTTTTTGATGCTTCTATAGAACATCCAAATCTCTCAAGATTTGTTTAAGGACTATGGGTGAGTGATTCCTTACGTCTACTTGTGATTGTAAGTGTAACCTGTGCTTGCAAACTTTGAAAAATCATGTTTGATTCCACAAAAGCCCCTAAACTATGAATTGGCTTGGATTAGATGCTAATTTTGTTTGTTTTCCAAGGAAAATTTGGTAGAAGAATATTTTAAGAAGTCAAGCTCTTCCAAAAGTGCAAATGAGCTTGAAAATTGTTGCTTAACCCCGTAAAGGACCAAGCAAAGTTTTCACCAAAAACACTTCAAAACTGCCATTTTTAGAGCATCAACCAAATTTGAAATCAAGTTTTTTTATGCATATGTGACCATAGGATCTTGTAGAAGATGTGGAAAAAAATTCAGAGTTTTCCACCACGTGGATTGGAAGTTAAAATGGTTTGAATATTCAAATACATCTTGTGAATAACCGGAGAGCTACCCTTCAAAAGGTGAAATTCCTAAGGAAAAAAGCCCATATGGGCGGTGCTTCTCTAAATTCCTTATTCCACCTAAGTAAATTACATGTCAAAAAAGTTTCAAATCATTTGAAGTTGTATAACATATGGAAAAAAATTAGTAAGCAAAAAGAAGTAGAGAATGATTCAAAACACTAAATTATTAAGAATTTAATTATGGAAATGAAAAATGCCAATCCCAATGGTCATAATGTTGTCATAAACAATCTTCATCCTTGAGTTTTGTTCTTTTTCCAAAATGTTGAAAATTGAGTAAAATAAAGGACTTCAAAGTTTATTTTGGAGTAGAGAAACCACAACTGCCCACAAACAAAAAATCCTCATAACTTTCATCTCATTGATCCAAATGGAATGATTTGAAGCTTCCTACATTTACATAAATCTTCTAAACCAATTTTAAAAATTTGTTTTTAAAAAAAGCGATTTTAAAAATCTGCCCAGGCTGCCCGATGAATGTAAAAAACAAAATATTAGGCCATAACTTTTTACTCTTTATTCCAAATGTCATGAAACTTAGTGCATATGAAAGATAAACCTTGTCCCCATATTCTATTAAAATTTCAGCCTAAATCATGAAAAGCTCCAATAACAGGTACCTGCCCAAAATCACTATGTTTCTATAAATGGGGGTCTAGTCCTTTAGGGGTTAATGGATGTCCTATCTTACGCTATGGGTTTTTTTACACTCAAAGTTGAGACTCCTTAACCCCTAAAGGACCACTTGTCCATACAAGGGACAAATGGGATTTTGGGCATGACCTATGGCTAAACTACTTTGTGTAGTTTTTTGAAACTTTTATGGAAGATGTGGAATTCAAAGATTTGAGTGGGCATCTAATTTTTACCTCATTTTGACATTTATTGAAGAAGTTATGAATTTATGAGAATTTTAGTTTGGCGGGCAGCCCAAAAACTTCTTTAAAAATTGCTTTTTTATTAAACAAAAATTTGAGATTAGTTCTTTAGACTTATGTATATGTGGGAAGCTTTGAATCATTCAATTCTAATTGATGAGATGAAAGTTATGAGACGTTTTAGTTTGTGGGTAGGTGTGCAAAATCTCAAGGCTAAGCCTACACGCAAATTAGAACTTCTCATAAGTTTTATCTCATCAATTAGAATTTAATGATTCAAAGCTTCTCACATAAATATAAGTCTAAAGAACTAACCTCAAATTCTTATTTTTAAAAAATGCAATTTTTAAAGAAATTTTTGTGCTACCCGACAAACTAAAATTCTCATAAATTTGTTTTTAATTTCTTCAATAAATGTCAAAGTGAGGTAAAAATTAGATGCCCACTCAAATCTTTGAATTCCACATCTTCCATAAAAGTTTCAAAAAACTACACAAAGTAGTTTAGCCATAGGTCATGCCCAAAATCCCATTTGTCCCCCGTACGGACAAGTGGTCCTTTAGGGATTAAGAGGCCACAAGGGTCCCACTTCTCACTCTTCATTGGTTGGGTTTCTAAAACTGGCCCTATGGTCATTATCACCATACTCAATAAATTGAAAAAAATTGCAAGTCCCATATGTATTCTAGCTACACTACTCTTAGATCTAAAGTTCTACTACCATCATTGTTTCTATAATACATTCTAATAAAATACCAAATTACAAATTTATAAGAGTTTGTGCAATTTGCTATTCCTACACTATTAGAAAATCATGATCAAATCTACAAAAAGTTGATAAAACTTGTGACATAATCTACAGTATATATACAACTATTTGTATTAGATTAAATTTGGTTGTCAATACTCCTGATCATGGTAGAGTTTACATTAATAATCAATTTCAAAGTTTAAAACTTTAATTTAGCATTTGAGAAATACAATCTAACATGGACTCGAACTCCAAGACTTAAATCCACCAAATATCAGCGGCAAATTTATTGCCTTCAGGCACTTGTCAAATTTCATGAAAATACTATAATTTCAGTTTTAAATTTAAAAAATATAATCAACACAATATGACGGAGCAAAAATCCAAATGGCTGTACTTGGTCTCCTTCTTCAATCCTACACTTTTTAGATTTTTAAAGCTTGTGGTTATGGCCTTAGTTTTAAGCCTCAAAGCTTTGAGGTATGAGAGAAAAGACTTCCATTATATACCCATGTCTTAGGGCCACTTTATATATGGCTTGGGTCCAGATGGAAGGCTGGTTCAATTTGAAGACCTTTGGGTCTTCAATTTGACTTTGGGCCTTGCAACTACTCAGCCATGTATAAAGTTAGTAGGGCCAAAGATCACAAGTTCTCAAAATATGAGAACTTTGGGAACATCATTGGGAACTTTGGGAACGTATTTGGGAACGTCATATTATAATATTTGATCAAAATTTTAAATTTTTTTAAAGAAAAAATAATTTTTAGTTTTTTTCTAAATTTTCAAAAAGAATTGGTTTTTTATTTTTATTTTTCATTAATGAATGATGACAATGACTTTGATCTAATGGACAAGCTCAATCCGACCTATATTCATAGTTCAAGCCTTTGAAAACCTCATCCTAATTACATCACTTGGGCCCAAAGTATTGGCACCAAAATAATGCCACCTAGGATTGCTGTAGTTTCGGCCCGACCCAAGTATAAAGCCCTTGGGCCAGATTTGGAAGAATCAAGCAATCCTATTGATTGAATATTGAAGACTTTTTGTTTGCCCTCAAATGGCCCCAAGTATAAAGTGGCCTAGTCCACTTCATAGTAGGGTCAAGGTCCAATTTGGAGTTGGCCCAATTCACAATTCATTGGCTCAAAGATTTGAGCAAGTCCTAATGTAAAACCTTGGCTCAATGACCCAATTTCAAATTAACACTAGAAGAAAACTGAGTTGGAGTGAACACAAACTACATGACGTTTCTTTGTTCCCAACACAAAATTTTATGTATCCAACTCAAAATTTTGTGTTAAAAACAAAAAAACATTATGTAAATTATGTTGACTCCAACACAATTTTCTTCTAGTGTAACAAATAATAACCAAGTTCTTAAATTGGATTAATGTGTTGTACTTATCCAAATTTTTACAAATTGGGTCCATCTTTTTATGCCAAAAAATTGGCACACAAATGACCATGTCATCAACAAGACTACTTTAGACAACCTTCAATATAAAATAGGAAAAATTTTATGAATACCCCTAAAATATGCCATATTTGTATAGATACCCTTAGATTTTCAGAAATTGCACAAATACTCTTGGACCATAATTTTTGGGCATTTGTTCTATACTTCTATTGTGCATGTCATTTCTATCTCCCTAGTGCGCATGTTGCTTCTTTTCTATTCTATGGCACTCCTTGCTTTAATCTTGGTCATGAAGGACGTAACGTGCATAACAAAACAAATGCTTGAAAATAATGGTCCAAAGATTTTTCTGCAGTTTCTGAAAGACCAGGGGTGTTTTCTGAAAGACCAGGGGTGTTTTCTGAAAGACCAGGGGTGTTTTCTGAAAGACCAGGGGTGTTTTCTGAAAGACCAGGGGTGTTTTCTGAAAGACCAGGGGTGTTTTCTGAAAGACCAGGGGTGTTTTCTGAAAGACCAGGGGTGTCTAGACAAATATGAAAATTCTAGGAATATCTGTACAAATATGGCAAACACCAAGGGTATCCATAAAATTTTCCCTATAAAACACCAGGACCCAATTGATGGCTCAATCCCGAAATGAGAACAACCCCATTGGTTCAACCAGCGATTAATTTCCTGGGGAATTATTACCCAAATCTTACCTTGAACTTGGGCTGGCTACCAATACACTAGAAAAATCATGCAAAAGAAATGGATGAAATTGCCAAGTCCCTCCCTAAGCAAGTATAATGTTTGTCAAAACTTGGATGAAAATTTCAAATATTAATATATCTTATGGATGAATTTGCATAGTCATTGATTCTATCCATTCCTATCCAATTTTTTCTAGTTGCTTGCATAAGGTAGAAATATCATAAACAATTATTCCTCAATAATGGCAGAATAGACTATTCTAAAACCAACAAGAGTTGTTTTTAAATTTTTTTTTGAAAAGATGCTATTTCCTCACATTTGATTGGTTCAAGTTTGTTTGAGAACAAGGTTCTAGAGGTAGCCGTTTAACCCCAAAAGGACCAAGCCATTTTTTTTGTGAAAAACACATAAAATTGCCACTTTTGGAGAAGCAAGTACAATGGTAAGAATAAAAGTTGTTTACAAGAATTCAACCGTAAGATCTTACTGTAGACTACAAGAGGTACACGTGGCAAAAAAATCAGCTCATTCTACACAAAAATGAGTGAGATATTTACATCTGAATTGCGGAAAAACGTTTTTTTTTGCTACTGCCTAGAAATTTCAAAAGGCTTTGACCGCTCTTAGATCAAAAAAAATATTCTATACAAAGTTGTGGTTTATTTTTCCCATGTAGGAGACCAAGTTAGGTATGTGTGGGAGAATTTCCAAATCAATTGGAACTATACAACACATGGGAAAAAATAATAAGTAAAAAGAAGTAGAGAATGAGTCAAAACACTAAGTTGTTAAGAATTTAATTATAAAAATGAAAAATGAAAATCCCAATGGTTGTAATGTTGTGATAAACAATCTACATCCTTTGGTTTTGTTTTTTTTCCAAAATAATGAAAATTGAGTAAAACAAAGGACTTCAAAGTTTATTTTAGAGTAGAGAATCTAGAATTGCCCGCAAACAAAAACTCCTCATAACTTTCATCTCATTTATCAAAATTGAAAGATTCAAAGCTTTCCACGTCTATTTAAGTCTAAAGAACCTATTTCAGATTTTTATTTGAAAAAAGTATAAAAAAAAAGATGTTTTTGGCTGCCCGGGGAACAGCCTTTACCAGATTTTCATGCATAACTTCTTCAATAAATGTTGGAATGAAGAAAAAATTAGATTCCCACGTAGATCTTTGAATTCCTCACCTATAATAAAAGTTTCAGAAAATCACGCAAAGTATTTTAGCCATAGGTACATGCCCAAAATCTCAATTGTCTCCCGAAGGGGCTTTGGTCCTTTAGGGGTTAAGGTGCACCTATGAAACAAAAATCGGTCCAAACCCTAAATCTAAATTTATATTGCATAAAATATTCATTATTGAGTTTTGTTTTTTTATTTTTTTGCACTCTTCCTTATCTTTATTTCTCCATAGATTGAGCTTAATTTTTCAAGAAATTCCCCATATCTTACAAGTTAAAGTGGCTTATTTTAACTATTTATGGTATTTCTACCTTAGTTGGGTGCGGGCTTGCGAGCTGCCTGTCGTGCAACCAAGGAAAAAACAAAATTGAAGGTTAGGTCCAACTCAACGGATCTTAAATTGGGGTCAACCATTGTGCCCTAATATAAAGTAGATGTTAGAGCATCTCCACTGGTGGCTCTAGCTAGCTCAAAGTGGATGAAAAGTAGCCAAGCCCCTCTCAAGCCCCTCTCAAATTCTCTTATTTGATGAGTTTAGCAAGCCACTCTTCAAACCACTATTCATGCACTATTCACCTTAACTTTAGAGAGCTTTATCCTCTACTTCTCTTGATAAGTGGTCAACTGGTTATTTATGGGGTGTGTTGGAGTGTTAGGTCACCTTTTCAAAGAGCATGGGTAAAGATTGGGAGCCTTCAGACCTAGCCAAACCAGATGGAAAACTTTGAGCTAGTCTGAACCGGTGGAGATGCTATTAGTGCAAATTGGCCCAATCTAGACAGGTTATATTGTAGACATGTGGACTCTTCATTGACTTGGCTTGAATCTTATCAAAAGTACTGCCCTCAAAGGTACTGTACCAGAGCTTTTATTTGTTCACATTAAAGTGCAACTCGCTCCAGCCAATGAATGGATTTATAAACTTTTTCTGACCACTAATAAACCCTACTCAAGCACAAAAGTGTCTCATTCTCTGGTTCCTGAGCTTTCAAAGCAGATTCGACTTTAACTCTGTACTATTTATCCAAATTGATTACGTAGCAGAACGTCATTGGTCGAAACTCATTTTCCCAGTAAAAGTTCAATTTGGTATGGAGAAGTGCATCATCCAATTGCCTTAGAGCATCTCCACCGGTGGAGACTCGCTCAAAGTTTTCCATCTGGTTTGGCAAGGCCTGAAGGCTCTCAATCTTCATTCATGCTTTTTGAAAAAGTGGTCTAACACTCCAACAAATCCCATAAATAAGTATTTGACCACTTATCTAGGGAAGTAGAGAACAAAGCTCCTAAACTTAAGGTGAATAGTGCATGAATAGTGACTTGGAGAGTGGCTTGCTAGACTCGTCAAATAAGAGAGTTTGAGACCTGAGAGGGACCGGGCTACTTTTCATCCAGCTTGAGCGAGCCAAAGCCATCGGTGGAGATGCTCTTGACTTGGTTATGCTTTTTTTTTTGCAATGATTAATCAGCAGTACTTTTCAAAAATTGGAAAGACTAGTTAGCAAGAGTTGCAAATAGTGATCACTTAGGACAAACCTCCATGTTAGCCAAAAATTGGAAAAAGCCAAAACAACATACAAATATGTGCAGTAAATTTCTTTGTTGTTTTTACATTCTTCTGTTCTTAACTTTAACATTTAACCCCTCAAGGCCCAAGCAGCCTTTTTCTGTGCTGTCTAGTGATTTTGGGTAGGTCACTACAAATGAGTTTTGCATTTGTTTTTTTTTATAATTTTCACACGTGAAGTACCCAAGGAGTAGCTGTAAGGCCCAACAATTTTCATGACTTTTGACTGCATGGTTCAAAAGTTATTGCATGATTTGTTGTTTTCTTTGCTTGTCAATGCAGCCTGGCAACTCAAAAAATTCTTTAAAAATAACATTTCAAGTCTGATTATTTTTTAGTTGGTTCTTTAGATCTATATCTAGGTAGGAAGCTTTGAATCATTCAATTTCCATCAATGAGATGAAAGTTTTGAGAAGTTTTAGTTTCCGGATAGGTAGACATACCTATCCGGAAACTAAAACTTCTCAAAACTTTCATCTCATTGATGGAAATTGAATGATTCAAAGCTTCCTACCTAGATATAGATCTAAAGAACCAACTAAAAAATAATCAGACTTGAAATGTTATTTTTAAAGAACTTTTTGAGCTGTCCAGGCTGCTCGGGCTGCCCTGACAAGCAAAGAAAACAACAAATCATGCAATAACTTTTGAACCATGCAGTCAAAAGTCATGAAAATTGTTGGGCCTTACAGCTACGCCTTGGATACTTCATGTGTGAAAACTTAAAAAAACAAATGCAAAACTCATTTGAAGTGACCTGCCCAAAATCCGTAGATAGCAAGAAAAAGGCTGCATGGGCCTTGAGGGGTTAAAGGACCAAGCTACTATAATACATACTATGAATGCTGCTACATAACTGGCATTTGCTACCAACAAAAAGATTTAATTTGGGATCTTGACTACCTAACTAGAACAGCATTGATCTATACTCTAACTCCTTTGTTGATCTCAAATGTAATAAAGGTGTGGATGCACTCCAAATACAAGAAAAATACCATGTATTGTACTTGTCACAAAGGTTGCTCGGTCAAGCAAGGGTTAAGCAAGCATGAAAGTTCACCCTTGGTTTGTAATTGGCCTTGCATTGAGAGGTATTGGTGGTAGCAAACACCTTATTGTTAGTACAATAGTTGTAAATCAATTAAAGAAACTAGCGGTTGGCGCTAGCTACGCTACGTACTCACCATCAAAAATTTTATTATGATTTTTTTATATTGGATAGACTGCAAAGTAATAATTCAATAAGTCTTCAAATTATATATGTGATAATATCTTAGAGACTGGCAATGTGACATTATAGAGGCCAAGATGTGATATTTCAAATGTTGGGATGTGATATTATAGAGGGGCCTTGAGATTTTAGAAGTATGATAGTCTAATATACTACGGTAGTGTGATATGGGTTTTGTTTTTTATTAATTGAAAAAAAAAAAAAATCAAATTTCCACAAAATGTCAAGAAACAAATGATGAAATTTGTGAAAAATGAGTAGGAGCTATGACAAAAAGTTCACTAATATAATGCCAATGTTGAAAGGGTTTTGAATTATTGATACCTTGAACCGTTAACAATTTAATTAAAACTTGTCACACACACCCACTTCCATTCATAGTGAACTTTATAATAATTCAATCATTTCTACTTTTATTGCCTCTTCAAATTCAAAAGGACATATTGTTATGTTCATAGTTAATATATGACAAATAGTGAAATAATTGTGTACTTACAAAAGCAAAATCATCTTTATTTCATTTTAATGTAGACAAAACGCTTTTGGGGAAAAATTAATTGTTTTGTCATTGCAAAGACAAAACCCATGTCACACTACAGTAATAACATTCTGCATTGGATTAAATGACCTTCCTAGATTTTGCAAAAATGACATATAGGACATAGAGATGATGGAAAAACTACAATAAAACACAAACCAAAATTGGTTAGGAGGGAATAGGAATGAATGAAAATAATCAATATTGAGTTTATCATGAGAGTACATGAATGAATTTTTAACAAATTTCAAATTGATTTTGAAGTAGTGACTATTGAGACTTTTAAGACTCAAAAGGCTTTTAGCAAAGGGGATACACAATGATATGTGATTTTCATGACTTCTTTGAAGTTAAAGCTTAAAAAGAAAATTGTGAGATATTATTTTTTATTATCATTTACAAGGTTGCATAGAAAGAACTGTCTAGATTTCAAATAAAACATTTTGAAAATTCATCAAGTTTATTAATTGATTTTATTAAAAGTTTAAATTTAGAATGATTGGTTGAATCCATTCATTCACTACAAGGGAGCGTACTATTCACACAAAACTAGCTACTTGGCGATCCATTCACCAGTACTGTCCTTGACGAGGCAAGTATTGCCCTTGAGTCCTCTTTCTTGAGCCATGGGCTCACTACTCCACCACTATTCTGCATTTGCAACAGGAATAGTGTGTGTTGGCGCTATGTGCTACCATGCTATTTTGCACCTCCTTAGGACGTACATATGAGTTCTAATTGAGTCATCTGGTTTTCTTCCCCAATTGGGTTTCTAGATTTTTTCTCCTACTAAGGGGTTTTTTCTTGGATTTCATATTCTTCTTATAATACGATGACCAATGTCTTGGAACAATCTTGGTTTTTTTGCCCATGGGGTCTTTTTCCATTCACTACAAGGGAGCAATGTCAATTTAGACATTTTCTATCAATTAGGTCACGCTGATTTGGAGACTTTCTTGTCAACTTGGACGTTTTTTTGTCAAATTATTGTCAATTTGGATATTTTAATCAACTCAAACGTGTCACTGCAGACAGTTTTTCTTGTAGTGATTCTTTTCAATACTTTAATGGGATAGGTACGTAAACGTCCTCATTCTAGACAGCTAGCATTTTTTTTATCCAACTTCAATACCGAACGCGAACACCAACTTCATCATATTCTAGATGAATAACTTAAAAATCCCAAAGATCAATCCACCACTTTGAAAATTCCCTAAAACTCTTTGACTTCCTTATTAAAAAGCCTTACAAACAAAAAAATTGATAAGTTTGTTATCTGTTTGTTGAAATATTTTTGAGCAAAAACCCTTTAGAATATTTATCATTGAAATAAATCACTGTTTTCAAAAGCACTTGTTTTTGTTTTTGAGTTTCCAGTAAGATATGAATTTCGGATGTAGGCTAAATTAAGCTTGAGATTTTCATGCAACCACGTTTAGATCGTCATTCACTTTTTTTTTTTTTTTTTTTTTTTTTTTTTTTACAAATGCATCCAAAATTTAATTAGAACCTTCTTTCCATTCACTAATATAGCTATCCATCAACCAATTCGGATATTTTTTGAATTTTTGAATTTAAAATAGATTATTAGAGCTTCAAAAAATGGTAAAGTTAATGCGTGTTGTAAAAAAAATTGTTTGCTATTTGCTATTGAGAAAAAAGCTAGAATATAATTGACATCTAATAGAAGATGATAGGACTATAAGAATGTTATGAACATGAGCAGAGTGCTTTACCCTTTTCTTCTGTAAAAAAAAAACAAACAAATAGAGCTAGCATTTGATTAACCCCTAAGCGTTACAGCAGACGTTTTTTGGATGATGAAAAATTCAATTTCTCTTTTCTCTCTTATTAATTGCATGTATGAAAGGCAATCTAATTTCTAAAGGTATTTTATAAAGTTGTGGTCCTATCCAATGGTTGGATTTGGTGTTACTAAAGTACATGTTTTTCTACAGGTTTAAGAGAATGTTTAGTTGAAAATTGCATAAATTTTAGTTCAAAAGTGGCCTTATAAAAATGAGGTTATAGGTTTAAAGAACCAAAAAATTCAAGAAATTACCATGTCAAAAGAATCTCATTTCAAATCTATTCCAACAACTTTTACTCACAAAATGTTAATATATTGCCAGTAATCAAATTTAGAAGGTTTTCAAAAAAACTACTTTCAAAATTTATACTAAAATTATTGGTAATAACATTGGTGAATCAAACCACATAGAAGGAATCTAAAATTCAAAATCTACAACTTCCATTTGCATGTCAACTCCAAAATATTCTTCCTAATAGTAATTTATGACAAATTTTTGCAAGTAGTCAAATTTGGAGACCCCTTGTACGTTTAGGGTTAACCCCTAAAGGATCATTGTCCCTTCAAGGGACAAATGGGATTTCAGGCATGTACCTATGGCTAAACTACTTTGCATGATTTTTTGAAACTTTTACTAAAGATGGGGAATTCAAAGATCAATGCAGGCACCTAATTTTTTCTTCACTCAGACATTTATTGAAGAAGTTATGCATGAATTTCTGAAAAACAAGGGAGTACATGCAACCAAAAAGTTTAAAAAATAATAACATTTCTTCAAAATAAAAATTTGAACTTGGTTCTTTAGATGTATGCATATGTGGGGAGCTTTGAATCATTCCATTTTGATTGATGAGATGAAAAGTTTTAGTTTGCGGGCAGGTATGGGATACCCATACCTCCATTATTTTTGCCTTTGGTGCTTTACTTTTTTGAGCTCTTTGTCAATTTATTTTTTGACTTTTTTTCCCAAGCTATAGTAGACTAAGAATTCTTGGTTTTCACCATTTGGATCAAAGTAATTCAGATTCTTGAATTTTACATAAATTTGCCAATTTTGCCTAGTGTAAAAGTAAATTTGATGCCCTTACAGCATTGCAAGATTTTACAAAGTATGATCAACACCTCCAATTCATTTGAAAAATCTCCCACACTTATCTAACTTGGTCTTCTACATGGAGAAAATAAACTTCAACTTTGCATAGAGCAATTTTTTTGATTTGGGAGCAATCAAAGGCTTTTGAAATTCTTGGGTAGAAGGGAAAAAACTTATTTTTTCACTTGAGATGTCAAAATCTCACTTCTCTACCTCTAGAATGAGCTGATGTTTTTCTCACAAGAACTTCACATAGTCTAGGGCAAGATCTTATAGTCGGATTTCCAAAAAAAACTTTTTTTCCTACCTTTTTACTCATTCCCCCAAGGGGATTGATATATGTATAGTACAATACAATGGGTGTTTATTACACTAGGTGGGAATAAAATTGACCAGTTAGCAACCAACTAACCCTCCTTGCACCCTTCATGCACCCTCACCGCACTTTCTTCCCCTCCCTTCCCGGTTTGGTGTACTTCACAAACATATCTATGAAGACCAATATGAAAAGGCTTAATAACTTCTTTTACAAACAAGGACAAAAGTAATAATTTGCCTCCTATTTTTGCGTTCAATTATATCCTCCTTTGTAATTCTAGATTACATCAAGATCTATAAATCCCAATGTGAATCCAAATTTTTCAAATTCATTTTCTTGATAAAAAATTTCAAAAATTTACACCCCCCCCCCCTCCCCCCGGTGTACATACAACACGGAATGCATAAATTCCCTCGATTAAATGCTTCTTTTTAAAAAATTAAGTATAAATTACAAAAAAAGTATTGTATGAAATTACGTTAAATAGAAGGTGGTTAAACCTTGGATATTGAAGTAATTTGGGAACATCAATACAAACCAAAATATGTTATATGATTTTAACAAAAGAAATCGAATAAAACTTTACATCTTTGTTATATGGATATGCATAACCCCTGAAGGACCAAGGGCGTTCTTTGAGAAAAATCTCAGAAACTACCAACTTTTAGTGCATTGCCCAAAATTGAAAATAAAAACCTTTTTCCTCAATTTCAACCGTACAAAAGTATGTAAAATACATAAATTAATGTGTGAAAAAAAAATTCAGCCTATTTGACCATGCGGATTGTAAGATTATAAAGTTTGAAGTGAGAAAACAACTTTTTTTCATTCTTGCAGAATAAGGTTAGCAGACTTTGAGCTTTCCTAGAGTAAAATTTTTGCTCTACACAAAAATGGAAATTTTGACCATTCACAAGTATATGATGTCAAGTTCACTCATGTTAGAGATGCAAGTATAGAATCTAGCTTATTCTAAATCATCCTCCAATGCAAGGAGGTTTAGTGAATTGGCAATACATAATTAGTCATTCTTTCATGATTTCTTGTGCAATGAAGAAGACCTTTATTTGAGATCTACACTGTGAAAAGTTAGAGACAAACATTTGGAATATTTGAAAAAAAGTTTCAAGAGCTTTGGATTTATAAATTGAAGGATAATAGGACTTGAAGTTAGAGGAATTCTTTTTCTTCTTGAAATTGCCCAAACATAGTTAACAAAGTTTGACTCCTCTTAGATTGTGATTTGTAATGCTCAAAATTATTATTTTTTGACAATTGCATACTGTATTTTACTAGTTACATACTTGCCAAATTTCAAAAGTTGATGAGAATTTTAGCATAAGATTCTCCAAAGATGCCCAAATTGCCATAGCTGCCCAATTTCTTTTGGGCAACATAACTTTTGAACCGAGCATGCAATTGGAGAAAAAGTTACATTTCCACTCGGAGAATACATATTTGCACCTTGTGTAATAATCTGAGAACATATGGGTGATTGCAAGAAACAGGTGTACTACATTTTGTCCCCTACTACTTTGACAACATGTTTTAGTGTTGTATCTTTTGCTTCAAAAGACCTTTTGACCTGAAATTTTAGGACAATGTGAACATCAAAGTTGCAAACGTTCCTTGATTTTTAAGTATTTTTTAAGATTATTGTAGTATTTTTTTGGGTTTTAAATAATTTGTCTACTTTTGCTGTTTTGGGGGTTTTCAATACTACATTGGGTTGTAAAATGTAAATTTAGGGCCACAAATGAGGGTAGTTGTTAAGGAGTAAGAGTTATAGGTATTTGTAAACTAGTTTTGAAAAATTCCTATTTCTTTGTCTAGCCATTCACTCAAAGTGAGCAACCTGTCTCCCTCCACTAGTGCAAGGTCAAAAACTTTTTTTGACAATCAATAGCATCAGCCCATGGTAATGAAAGTGATCACCAATGGCCATGTTTTGTTTTGTTTTTTTGAACTTTTTTACTATTTTCCAAAAAGCAAAAAAGAAATTGTCTTTTTATTGGTAATTTTTCTCCTTCTCTTTGTGTGCATAACTTTTAGAATAATTTTTTTCTAGTTCTGAATTTTCACAAAGATGCTATTTTAAGTGCTTTACAAATTCTCCATATTTTATTTTATTTTTTAAAATTTTATTTCAAAAGCTCATAGTACTACCAGTTTAAAGGGTGTTTGAGACAAAATTGTGAAGTGTTTCTTGCAACTACTCATATAGTAAAAAATAACTCCATATGACCCTACATGAGTTCTCAAGTAGCTGTTGAATAACCACTTGGTCCTTTAGAGGATAAACATATAAGAGTTCAATACTTGTACATGCTTAACCCCTCAAGGCCCAAGGGAACCAAAACTGTCCCTTCTTGTTTGTAATTTGGGATGCCTAAACTTTCTTCATGATTAATGACAACGATTTTTTGCTAAGTTCTTGTTGAAATCATGTTTTAGTATCAAAAGTTTGATTTTGAAAATGACTAATTATGATTTTTCTATTTAAGATTTTGTGCAAGGGTGTCCATTGCAAATCTTCACTTTGTAGTGTTGAGAGCTCTTGGAAATGAGCCTCAAGTACACTAGAACTTGGAGAAACAATCACATTAGAAACTTAAATTAAAAAGTTGGAGTAGATTTTAAAAAGCCAAAAATTGATTAGGGTTACGCATGTTCCACTTTACACTCATATTTTTTTGGTATCCTCAATTTTAAATTTGAGATGTGAAAAGAGGATCAAAAGACTTCAAATCACTTTCATAATTTTAACACCCTGTTGATCAAAAGTTATAACCTTTTGATCCACAAGTGATATTGTTATGTTTTCTTTTCCTATGTGATCTCTAACATATCTAGTATGGTTACAATTTTAAAAAAATTAATGCAACATATCAAAATGTTGACATTTTGTTCATCCAAGAAAGATTTTGAGATACTCGGGAAAGTGCATGGGGCTTGAGGGGTTAAAATGTCAAATAGTTTGTGCAACTATTGTGAACGGGAAAGTGCATGGGGCCTGAGGGGTCAAAATGTCAAACAATGATATGAATAATTTGTGCAACTAAAGCAGGAGGCTCAAATTCAAGCAGGCTCAAATTCAAAGCACCTCCTCAAATGTACTCTATTTGTACATCTTGTTTTTCATAGTCCTTCAACAATGTACAACTCATATACATTTAAGGAGATGCTCCATTTTAGAGCCCTATGGCCTTTCCACTTCAAATATTCATAACTAATTTCACAAAGTTCCAAAAAATATGAAAGAACTTGGGTTAGATGCCGATTCTTCTTGTCTTTCAAGGAAAGTTTACTGAAAATAATTTCAAGGAGTTTCACCTACCCAAAATTCAGTTTCAGCCCTGAGATGCTCCATTTATGAGCCTCCTCCCTTATTGTGATTTTCACAACAGTTGTATTCATGTGCTAAAACAGCTTTTCTCTTAAAACATAGATATACATAGGTGCAATACCACTGTATCCTAGATAAAGTCTAAAACATGTAATTCCTTGTTTTTGCACCCCAATCAAGTCTTACATCGAAAGTATTTTGTACAAGCATATGCATTTTCAAAATACCTTTGATGTGATTTGGCAGTTTCAATTATTTCCATCTCAAACACCATTCTTAGATTTGTGACCCACCAAAGAGCATGTCTCTTTTTTTTAAACTTGTACATGGGTCATATGCATGATTCTAAGCCCAAGTGCAAGGTAACAAATACACACTAATTAATTATAAAAAAAATCCTCTAGAAGTTTGGAGCAAACACCATAACTTTTGTGCTTTTTCTCAAACCAAAATTTACAAATATGAGTTCTGTTTATCTATTTCGCATCAATACTAACATGAGTTCAAAAAACCCAATCCTCCATTATTATACATCAAACCCTTAAGATAAAATCCACAACTTTCTTCATATCTATATTAACCCCTAAAGGACCAAGCCCTTTTTTCTGCCAAAATCACTAAAAACTGCCACTTCTAGGGGATGAGTAAGAAGGTAGTTTTTTTTTTTTTTTTTGGAAATCTAATTGTGGGATGTTGCCTTAAACTAGAAGAGGTACTTGTGGGAAAAAAAATCAGGTCATTCTAGATGAAAAGGAGGGAGATGTTTACACCTGAAGTGAGAAAAAAAAAAAAAAAAATCCCTACATCTTGTAATTTTCAAAAGCCTTTGACCACTCTTACATGAAAATAATTGCTCTACTCAAAGTTGAGTTTTTATCTTTCCAAGTAGGAGATCAAGTTAGGTGTATGTGGGAGAATTTTCAAATTAGTTGGAACTACACAAGACTTAGGAAAATTATAGTAAGTAAAAAGAAGTAGAGAATGAGTCAAACCACTAAATTGTTAAGAATTTAATTATGTAAACAAGCAATTCCAATCCCAATGGTTGTGATGTTGTAATAAACAATCTACATCCTTAGGTTTTGTTTTTTTTCCAAATTATTGAAATTGAGTAAATTAAAGGACTTCAAAATTTATTCTAAAGTAGAGAATTCATAACTACCAGCAAACAAAAACTTCTCATAACTTTCATCTCATTGATTGAAATTGAATGATTCAAAGCTTCCCATGTACAAAAAAATATAAAGAACCAATTTCAAATTTTTATTTTAAAAAATGTGAATTAAAAAAAAAAGATTTGGGGTACTTGGGCAGGCAATTCTCCCCAAATTTTCATAAATTCATGCCTAACTTCTTTGTTGGATAATGAAATAAAAAAAACAAAAAAACATGTCTTTGAATTCCCCACCTTTAATAAAAGTTTCAAAAAATTACAAAAAGTAACTTATCCAAAGATACATGCCCGAAGTACCACTTGTCCCCCAAAGGGACAGTTGATCTTTTAGGGAATAACATCAACCATATTAATCACAGTAATTACCTTACCAACTCTTTGGACCATCTCATCTATTTTTCCACTCTTGTCTTGCAACTTTTCACCTTCCGATTCTCTCCCTTATCCTCTTCCTTTCTCTTACTTTTCCTCTCCCTCCCCCTCTTTTTTTTAACTTTTGATGAAAGTGATGCTTTATAATATAGATAGGTAAATACACATGGGCATGTCAAGGAAAAAAAATCATGAAATCAATTTGAAACACTATATTTATGAATAAGTCACATGACATATGAAACATTATAACTGATGTTCTTGCAAACTCAACAACCAAGGTGGGTCACAATTTGCGACAAATATGAAGCGCATTATGATTTTTGGAAGTTTTTTTTGGAATAGAATAAATGGCATTCAATAAAGGAAAACAGAGAAAACGAGCTACGTTTCAAACTATCAGAAAACATTAAAAAATCATGTACAAAAAGTATAAAAAAACTGTTCATACCTTTCACTGGTTTGGTTTCATAACTACAGTAATAGTTTGTAGCCCAGAGTACAAGCAAGAAAGGTCTGAAGAGGGGGGGGGGGGGGTAGCGGCGACAAAGGAGGCAGAATAAAGTGAAGCTGGGGAGCGTTTGTCATGAAAATTGAACAGGCGGCGTCTGCTGTTTTGACAAAAGGAGTGACAGACTCTCTGCAAAGGTTGGTTATGATGAAGTCCCGGTGCCAAATACCAAAACCAAACCAAAATAGAAGATTAAAATAAAATGCAGTGGCATGTGTCAAAAAGATGTAAACAATAACAACCAAGATAGGAGGCTCTAAAAGCGACCATGTTTCAAACGCGTTCTCTATCTAGGAAAGAGTGACATGTTCTTTTAGATATCTATTATTGTCATTAATGAGCTAGGTAGGCTTAAGTAGTTGGTATATGGACCTCCTACCTTAGTATGCATTGCACGCATTTTACTCCGTGTCTCTCTTAATTTTTGCTCCCTCCCCAGAGGATTTTGAATTTTTGGTGTTAATATAGAATTTTGTGTGCCTTTCCTCTCCTTTCCCCTTCTCTAATAGAACATGTGGTGTTAACAGAGAATTTTGAAAATCGTGACACAAACAAATAGCCCTCTCTTTATAATTTATTATACATATAGTAAGAAATGAATTTGAGAAGTTGGTAACAAGTCGCATTTGCTTTTATTAGACAATACACTATAGGAAACCATGGTCAAATTTACAAAAAGTTGACAAAGATTGTGACCTAATCTATACTATATTGTATATTATAGATTATGTCATAATCTTTGTCAACTTTTTGTAAAGTTGACCATGGTTTTCCCGTAGTGATGCTAGTGGAATAGAAAAATCCAACGGGTGGTTCACATTATGTTCCATGTCCCATTGAAATTTGGGAGTTTGATTTGTGTAAAATCAAAATTTGGGACTTGGCACTTCATATTACGCTCTAAGTCTCATGTTCTAATTCATTGTATTTTGTTTACATGGTAACATTTTTTGGAAGTTTTTGGTGCCAACAATTGTGAGACTTCATCAAGGTTTGGATCAACCATTTTGCTAAACTCAACTTTAAACCAATGTCCCACCAACTTCATTGCATAAATTATTCACAACTTTTTTTAATACTCTTTTGCCCTTAGTAATCCAACAAAGCTGTTGAAGTGGTACTTGTAAAAATGAGACGTGGAATCTTGGGGAGATCACTCCTTGTGATTTTATGGTATACACGTGAGTTAAGAGGGTATTTGATGTAGGGCTACTTATCTAGAGTATGGTAATTAAAATGCCCGTATTTTTATATAAAAAGCACCGCGGATCATGTTTCTAGTACCCTATTTTTGTTTATAGATTCATACATTTGGCTTCTAAATGGGGCTATTTTACGTATAAATTTTGTTTGTCCAATATTATCCTATCTCCATTATTCATCAAAAAAAAATCTTACTTTCTATTACATATACACACATGGTGTTCACCATGAAACCAATGACAAGCATATGAATTAAAGGGCTATTGTCCAAGTGGAAATTTTTATTAACAAATTTTTAGTATTTCTCAATTCTATGACTTGTATTTAAAACAATTTAACATGAAGAGCAGCAAACAACACTAATTTTTTTTACAACCCTTATTTGTCAAAGCTAACTTATTAATAAAAACATCCTACTACCTAATGTTTTTACATACCCAAATTTATATATACTAAAATATATAATATTTCATGAAACCTATAGTAGCTCTACATATTATATAATTTTTTTGTCCTTTGAATAAAATGGACCATATCTTTTAACTCATGTGGTTCCTAAAACATAGGCTAGAGATCTCCCCGAGCATGGAATGTAGTGTGAACAATCCTTAATTTCATAGGGATTTCAAACTTTGGAGAAAAGAGGGGTTTTTGCAAGAGAAAACCGTGATTTTCTGAGACAAAGTTCAAGTTCTCTTGTGAGAACCTGAAAAATAAAAACTAATTTATTTTCCACTTGAGTTTTCTCCAACTATCTCTATCCCCTGAAAAAATCTAACCACCCAACTCAGGAGATTGAAAACAAAACAAAAAAAACAACAACCAGAGGCCAACCACCCAACTCGGGTAAGAATTTAAAAAAAAAAAACAGATTTCAAATGCTCTTTATTGTTTGAGTCAAATTAGTTTCACACAAATACAAGTATGGCGTTGGTGGATCCCAAACATTAATCCCATTTTGAACCACTTATACAGTGACACGTGTATCCCTTTTAGTTTTGGCGAAATGGTATGTGTATCCTTTTTTTCTTCTGTATTAATTTGTTTGATATGTAATTAAATTACATGATTCTAATTGATTTTCTGTGGGGATTGATATGTCTACCACACCCTTTCAGCTGTTCTACCACACCCCTATGGTAAATTTTAAATTTCTACCATCAAAATGTTGAATTTGAGAATTAGGAATTTAGATTTGGACTTAGAGATTGTGATTTAGTCTAAAATCATAAAAAGGTTCTAATTGAACAACACCTAATGAAAAAGCTTATCTTTTTTTATAAACAAAAGTAAAAGTAATACTTTTCCCCCAATCTAAGCTTTTTCAGTGAGTGTTATTCAATTACAATTTTTTTTTTGCAATTCTAAACAAAATCAAGGTTTCTAAGTCCAAATTTGAATTCCAAATTTCCTAATTCAACTATTTAATGGTAGGAATCTAAAATTTACCCCTAGGTGTGGTAGAATAGCTGGAAGGGTGTGGTAGACATATCAATCTCCTGTTTTACGCATGCCCTCACTATGCACTCAGATACACAAACATGCTATTCTTAACAAAGAAACTATGTTTATCAAAATTACAGCATTAATTGGTTTGACCCCAACCACAAACACACCTCAACACCTCCTTGCTCTCCTCTTAACAAAATTGCAAGATTCTACAAGCAAGGTTTCTACAGACAGGTTTTGCAATCTTTTCCCTTGTTATATCATGTTAGTGTAGACAAACAACAAATTAACCTAGACAAACTCAAAAACTAGATTACAAAATTATTGGATATGAATTTTTTTACACATGAAAATAGAACTCAAGTTGATGAACTTGATATTTTCAAATTTCTAATTGTTTTTTGTTTGGATGTGGAGAAGCTGCTGTTCACCTACAGGAGGTACTTGTAAGTGCTTTTGTTTTTTTAATTCATCCAAACTGTTATGAGTCTCATGCTTACTCATCATCAATGTTTGCAGTGTAAGTGCCGATGGCCTGTTTCATGAGTGGCCTAGAGCTGTACATTCACCTGCTGGTGGGGTAAGGAGGGGTCCTTTCTTTACTTTTATTATTATTATTTTTTTGTCAATGCCCTTGGGCCGGAAACAGCTAATTGGGGGGTGGCAAGACATCCGCTAGCAAAAAAAAATTGGGCAAATTTTTACCTCGTTATGACCTTGGCTAAGGTAATGCTACAAAAACTTGGATGAAAAAATGGGTGAAATCATAAAACCCCTCGAAGGAACACTATGTCAGCTAAGCTACATTAAATGTTGCATTTAGGTTGTTTTCACAATTATGTTGTATTACTTTGGAAAGTTATCTCATGATCCATTGCTTAGCCACTTTTAGACACATGGGACTCTTTCAATACTAGGATTTCACATGGTTTACGACATAAACACTGCTAATTTCTTTTCCTACAACTTAGTTGTTGTTGCAAGACCCTTTAAAATTTATATATTGCAATAATTATTAATGAAAATGATTACAATATTAATAAGTATTTATATAGTGTCAGATACCAAAAAATAGTATGGGGCAACCTAAATGCAACATTTGGTTTAGTATTAATAGCAAAATTTATAGACGAACGTGTACAATTAGTTGTTTACGGTTGCCTTTTTTTTTTTCCCCTTTTTTTCCAGTGCTTGTTTGTATATGCACAATTATTGATAAAACATCTACACGAAAGAAAAAAAAATTGTCACATAAAAAGCCTTAGTAGCAAGATACCTTGTTTGAGTGGTTTTGGTTGGACTGAAATGCAGTTCAATTTTTTTTGCTGGGAATTTTTGGTTAGGCAATTTGTATTGAAGAGTAGATGAGATTAAATTACTGAAACCCTCCTCATTTAATCTTGGGGTGCTCCTGCAACATTTTGGTGGACTACATGTGCAATTGGATAAATGTACGATGCTTCATTCATACTCATGGATGTATGTATCTTCATTGTCAAAGATTGCAAACTTGCATTGTCAAGGTGAAAACAAGCAGCTATATGACAAGAGGTTTTGTCCGTGTAGCACAATTTTGGTTTTTAAGTAAGGTAGGAGCACCCATAAACGTCAAACTAAGGGTTTTGAACATGATGATTATTAATAAACAACTAGCAAATTATAAGATCCTATTAGGAACAGAAAAATAAAGAGTTTGCACTTTCAAATGTATTATTTGGATATTGTGAGAATAAGTTGTGAATTTTTAAAAAACAAACTACCATTGCATCCATAACCACTATTAAAATTTCATGTGCACATGTTATGCATCCTTGTCATTACATTTATCCATTTCCATAAATTTTTCAAGATTTCAGAGGTGACGGTCATGTGGACAGTGGTGCTTATGGGTGTACATACCTTAAAGGCCAACAACCATCCATAGATAAGGTGCTTCATCGAGCGTGGCTGGAAACCATACACATGGGTTTAACAACATGGCGAGCTATTCACCAGTTTCCCATGGATGACACTCAACTAAATGCACTAGAGGCAGCATTTAGAGCAAAATAGGCTGCAGTCTAGAACTATTTTGTATACAAGATGGTAATGGAATTAGTTGGACTCACAACCCCCCATGTACCTTGTCAAAAACTAATAAATAAACAAACCGCGTGGCAGTCTCGAGGCGCACCCATTTTTCCCCATGGGGGTTTTTTGAATAGTAGTTTGTATGTTAATTATCAAGCAAAAACAAATAAATACTTCATTTTAACAAATGCAAAAGGGCAAAATTCTTTCATTTTGAAATTTTCATAACACTGTCCATTATTCCCTTACTTATTTCTTGTAATTGCCTTAACCCCTAAAGAACCAACTGTCCCCTTGAGGGAGAAATGAATTTTGGGCATGTATCTATAGCTAATCTACTTTTTGTGATTTTTTGAAACTTTTATTGAAGGTGGGGAATTCAAAAATCTATGTGGGCATCTTATTTTTTCTTCATTCTGACATTTATTGAAGAAGTTATGCATGAATTTCTGAAAAAGAGGGAGAGCGGGCAACCAAAAAAATAAAATCAAAATTGCATTTTTTTAAATAAAAAACTGAAATTGATTCTTTTGATTTATACAAATATGGAAATCTTTAAATCATTCAATTTTGATTGATGAGATGATAGTTATGAGATGTTTTTAGTTTGCGGGTAGGTATGGGACTCTCAAACCTCCATTCTTTTTGCCCCTTGTATAATTTGTTACTTTCCTTTTTTGAGCTCTTTGTGTATTTTTTTTTTTAACCTTTTTTTTTTTCAATTTGTAGAAGACTAAGATTCCTTGGATTTTACCCTTAGGATCAAAGTAATTCAGATTTTGGAATTTTACATATATCCTCCAACTTTGCCTAGTGTATATGCAAATTTCATGGCCTTACAATATTGTAGGATTTTACAAAGTATGATCCACACCTCAAATTCATTTGGAAATTCTCCCACATTTACCTAACTTGGTCTTCTACATGGGAAAAATAAACTTCAACTTTGCGTGGAGTAATTTTTTGATACAAGTCAAAGGCTTCTGAAATTTTTGGGCAGCACGGAAAAAAACTTTTCTTTGCACTTCAGATGTCAATATCTTATTCCTCTACTTCTAGAATGAGCTGAAATTTTTCTGACAAGTACCTCCCATGGTCTAGGGCAACATCTTATGGTTGAATTTTCAAAAAAACTTTTTTTCCTACCTTTTTAGTCATTCCCCCAAAAGTGACAATGTTAAGTGATTTTCAAAGAAAAAAGGGCTTGTTCCTTTAGGGGTTAACTTCTATAGTTTTTAGTACATGTAATCTTGGAATAGGTACATTTGATATCATCATAAAATGCTCATTTGATGAAAATGAAATCTGCCCTTTTCATCTTTATAGAACTCCTAAACATGGTACAATGTGGTGGATTTAGAGAAAAAATATGACAATTTTTATAAATCCATACTTATATACACATACATACATACATACATACATACAAGTCTTTCTCACATGTTGTACCAACAAGGTGATGACATCATCCCATGCCACAGCACCGTCATCACATGCCACGTCACCACCTCATGCCATGCCATCACCTCCATGCCACACCATCATCCCATGCCACACCATCATCCCATGCCATGCCCTTGATATCCAACTAGTTATATAAAAAAATAAGTTATGCCAATCACGTCACCCCCCATCCTTGAGCCCTTTATCCCCGTGCCCCCTATCCCTAGGACAACCACCAGTGACAAAATTTAAAATTATATTCAATTTTATAGATAGATACACATACGCACATATACGTATACATATGCACTTTCCAAACATTAAAGCCTGGGGCCATTATTGTGTAACTAACCTCTTCTAATATTCATACTTTATTTACACACAACGTCCAAAAAACACATACAAGCATGCATTGGAATCCTCATACAAACACAAAAAGACCAAACAAAAATGGAGTTGGTCTAGAATGGGAACTGGACTGGTATTTTCAGCACGGGCATGCTGCCTTGCATGCCCAAAGCCGCATCTGGGAAAGACCAAGCACAAAATGGTGCAACAATTAAAGTGAAAAGGACAAACAAGAGTATGCGAAAACATGATAAGGTGTCTAAAATTCCATCATCCACTCTCAAAGGCGATTAAACTTATTGGCAGAATCTCACATCCACTGCAACAATCTCTGACCCCATATGGGTAAGCTTAGCTTGGCTCTAGGCCTACTACCGTCTGTGCTAAAGCAATGGATGCAAGAGGTTGTGTATGAAGCTTCAAACCAAAAAAGAACATTAAAATTACAAAATTTCTTGAGGAATTTCAAATAAAGACACAAAATCACAAAAGAATTGCAAACAAGGGCACAAAACCACACAAGAACTGCATTTGAGGGCATAAAACCACGTAGGAGTCGCAAACAGGGGCACAAATCCACCAAAGAATTGCAAATTAGGGCACAAAACAACAAAAGAATTGTAAACAAGCGCACAATTTGAAGGTGATTACAAAGAAGGGCACAAGCATGATCTTGTTGTTTCTCAACAAGGAAAACATTTGACAGAGCAGGGGCATAATTGCTTTGAGAAGTTTGTTTGTTTCTTCATGTGCAATTGATTTGTGGATCACGCAACCTTACCCCTATCATGTGTAATTGAAATGTAGATAACAATGTTGTATACTTTTTAGAACTATTGGATATTCGGACTTGAGGTTGTGTACAATAGAAAACATGAAAATTGTGCAACAGTTGAATGTAATTTAATGATGCTCAGAGCTTGAATTAAAATGTTATAAATATCGTTTTATGCACAGAAGTGTATGATATAGGTAAAGGGATTGTTTTTCATTGTGACACCTTGTGGATCGTTAATCATGTGGCTTGAAGGTGTTGTTGCCTTGTATGTCTTGTCCTTTTGTGGTAGAAATGGTATTATGTTGTGGGAGAACAATTTAGGTACTACTAGACAACTACATATTTTGGCAATTTCAAAAAGGATGAGTAGAGAAAAACTCACAATCATTTTTTTACGCATTTTTTCTTTGATTTTGAGTATTCTAGGGCATTGTTTGGTAGTAATTACAAATAGCCCACTTGAAAGCAATAAATATAGGAAATTAATTAACATTTCAGAGTAGGCCAATAATAGTCAAGTATATTTGTAGTCTCCATCTAGATGGCTATTAGTATGCTCTCAACAATTAGGGAGGGAGTTACCATGACTAGTAAAACATGTTAGTTTTTGAATTTATCAAGTACGGCTTATAACTAGTGGTCATCTAGGTTTATAGACCAATTTGTTTGTTGGTAATCAAATTAGCTGCAGAAGATCAACATCTCATTCCAAGGAGTCATTAGTGTATAACTTTGTTGTAATATGAGCCTTGATTTTCATTATGTGGTGTTTGCTTAATACAATCAAATTCTAGCCTTATTAGTAGTCCTATTGTTGTTTTTGACTTACTAATAGCTTTTCTAGCCACATTTTGAATCATCTCTCCAACACTTTCAAAGTATTAAACAATTCTCAAATTCTATTGGTATTGCTTCAATAAAAACCCACATAGCATTTATTGTTTAGTTCTTGACCACAACCATTCTTCTCAATTGTCAATAAAGATGTCAATTCTATATTTCTCTATCATATAATAATATTATAAGCAAATCTCATATATCAATCATCTCTTGTCTCATGGTAGCATCTCTAAATCCACTTAGTTTTAACATTAGACTAATTGTTTGAGTTTCTTTAGAAAATCCTCAATCATAAAAGTATCCCAATTTGAAAATTTTATGGAGGAGCCCCTATTAGTAATTATTTTCAAATTGTGCCTCAATTTGTAGTTATTTTACAATTTAGCTCTCTAACTTGAAAATTCCCCTTCTTGTTTCCTCCATCCTTAATGTTAGCTAAACTCACACAAACGTTCATATAAGTTTATGAACCTCATTTCCAACCAATTTTTCATGTGCTTACAAAGATTATTGTCTCTGTATACACTATGATTGAACCTTTTTTTTTTATAGATATGACCAATTTCTGTTATTTACTCTAAATATTGCATTTAAGTTGCCCCACACTATTATTTCCTTGACATTTTACTCACACAGATACTTATTGATACTCAAGTTGATACTTCAATAATGTTCACCAATATTTATTGCAATAAACATAATTTGAAGGGCTTGACAACAACAACAATAAAGTTGCTGAAAAATGAATTTGTAGTGTCCAAATGGTAAACTATGTAAAATCCTAATATCTAAAAAGTTGCATGAAAGTTGCAAGCGCCTCCAAGTGACCAAGCAATAAGTCACAAGATAATTTTCCAAGGTAAGGCAAACTAACGATTATAGCAACTTAAATGCAATATTTAGTAGAGAAAATTTTATGTATACCCTTTAAATTTGTGATTTTTGTATAGATAGCCTTGATTTTTCAAAAATTGCACAAATACCCTTGATATCTCAAAAGGAGCATCTCAAGGTAGTTATACAAGTATCTTTTTCACTTCTTTTGTTCCATCTTTGTGTGTTCCTATGCTTCAAACATCAAGACATTCATTGCAATATCTAAAAACAATGATGTTGAAAAAACAAAATGCCTATGTCAAGGATAATTGTGCAATTTTTGGAAAACCAAGGACATTAGTACAAATCACTAGAAGAAATACATGTCTTAAACAACTACTCCCTTCGTCCCTCTAAAAGCATTTAAAAAGCTTCCTTATGAAGGATTAAATGTGTTTTTAGTCTTTGTGCTAGTGACACATGCACTCTAGAATTAATAAATTTACAACTTTTATGTCACCTTTTGGGTACCCAAATTCCATGCAAAAATTATCATATTTGTGCATGTTACTAACTCCTCATTTTGATAATTTAAAGATTAGTAGCAACGATGGTACCTCATATGGGCAAGGCCAAGCTTGCTAGGAGAGGAATGCTCTCTAATGGCTTAGCTTGCCCCCATGAGATCATTGAACATGGCAAACGCTTTCTCAACATTTGAAATTACCAAAAGAGAGCTTTTTAATGGTACAAGAAATGTGTTTGATTTGAATATTTTTAGAGAGATAAAGGGAGTACTTCACAACAATTGTAAATGTCCTAAATAATATACAATGACTCAATTACAAACATTTAATACAATTGAAGTTGTTGTGAACCAGTTGCTTAGGAAACATTTTACTTCTAGTGAATATTGCAAATTTCAGGGACATTCATCAATTATCCCCTATTTAGTAGTGTCAAAACATGTTTATTCGTTTTGGTTCTTTGCACTTTTACCCGCTAACAATACACTGTCTCCAGGAACATTGGGCTCAGACTCTCCCCCTTTGTACACTCAGCATGTTGCCAGTACTGGTAGGAGAGAGCGGTTACTGAGTAGTAACTTAAGCTTAGTTAGCCGCATTGTTGGGGCTGCCCGCGTCATCCAGGCTCCAGATCGCAGGACCCGGCGCTGTTGGTGATTAAAGCATTAATAAGGTGCCCCGGATTTGCCATCGTGTGCATTAGATTACTTGATTGCGCATCATCATGCAACCCCCTAGCCAGTGCGACCCGCTTGCCAATCTAGAGGGTGGGGCTCTGGCGGGGGGACTGACTGAAAGTGGCGCCTTTCACAATCCAAGCAAGCTGTGCACAAGTACTTCAGTTGGGGATTACTCGAGGCACTTCCTCTTCTTGCAGTTCCTGCGCCCCTGCAAATTGAGTAGCTGCAGAGCCCAGCTAGCTTCACTGGCATGGCGATGGGGTGGACTGCCGCGACGCAGTGATCTAGCTGGGCCCTTTTTTTCTCCCTCATGCCGTCGTTGTTGTGGCTGTTGTTGTGGGAGACGCGCTGGCCTGGAGAAGTGGACATGCGCAGCAGTAGCAGCGACCGAGGGCAGGACAGATGGGAAGGGAGCTGCATGGCAGGCCGAGGAGGGGGCAGCTGCAGGAGCAGCAGACGGGAGAACTGAAAGCTGCTGCTGGTGCAACAGCATTGGCAGAACGTGATTGAGAGGAACAGCAGCGCTGCAAATCGCCAGTTGTTGCTCTCCGCTGGCGAGGACGCCGTCTCTTCACTCTTTCTCTTTCACTCACACGCTGTCTCTGCGCTTACACCGACACCCGCGTCAGCATTGACAAGACGAGTGACGCTCGTGAGGGGGACGGATCCGGGAATGTCGTCACGACCTGAGTTCGCGAGACGCGCTGCTGTTGCTACTGGGAGGAGGAGGAGGAGGAGGTGTGCAAAGACGACAGGCAATTGTGTGTCTGATCGACTGGCGGCCGAGTGAAGTTTGAAGACGATTCCTTGGAGTGGTGGCGACGTCACTGGAGCGGACAAACAAACATGCACTCCGATTTCCTGATCAGAGTGAAATCATCCTAGGGTGCTTGAGAAATCGAGGCTGACGAGCTAGCTCGCGGACTGGCAGCGGTTTCATACGGTGCGGATTCGGCTTGCAATCCCGTTGAAGCGCGGCGTTCTGGAGTGTGGGTGGGTGGGTGGGTGCGTGCGTTTGGAGGCGTAGCTGATGGATTGTGCGTGGCGGCAGGGAACGGCGCCAATGAACCCGATGCTGCTGCAACACACGTTGCGGGGGCTATGTAGCAATGAGTCGCAGTGGGTGTACGCCGTGTTCTGGCGCATCTTGCCCCGCAATTACCCCCCTCCCCAGTGCGTCCATTGATCTCTCTCTCTCTCTCCCATCTTACTGTTTCTATGTCGCCATTTTCATTTTACTCTACACAAAATCGATTTTACCCGTAGAAATGATGATTTGTTCGCTGATTCAGCGTCGTCGTGCTTCATGTAAGAAACGGTCGTAATTGTCGCCGTTGTGGCTGTCGCCTCAGATGGGACACGGAAGGCGGGGGCATCATGGACAGATCTAAAGGCAACAAGCGCAACTGGTAACCAACCATCCATCACTACAACCCAGTCCACCACCCAGCTAACTAGCTCCTTACAGAGATTCTGTCTACTTGCGAAACTGGTACTAGTAGTCAAGCAACATGATTTTGTGTGTGTGTGTGTGTGCAGGATTCTGGTGTGGGAGGATGGATTTTGCAACTTCTCGGCGTGCGCTTCCACCAGCGATAACAGAGCAAGCTGCAACACTCTCATGTCTATAAGACAACAACAGCAACAAGACGAGGAGCCAGAGGAGCTGACCATGAACCCGGAGCTCTTCTTCAAGATGTCGCACGAAGTCTACAACTATGGCGAAGGGTAGTATGTTCAAGCCTCTCCACGCGAGCTTGCTGCCACCCCATCCATCCATCCATAGCCACCACTCTAACTCTGTGACATGGGTTTTTTGCAGCTTAATGGGCAAGGTGGCTGTCGACAACAGCCACAAGTGGGTGTGCCGGGAGCCCCTGGAGAACGATGCCGGCCTCCACAGCTCCCCTTGGCAGAACTCTATCGACCCTGTAAGCAGCCCCACTTCCAACAACTCCGTGTCTTCATGGCTGCTTTGGTTTTTACGTCACATTTCCCTACCTCCTTCGTCCTCACCACATTCTCTAGAAGGGCCCTTATACTGAGTTTGAGCTAAAAAGGCTAAAATAACAAAAAAAAGAGTCATTAGTAGCTTTTTGATGAGAGAGGTGTTCATGGTTTTCGTTTTTGCAGCATCCGCGAACATGGGAGGGGCAGTTCAAGTCCGGAATCCAGACCATAGCCGTGGTCGCAGTGCAAGAAGGGGTGCTTCAGTTGGGCTCCACCCAAAAGGTAACCATCTTCACAAACCCTAAATCCGCGCTAATCGTACCGCTTCAAAATCATATACTAAACCTATATAACCCTCTTGGAGATTACTTGGCGTTTTGAGAACACGAGGAATGCGATTGTGGTTACAGATCATGGAGGATTTGAACTTCGTCATCTACGTAAACCGCAAGTTCAACTTCTTAAACGCCATACCGGGGGCGTTGCCGCCGCATCTGGCAGCAACAGAATGTCGCAAGCGAGGCAACAACAACCCATTAGAGAGTAATTCCTTTCCCCCCTTCACTCGAGGATCCTCCATCAACCAGTTCCTGCCAACGAGAACGGCGGCGCCTCTGACCGGCACGAAGAGGCCACCACCAGAGACGGATCTCACCACGTCAGCAGCGTCTTCGAGCTTGAACTTGAATTCCTTCGCCTACGAGCAATGCCCGTCTCCTCCCAAAGCTCTCCACACCGGACTCTACCAGAACCCCACCACCTCACCCACGACCTTGCTTCCGTCCATGTCCAGCCTTCAAGCTCTGCTGTCCAAACTTCCCAGCGTCACTGTGCCCCTCCACAACACCAGCTCCTACCCCAGCGACAGCGACGGTCGATTCCTGTGCTGTCCTCCCATCTCTCACAGCTCTGACATGCACAGACTCGTCGACCAAGCCGACGACGACGACGAAGAAGAAGCGGCGCTTGCCAGTACCGAAGAAGAGAAACCTCGATACAACTCCACCAACGGCAGCAGCAACAACAGCCATCACAGCTCCATGTTCGATTCCTTCGACAACTTCACCGAGCTGGGCATCCAGGAAGCCTTGGAGAACGGCGACTCCAGCTACACCTCGTTTCTGAATGAGATTTGCAGCTGATCTATCAGCTGCCCTGCTAATAATAATTCTGTCCTGTCGTCACCACCCCCTCCTGTAAGAACAAAACCCAATAACGGTGGTCCCCGGCCTGACTTTGCTTTGCTTCTCTGTTGTTGTTGTCGTTGTTGTTGTCGTGTTGTAGGATTATTGTAAGGATTTGGATTTTGTAGCTCAGGCTAGCATGGCTTGGATGAAAGCCCGGAGTAAGATTTTATTTATTCATTGTACAGGTTTACCTATAAATTTTATTAGTACTTCTCATTGAGTACTTACAACGTGTATGGATTCACATGAGTTTTTGTGGTCAAAAACCTTATGTGTATTATCACACGTGCACATATACACATATTATGCTTTATTTAAGTGATTCTGGACTATATACGATTTTGGAGATTAGGAGATATTCCCATGTATTGTGTATACTTATGTGCAGTTGTGTGTAACTAATTATAGATTATTGAAGGCAAATTAGGAATGTACAAAAATGTGGTGATTGAGGGATTCTACTATGTTGCACATCCCTCTTGGATTAAAACTTTCCAAACATGAATTGGATCATTGTCAAATGATCTTGTAGTGAGTGCACCACACCTTAGCAACAAAACTTTGGATTTCTCTACACCCTACAACGTAGTTCTAGACTTTGAGTTGTCTTTAAGTTAAACCTGGCATGAAAGCTGAGGGTATGTTCACACTTGGTATTAAGAGTGGCTTTGGGAGAAATGATTGAGTGGGAAAACTCAATGAACAATAGAACGTGAGCCGAATAAAATGTCAAAAAAACCAGTTAAAAATGAGAAATGTCAGATTTTTTTTAAAGAGTAAGCTCAAAAATTTCCCCGGACACTGACTGAGAGTGGAGCACAGGAATTGAGCAACCGCCCACCCCCTTTCAAGCTAATCATTCGACCCCAGGGAAAAGGCTACAAAAGGGCCACACCAGACATTCTACGTTCGAACAGACAAACACAGCAGGCTCCGAAATTGCCGCTGACTGACCTGCCAGGTGCTCTTTCTCCATTGGGGGATGTGCATAAGTATTAATTCATCTAAAAGCTATACTCTTTAGGGAAGAGTACAATAGGGGCCTTTGGAAGCAACAAGAAACAGAAGTGGGATTTGCACTTTGCAGCACCCTGAGGCTGTTCCTGCCTTCTTTTTTTTTTTTTTCCCCTTCCTTTTGGTGCTCATTGATTCATTTTCCCCTATAAAACGATAAAGGCCAGGGCTGGAAGAAGGGTATTTTTTTTGGTGTTTATGTTTCTGTGTTTTCACTGGTAGAAAGGCACGCACCTTTGAATGTTGAATGCATGCAGGAGAATGAAACATTATTAGAGTATCTCCAGCATTGCACTTTAACCCTATAAAGCCCTGAACATTTTTTATTTTTTATTTTGGCAACACAGCAATTTTGGGCAACTCACTGCCAATGGGGTTTTTGTTTTTTTTGTTTGAAATTTTCACACATGATGTGTCCAAGGAGTAGCTTTAAGGCCCAACAATTTTCATAACTTTTGACTTCATGATTCAAAATTTATTACATGATACGTAGTTTTTTTTGCTTGGTGGGCAGCCATAAAACTTCTTTAAAAATTACATTTTTTGAATCTTTTTTTTTGAAACTAGTTCTTTAGATTTTTATATCCTAGGGAAGCTTTGAATAATTCCATTTTGATCAATGAGATGAAAATTATGAGGAGATTTTGTTTGCAGGCAATTATGGATTCTCTACTCTAAAAAAAACTTTGAAGTCCATTAATTTACTCAATTTTCAATATTTTAGAAATAAAACAAAACCAAAGGATGTAGATTGTTTATCACAACATTATAACCATTGGGATTAGAGTTTTTTGTTTCCATAATTAAGTTCTTAACAAATTAGTGGCTAGAATCATTCTCTACTTCTTTTTAATTACGGTTTTCTTTCCATGTGTTTTATAGTTCCAAATGATTTGAAAGTTTTCAAGTGTGTACCCAACTTGCTTCAAAGAACAAATCCAAAAAATCACAACCATTTTGGAGTTTTTTTCATACAAGTATGACCTTGTGAAGTGGAGCTGCTTGGATTTTTGCAAAAACAAAAAATGGTTTTTTGTCAATTCAAACTCAAATATCTAACAATCTACATGGTGAAAACTCTTAAATTTTTTTTCACATTTTTTGATACTAGTGTAGTACAAGATCTTACGGCTACATTTGTCAAAAAAAAAATTCTAAAATTTGGTACTTGTACTAGAATGGCAGTTTTGGAGCAATTTTGGTGAAAATTTGAGCTCAGTGCTTTAGGGGTTAATTTTGAAACTTTAAGAGATTGCATCTATTTTTGAAGAGCCCTTAAATTCTTATTCTCCACCCTTGCACTTCATACATGGACCATAATTGGTAATTTGACCATTCACCAAAGGAAATATCCAATAGAGTTTCCTAAACTTAGGATGAATAATATTTGAAAGCCCATTGTTTGACACACTAGAATGGAGTGTCATGAGAGTATTTTGAGGGGTTCATAGCACTTTTCATCCATACTTGAATTATATTTGGCCTTGGGAGGGCAACCACTAGAAGAAAATTTGAAAAAAATGTGTAAGTCAACATAATCTACTTGATGATGTTTTGTACCTAACACAAAATTTTGTGTTAGGAACAAAACAACATCAAATAGATTATGTTGACTTTAACGCGTTTTTTTCAATTATTCTCTAGCGTTAACCCTAGATATGCTCTTATAGTCATCCGTGTGTACATTCATTCATAAAACCAACTATTGTTAGTAACTTTCATCTAAATATAGGAGACCCTAATGTTTATTTATGAGAGCCTAATTAGATAGTTTCATCTATTTTTTCACCCAATTTTCTTTAATATTTAGGCCGGCAATGAGAAAATGAAGTGAGGTTATGGCAGAAACTTGCCCAATAAAAAATTAGTTAGTTGGAAGAGTTGGAAGGAATACTAGGCTCTGGCAATCATTCAAAACTTAGGGCATCATCAATACAGCATTGGGTATTTGGCAGGGCCTGGGACGGCAAAAACACTGCTATTTTTTGACTAGTGTATAATTAGAAAATGAGATTACTATCATTGGAAGCGTATACAAAAACTCGTCAAACAAGTAAAATGACATTTGGTATTGGAGATTGGACCAACAAACTAATGCCTATTGAAAAAATAGCTAAAGGACAAACAACACGGCAAACCATGCCTAATAAAGAATAATTAGATAGTGGCACTCCAAATTTGAAAATTTGGAGTGCCACTATCTAATTATTCTTTATTAGGCATGGTTTGCCGTGTTGTTTGTCCTTTAGCTATTTTTTCAATGGGCATTAGTTTGTTGGTCCAATCTCCAATACCAGATGTCATTTTACTTGTTTGACAAGTTTTTGTATACGCTTCCAATGATAGTAATCTCATTTTCTAATTATACACTAGTCAAAAAATAGCAGTGTTTTTACCGTCCTAGGCCCCGCCAAATACCCAATGCTGTATTGATGATGCCCTTAGACCATCTCCATACAGTCCGCTAGTTCGGCCTTCCATATTGGTCAGTAGAGTTTGGCAAGAATTGGCCTCCTCCACCTCTCCACGTCAACAACACCAAGCTAGGGGGCAACTTGCTAAGGTAGAAATACCATAAACAGTTAAAATAAGTCACTTTAGCTTGTAAGATATGGGGAATTTCTTGAGAAATTTACCCTTTAGAGACCACCCAACCATATTTTGGTTCGGGACAGTAGTTTTTGGCCTATACAGTAAAATCGCTCAATAATTTGGAAAACAATCTTGAAGAACGCTTATGATTACAAGAATTTTGCATCCAACCCAAAAAACAACAATAGAATCGGATATGGGATTTGATAAATAATGGTGTTTATACATCATGGCCTCAAAATACGTATCCATATTTGATCAAAGATGAATCAAAGCAACAACACAATACATCAAACATTCAAGAAGAATGCCACATTTCAATTGTGCAATCTTAAAAAAATTCAAATTGCTCAAGGAATTTGCTTGTATTGTTTCTCTATACGGTAGTAGTACATTTATAGTATTTGAGAATCCATTGAAATGATGCTATCAATTTATTTTAAAAAAATTCATCCTCCATTTAAGGCCAATTCATTGCATTCATTGATCGGATTTTTGTAACAATTATCAAATTTCTTGTAGAACCGTTTTAGGGTAGCAAAGAAAATGGGGTTTTTGACCCTTTTTGTCCACTTAGCTACACCTTGGGATTACTATTTTTTTCTATCTTTTGAGTGAAACTAGTCTTGTTGGAAAGGTGGGAAACCCTACTTTTTAGAAATGTAAGGCTCTTCTCAATCAAAGCTTGCATGAACTGTTAACATTTAAAACCACACAAGCATGAAACACTAGAGATTTTCCACATACGGCTCACTCAATCATTATAATATTTCACCTCCAACGGTAGATCTAGCTGAAATTTTGATGCATTGCAACAAGCAAGGTGCCCTTCACATTTGTACAGTTGGATTATTCAAATTGGGTTCATATTTGTATCAAATGCACATCTAATCTTATTGCCCCGGTTTCTAGTGGATTTTGGGAAAATTATGTGGTCTTTAAAGGGTTAAGCTCAATCTGCGAAGAAACAATGATAAGGAAGAGTGCAAAATTAAATAAATAAACTCAAGAATGAATATTTTATGCAATATAAATGTGAATTTAGGGTTTGGACCGATTTTGATTTCATAGGTGTACCTTAAACAGCTATCTCTAGAACCTTAATCCAAAACAAGTTTGAACCAATCAAATGCGAGGAAATACTATCTTTTTGAAATCTTTTTCAAAGCTAGCTCTTGTTGGTTTTTGAACAATCTACGATGCCATTATTGGGGGAGTAACTAATTATGGTATTTCTACCTTAGTTGGAAGAGGACAGTCTCAACATGTCCCTCCCAACTGTCAAGTGAAGAGGAAAAATGACATGCTTAGCTCCCAAATATTGTCATGCCACTTGTCAAATTCCCATTTGTTGCAGTAGTCAAAGGTTGAGAGAGGGGAAGAAAGCTACGTGGACTTGGTTTCTATGGCAAGATAAGTTAGTATAGTAAGCTGCTAGGAGGTGTCAAACCTCAATGCTTTTCACTCAATAAATCCAAGTGACTTCACTCCATAATATGATGAGTTTCACAAGTTATCACGTTTGATAACTCTATCAAGCACCTTGAGAGGTGCCCCATAACTCAAACAAGTTACAGCCCTTTTTCACATAAAATTATCAATTGATCTTGTAGAGGTCCCTTTCTTCTAGCATAGTGACCTAGTCCGGCAACTACTTATTGACAAGCGCATAGAGAAGTGCTTCAAGCTTCTTGACCTACTTAGGCCGATTTAGACTAGCAGCCGGACTAAGTGGCAAAATTGGCACCCTACTAGTGGTTTGGTTGCTAGAAAAGTTTCTATGTAATTGTGTGTCATCCAAGAGTGTGCCTTTGCCAAACAAGTTTGGTACCACCCTTGGAGTAGGCCCCAAAATTTCACTATCTTGACCGTTGAAGTGGCTATCTTGGTTGGTGAAGATGGATGTAAAAGTACTAGATAAACTTGCAATCTAAACCCAACAGTGGAGAAAAGCCAAATTTCAACCAATCAAGTTTGAGAAATTTCTTGGCCGGTCGCTAGTCTGAACCGGGCCTTAGTGAGCACGTTGCACTGTGACAAGTAGGGCGTGATTGCATGTGGGTTGGGGAGCAAGATGGTGGAATAGGGAAAAATAGAAGGAGTTATGCAAGAGAAACAACTGTAATTATTAAGGGCCACTTTACATATGGGGGCCGAGCCAATTTGGCTTGGGGTTGAAGGTTGATTGCCTCAAATTTTAGTCTACATTTTGCTTAAGGTTGGCCTCCACTACTAATTAAAATAAGATTATCACTACAAGGAAAACTGTCCAAAATGACAAAAATATGTCCAAATCAACATGGCTAAATCTACAAAAATTGTCCAATTTGACGGTTTTTTTGTTTTTTTGGACACATTTAGTCAATTCAGAAATGTCAATTAGTCAATTCAGAAATGTCAATTAGGACATGATTTCTTGTAGTGTATTGTGAGGGCCAATTGTCTCACATGTAAAGGCCTTAAGGCCCTAGAGTCGGGCCAATTCAATTAAGTTAAGCCATCTTTACACTAGAAGTGAGAAGTTGTGACAAAAATCTCTTATGGGCCATGGCTTGTTTTCAAAAAGCTAGCCTTTGGAGATAGTGGCTTCTTGTTGCAATGTAAAGTGAGAATAGGCCACAATATTTTTTTAAATGAATTAATTTCTTTAATTTTAAAGTTTTAAATTGAAATGATGTCATGATGATAAACACCCAAAAAATAGAGTTGGACAAAGGGGGATGTTGTCAAAATGTGCATGAACCCTAAACATAAAGTTTGATATAAACTCTTAAGTTATTTGTTTACATTATCAAAGTGTGTTATACCAATTGTCTTCATTTATTTTCTTTTTATCAACCACAAAGCATTCATAATATTTTTGCCTATTAATTAGTTCTTCCAAAAATCAAGTTTTATGTAGATGGTATTTAGCAAAATAAATACTATGAGTTATAGATCATCAAGAGTATCTTGCATAAAATATGATAGAAAAAAAAGCCAAAATATCAACATATGCAAGGTTTACATAAAGACTTCATGAGAAGCATAGAAGGAAAAAATGATTTGCAAATAGATACTCCCTCTGTCCCATTATAAAGATCCAAAAAACTTCTCCATGAGGGATAACTGACTTTTTAGTCATTATGCTAGCGACAAATGCATTCTAGAATCAATATACCACCTACCAAATATCTGCAAAATCTCAAGTTTTTATGTTGTTGTTTAGACATCCATATTCCATGCAAAAAGTACCATAATTGTGCATAGTTTGTGAAGGCTGTTGGCTCCTCATTATTTTAATCTTTGTACTAATGACACTTGCATTCTAGAATCAATATACCATCTACCAAATGTATACAAAATCTCTAGCTTTGATGTTGCCGTTTGGGCACTCAAATTCCATGCAAAAAGTATTGTATTTGTACATGTTGCTAGCTCCTCCTGATTGATGATTTCACAGGTAAAAAACAGTGTCCTATATGATTGCATGTTTTATGACTAGGCGTCCTAAATGACTATAAAACAACTATGATGTGACTAAAAAATGACTCACATTGAAATAGTTGTTCTTTAGTCATTCTTTTGAACGGTTCATTTGAAACTCTCCACAGAATCGTATTCTTCTGAATTTGTAAGTGTATTCTCATCCATAAACGGATGAGGTTATTGTTGTGTTTGACATCTTTTAGCTAGGGTAGTGGTTTAGTTGTATGCCCAAAACATGAGTTATAGTATTACTAAGGTGTTACTAATGAACTACTAAAGAGTTACAACTTTCATTCCACATCATTTTCATGCAAAAACACATCTTTCTCGAGTTTCTCTCAAAATTTTGGGACTGCCTAGTAGCATTATTTTTAGCTCTTTCTTGTTCTCTTGAGACTATGTGAACACACACTATTGCAATAGTCATTTTTTAGTTGTTTAGCACGTTTTGTGGTACTATTAGTTTACTACTAGGATATGACTTCTGTAATTAAATTGGTTTTGAGTAAGTAGGTTAATGAAGTTGTTAGGGGAATAAGCGGCATAGAGTTGGATGTCGCTAGGTATTAGTTCTATACTTACTAATGTGCAACTAATCCATGATTAATAAATGACTTTCATGTGATTTTTATGTGCAACTAATCGAAAACTAATAAATGACTTCTACATGGCTCTGCCTCTCTTGCTAAGTTAAAATTGTTCTTTCTATTGCATTAATTTAATGATTAGGATTTGATCTTATTTCATGGGTCATGGGTGAGGAGCAAGGAATGTTTTAGGATTTGGGATTTAGTGGTTTAGGGTTTAATTGGCGTTAAAGAAAAGTGGTCATAGATAATATGTCACCACATCAGTCAAATGATTACAAAATGATTACAAAATGACTACATAATGTCTACATAATGCCTACATAATGACTATATAATGACTACAAAATGACTACAAAATGATTACAAAATGACTACATAATGCCTACATAATGCCTACATAATGACTATATAATGACTACAAAATGACTACAAAATGATTACAAAATGACTACAAAATGATTACAAAATGACTACAAAATGACTACATAATGCCTATATAATGCCTACATAATGACTATATAATGACTACAAAATGACTACATAATTACTACAAAATTACTACAAAATGACTACATAATGACTACATAATGCCTACATAATGACTATAAGACAATTATGGAAGAACCCAATTATAGTCATGCATTCGTTGTCACTTAGAAGTTCATGGGTTTTTTTTCTTCTACTATTATTATTAGAATATAACTTGAGCAAATTATTTTGGGATTTATAGTGCAATTTTCTTTTTGGGCCTACATATTGTGTCTTTCAAAACAAGAAAGGTCTTGCTCTACCTATTCCAATTCCAACCAACTATTTGAAAGGGGTGTAGTTTGGTTAGCTCATTAAATTATATGTTTAAGAGTTTAGTCATATTTTAGTTTTACAAGAGTTGTAGTTAGGTCACTATAATCTTCTCCAAACATGTGTTAGTTGTACATTAGTTATGTTTGAGTCATACATTCAATACATTATTATCAATAATGTTATTGTTATTATTATTACTTTTATTATTGTTATTATGATTATTATCATAATAATCAAAAATTTAAAAACTATAATTAAAGCTCTTTGAAAGCTTAAAAAAATGTTTCATAAAAAAAATATAATTTTTATCATGATTTTGATTATTTTTTAAAGATAGAAGTCAAACAAAATTAAAAAAGAAATCATTTAAAATTAAAATAAAAAATTAATACATTCAAATATTAGAAGTTGGAACTTTAAAATTTGCAAAAAAAATTGTTTTGCATGCTTTACAATAATTTTAGCATGTAAATAGTTCATTTTGATGTGAATTTATGTTTTAAACACATTGTTGATGTTAAATTTGCCAAAAAAATATTATCTAAATTTTAATAGCAATCACTCCAAAAATCAAGTTGTAGTTTTTGAGTCAATTTGAACCCTTCGTTGAGATTATGGTTGGTAGTTTGTAAGGTGAAGATGCGGCCGCCACCTTTAAGTTTAGGGTTTAGCTCTGTGGACTTGATTTGTTGGCTCTGTGCTCTTTAGAGAGTTTGTCAACTCTGTGCACTTGTCAAGGTTTGTTGGCTTTGCGCTCTTCTCAGATTTACTTGCTCCTCACTTTTCTTAGGTTTGTTTGCTTCGCGCTCTTCAATCTCAGGTTTGCTTGCTCCTCAGTTTTCTTAGGTTGCTTGCTCTGCGCTTTTCTCAAGTTTGTTTGCTTTGCGCACTTATCAAAGTTTGTTGGCTTCGTGCACTTGTCAAGGTTTGTTGGCTTTGTACACTTCTCTGGTTATGTTGGCTCTATGTTCTTTGCACATTTGTTTGCTTTGCGCACTTGTCAATGTTTGTTGGCTTTACGCACTACAACATTGTAACTCATTTTTAGGTTATGCTTTCATTGTTTATGTGAAATTGCTGAAATTGCAAACGTGTGCAAATGATGTTGACTGGATTAAGAAAGCAATGTGTGGGATAGTTTGTGAGTGCTAAATGAACAGTGGATATACTTGGAGGTTTTGAAAATTCTTAACTGCATATCTAAATTATACATAGAATCTGCACTAAATTGTGACTGAATAGCAACCGTGAATTGACCCGATTGTGATTGCATGGCGACTATTCCTTAACTGCATTGCAACTGAATTGTGATTGTATTGTGACTGTAATGGGACTTCATATGGAATGTATAATGACTGTATTGTGATTGTAACATAACTTGACTACATTGTAATGCTGTTATATCTAAATGATGTCTGCATTTGTGACTAGTTTGTGACTAGTTTAAAGTGACTAGTTTGTGACTAAATTTTGTATGCTTTTGTGAATGGTTGGTGACTAGTTTGTAACTAAATTTTGTATGCTTGTGTGAATGGTTGGTGATTGTATTCTATTTGAGGAGTTACTGCATTGTGAACTCCAAATCTCATGTGATTGCATGACAACTATGTTGTCACTTTAAGTTTGCTTCAACCACTCTACAGTGATTGGGTTGAGACTACTTTATAATAATTAAACCCTCAACATTGGAATAAAAAATGATGACTATGTGGTGACTAAAATAGAACTACTTGCTACCATTATTAGTAAATTGCACTATTTCTACACAATAAGCAGTTACCCAAACCCTAAACGCCTAAAACCAAACAGTAATCAACTTAAAAACAACTAAAATATGACTAAGTGACAATTAAAATATGACTAAGTAACAACTAATATATGACTAAGTGACAACTAAAATATGACTGAGTAGAATGTACAAACGACTAAAAAATGACTAACCAAGCACTACAAAATGAATGTAAGTGCTTGTTGGAGCATTGTGGCACATTGATTCAAAATTAACAAACAACTAATGCATGACTAATGAAAACTATGGGCTCACTTATTTGTTACTGATACATGACTAAATGAGAATTATGTGACCACTTATCCGCTACTGATATATGACTAAATGATAACTGTGTTGTCACTTATCCGTTACTCAATGTGGATTGGCGTTTTGATAACAAATGTGGATTTTACAAAGCAGTTACTAAGATCAAGATACTTTGCCACATGATAGTTTGATTCTGCCAATGGAAATGTAATGGCACCATTGGGAATTGGGAAAATTTAAATGCCTTCAAGAAAAAAGGGGTAGCTGGGTTCAAGAAAGAGAGAACAATTCTTTCTTCCCAATAAAGACAAAGCCAGCATGACGTAAAGGATGAGATACTGTAATGTCCTAAATGACTGAATGACAAAAACTACTAAACAACTAAAAAATGACTAAATTGTGACCAAATGAGACTAGTGATGATACAGTCATTGAGCGGGAAATGACTCATTTTTTAGTCATTTGTAGCAGTCATATAGGACACTGTTTTTTACCTATGTTTAAAGATTAGTAGCAACAATGGTACCTCATATGGGCAAAACCAAACTTGTTAGGAAAGGAATGCTCTTCAATTGCTTAACTTGCCCCCATGAGATCATTAGACATGACAAATGCTTTCTCAACAATCAAAACTAGCAAAAGGGAGCTTTTTAGTGGGACAAGAACTATGCCCAATTTGGAACTTTATATTGGGACAGAGGAAATACAAAACATACAAACCTAATATTTTTTATACACATAAGAACTAGTTAGTAAACCCATTTAGCAAGCTAAATATCCCATGCCCCCTATGCCCCGCATGTCTAGGGGTATTACCAATTTGATTTGAGAAACAATATATATTTTATGAAAAAAATAGTTTTTAATGAAACTTGACATTGGCCCCAAGGACAAGAATTGGCCTCCCATTTTTGGTGCACCCAATTTAGAGAATTTGGGCCATGTCAGATCTTATCTTTTGTTGAATTAAATATTCATTCCACCAAATTGGCCCGACCTTTAGGTATAAGGGACTTGGAGCTAATTTCAACTTTTTGTCCAATCAGAAGTCAGGATTAGTGGCCTCTAACTCACTGAGTTGGCCTGACTTGCAAGTGTAAAGCTTCCCTAAGTAATATGTGAAGCTTTGTGGAGAGTGGCAACTTTGTGAATTGTTGTACAAACAACTATCCAATAACTTTGTGTGAATTTCTCCAATCTGCCTCTCTCACCTCACTGCTTGCCCGGTTGTAGAGTGGCTACCAGGATGGAGTTGCTCTTAAATTTCATACCAAAGCCCTCGGTGGATTAAGTCAAGTAACTTGTGCTACCTTTGATTCCATGGGGAAGTGTCTAGTTGGGGCACCCAAAAAAGCTGTCCAACTTACACTTTCACTATGTGTTGGTGTATCAAACACATCCAGTTTTTAATTAGAATAAAGTAAGACTTCACCAAATGTGGTGTTAGTTTTCTACACTTATAATGTATCAAGAAAAAAGTTTGAGTACAACCAAAGATTTTTAAGTAATTTTATTTGATTTTTTAGTTGAAAAAATAAAGTTTGTCACACTTACCTAGAATCCCCAAAATCAAGCATTTGGAATATCAAACAATTTTATTTTAATACCATTTTTGAATATGACCTACAATTAATTGTGTAGAGTACAAAATCATTTATTTTATCAATAAAAATTTAATAAATTGTGCACTATAATGCCTGCAAATCCCAACATTCAAGATTTTTTTTGACACCTATGAATGGATCCAAAAAATTTAATACGTTTAATAGAAGTTCTTTAGACATATAAATCTTGATTTTGTTGAGGTGCACAATTTATTTTTTCTCATTTTAGGGTCTTTTTACTTGATCAAAATGAACAAATTAGACAAACTTTGGAGGCTTTAAACAAAAATAACCTAATTAGTGTGTCCAAAAAGTGATACCCCAACCAGACCCTTCCCCCATATGAGATTAATTTTAGCTTTTTTTTTGTTTATTTGCAAGACTAAAAGGCGCTCCTTCATGTGCTAAAAATTTAAATTAACCCTTGAGCGCCCAAGGGGCCAAAATATGGTCTCTTGGTTTTGAAAAATTTCCTTGTTTGACCGTTATAATCTTTTCAATGGTATAGTGAAAAGACATGTCTTTTTCCTTGGAGCTCCAAGCCTATGTTCACTACTAATTGGTAAGGTCAATTTTTGTGTATCTCTTTCAGACAATAATTTGATTAGAATGTGTTCCAAAGGATTTGGATTTGAGTGAACTTGTGCTGGGCTCTCAAGGATTAAACAATGTATTATTCACAATTTGTGCAGCTCTACCCAAAATACTTGGAAGAACTTTGCTACATTTAGCCACATTTGGGAACGTTGCTAGTGACTGGGCAGGTGATCCATGGTGGATAAGGTCAACTCATGTATCCCTCATCATGTCCCTCTTTTTATTGGTACATGACATTTCCCCTTGGAGCACTTTATGTAGGGTGTCATGTTTTGTAAATGTTGTATTGTTGTAAGAGCATCATCAATGTGTAAGGTAGACACACCCATACCCAACTCTTTAACAGGGCCTCCTCAATTTTGACCATATGTATCGAGGGTGTACATTTTAGAATTGAAACGTACACCTTGGAACATTGATGGTTAGCCAAGGGGAGGGGTTGGTTTTGGGTGTGTTTACCTTATACTCTGAATGGGACTCGGAAGTAGTTGATCCTGCATTGCTCCTTGTCCCTTAAGAGTGCAATTCCTTTCACATGTCGGATCCTCCCAATTCTGACGTAGCTCTCGCCACATATTCAAGCACGGTAGTAGAAGAATGTAAGTACTTGCAAGTTGTTGCCGGGAAATTGCAAGTTATCACAAGCAACTTGTCACTCCATTAGCAAACGTAGTGCACATTACGAAACAAGCAAGGGCACATGGAAATGAGAAAAGATTATGCCCAAAGAGGTGGTTAAAATGGAGGCAGGTCTTGCTTTTCCATTCTAGTGTTGATGTTGGAGCCCTAGAAGTCCCTAAAACTCTTGCTAAAGCGGCCCCCACCAAGCAAAATGCAGGCCCATCTCTTTGTGAGTGTACACATTGATGATGCTCTAAGTTTACATAACAAACCATATACTAACCAATGTACAGGGAGAACCTTTGGTTGATGTATCATCATACTACTATATCACAATTACTTCTAAATATCACATTATTAGTCTCTAAAATGAGGAGACAGTTGCTGAAGTTGAGGTGATATTAGAGAGGGTGCACATAGTGATATTAAAGAGGTTGCAATTTTATTGCCACTCTTCGCTTCACACTTCATTGCTTCTTAAAATTTTGTGATTTTGAGGAGCCTTGGACTTTCATGATTTCACTTTTCTATTGCTATTATCAAACAATTTGAAACATTTGTTACATTGAAGCGATTTTAGATTTCACAACAATTCTAATGGTAAATTGGAGCGTAGCAAGCGCCAACTGCTACTTAAGATGCTATAAAAGCACAAAAAGTTGGTTGAATTTTGAAACTACATAATAAAATTGGAAAAATCATTTATCTATATATAGATATATATATATATATATATATATATATGTATATACATATACATATATATATATATGTATATATATAGGGAATTGCTATAGCCACACCCAAAATTGCTAATGCCACACCCCAAGGTGTGCTTTGAGCATGATCTATGAGAATTCAATGTTGATTTTTTAAATTTGGATATAAACATGTGTTTCACCTTTATCAATATAATACTATATTCAAAAAAAATTAAGGTGCTTGAATTTGAAACTAAAAATATATGGCTTTTGAAATACACAAAGCAAAAATATGTTGAAAATATAGCAATGGTGCAATAAAAGTTCAACAAAAAATTGCATTTGTTTTTCTTCTTGCAAGAAGGTGGTAATGCCTTGATTGAATGAGTGATGGACCACTTGAAAAACAAATTTGCATTAAATTTGCAAAATACATGCTTATAGGGGTGTGTTGTTAGCAATTTTGGGTGTGGCTTTAGCAATTTGTTATATATATATAGCAATTTGTTATATATATATATATATATATATAAATAACAAATTGACATGTCTTTTGGATGATACCATACTTGTCAACAAGTCATGGAATCATTGCCACATGTTGAAGGGACATTATAGTACACAAGTATATTGCACGCACTTGGATGCGTGTAACTTTTCTATGTGAGTTTTTACACACCATCTTCCTAACTTTTCCTCTCCCTCCCCCTTCCTTGAACTTCAAGATTTGAGGAACATAGAGACACCCAATGCTATAGAGAGTTTCAAACTTACAATGCCTTGAAATATCAAATTTGAAAAATTCTAATGACTTTTTGTAATTTCAATGATTTTTTGACAATTCCAATAACTTTTCACCTTCTCTTTTGGTGCCCTTTCCTTTCACTTTGAGACATTCAACCCAATCTAGTGCCCTTTCCTTTCACTTTGAGACATTCAACCCAATCTAGTGCCCTTTCCTCTTCTTTCCCATTTCTATTAGAAATCGTGATGTTAATAGAAAATTATGGCAAGACATGTGATTATATCATGAGACACACCATACTTTATAATATAGGTTGGCACAATTGACCCCTTACAAGGTCCAAGGACTTGTAGCAAACATGTTAAGGAGGAATATGTCTTACAAATGAATAAGTATTTATATACCTAATTGCTTTTTCATATCTCTATTTTTTGAGCTATACCCAAGTCATCCAAATATTTTCTTTTTTTAATCTTCTCTATTATTTCTTGTAACTTTCCTTCATATCTTCACTTTCCATAATAGAACAGGGTGTCTATATGTATGTATTAGTGCGCACCTTGTTCTATCATGGAAAGAAGATGGGGGCATGCATCCCACATGCATCCCTGTTCTATGCATCCCATACAATAAAAGCATTTGCCATGGGGGCATGCATTCCATGCATGGGGCCATGGGGGGGCGGGTGATAAAAATAATTCCCTGATTGATATCTCACTTCAATTAAAATAAGCCTCACGTGTTACACATTCACACATTAAAATAACAATTAAAATAAGCCTCACATGTCACATATTAAAAAAAAACAATTAAGAAGAAGGGATTGATATGTCTACCACACCCTTTCAGCTATTCTACCACACCTCCAAGGTAAATTTTAGATTTCTACCATCAAAAAGTTGGTTTGAGAATTTGGAATTCAAATTTGGACTTAGAGACCATGATTAAAAAGAAGGAATTTATATGCCTACCACACCCTTTCAGCTTTTAGATTTGGACTTAGAGACCATGGTTTACTTCAAAACCATAAAAAAAATTGCAATTGAACAACGCTCAGTGAAAAGGCTTATTTTTTTTACAAACACAAGTAAAAGTAACACTTTTTCCCCTAGCTAAGCTTTTTCACTGAATGTTGTTTAATTGCAATTTTTTTTATGGTTCTAGAGTAAACCATGGTCTCTAACTCCAAATCTGAATTCAAAATTCTCAAATTCAGCTTTTTGATGGTAGAAATTTAAAATTTACCTTCCAAGGGGGTGAGCAAACATCAACCCCGGTGCGCACATATCAATTCCCTTAAAAAACAATTAGCCTCATCTGTCACAAAAACCATTAAAATAAGCAAAAAAATGATTAAAATAAGCAACAACATGATGTGATTAAGCAAGCAAGAAACAATTAAAATAAATGAAACAATAAGCGTGATTAGAATAAACAACAAATAAATCATGATTAAAGCCTTCACCCTTAACTTATGTGTTTGAAGTGGGCCCGAAAGGTGTAGGGGTCCACTACTTTCACCATAATTGGCTAGTTTATATACTAATCACATGTATTTTATCATTTGTTAATTCATACTGCATGCCTTCTTCCTAAAATCATCTTGCAATTATTATTGAACATGTATTGTTGCTTGAAAGACCTTCTAATTGGTTGAAATCGTTAAACTATTACATTTTTTAGTGTTCATTGCTAACTCCTTTGATTTTGCAATTGTGTTCTTTCTTAAAAAAAAATCAAATTCTAAAAAATACCGGCATCATTACGTTTTAAGCATTTTTCATTAAACAGCTTTGGTGTTCTTCTAATTATTCATTTATTTTTTTTATTTTTTGTGTATAAAAAAATGAATTTTGAATCTATATATATATAAAAGAAAACATTATTTTGAGCAGCTCGTTTTGATTGGCTAAGAGAGTGTTGTGGTGTAACTTCCAATGACCCATTTGTTTTTTTAATAGAGGCCCACAAGGAGGAGAAAGGTACATGCGTAAAGTGGTTTATTACATTGAGTTTTTTTACCAAAAGACCAACAAAGGAGAGGAGTATATGCAGAAAGTGATTAATAGTTAGTCCTTTTAGCAAAGAATCAACATGGGAGAGAAGGACATATGCATAAAGCGGTTTACACTAAGTTCTTCTAGCGGAGGACCATTGTTGATACAATGGGTACCTAAACTAGTTACATAAATATTTGTTCAAGTCCTTCTTGACTTGAGACTTGTATGTTGGGTTGAGAAACAAGTTAGGAAAGTTCCAAAAAACATAATCTCTTCAAATCTATAAAAGAATATAGTATTTGATTAGTCTTTATAGAAAAAGAAAATTTACTCACATGTTTTGTGAGTAAGATAGTATACTAGACTTCTCAAAAAGGAAACTTTAGACATGTAAAAATATACAATAAAGAAAAAATCATATAAAAATTTAGCAGTAGGTTTAAAAAAAGATTTAAAAAAAGGGGCTTGATATTGCCACCCCCTTATTTGATATTGTCACCCCCTATTTTGATATTGTCACCTCTTTTTTTGATATTGTCACCCCCCTTTTTGATACTGCCACCCTCCTCTTTTACATATTATATATATATATATATATATATATATATATATATATATATATATATATATATATATATATATATATATATATATATATATATGCATGTATCAAACCAAGTGATTTTTGTTGGTGTTTTTCAAAATGAAAACTACAATCAAATTTTTTGGTAAGAAAAGATAATAGATTGTTATATTTTCTTATCAAAAAATTTGATTGTAGTTTTTCATTTTGAAAAACACCAACAATAATCACTTGGTTTGAAACATATTTAATTCTAAATTTAAAAAAAAATTGTCCTCAAAAACCACTAAAAATTGAACAATGATGTAAAAGAGGGGGGTGGCAATATCAAAAAAGGGGGTGGCAATATCAAAAAAGGGGGTGGCAGTATCAAGACCCTAAAAAAAAGATTGTTAGATCATACTTTTGTAATTTGATATACCATTGTCCTCATCAATACTATTCAATAAATTTGGAACAAACTGAAAATCAAACAAAAACCATAATTTCAATAAGACTTTGTTAGATTAGAATTCAAATGAGAAAACTCTAATTATAGTAGTTTTAATCCCTAAGAGTCACAAATAGAGCAACAGATTTGGGAGAGCATTCTAAACTATATGGAATGACTTAGAGTGTAAGCAACAATTGAAAATTCCACCGTAGAAATTTGTTGACAACTTCTTGACAAGTGCAAATCTATAATTCGTGTAGAAATCTACCATACGGATATGGAGATTATAAAATTTGATGATTAAAGTGTTCTTGGAATCTAGATCCAAGAAACATCCTTTGTGATGCTTAGGGACTAAAGAAACTTGTCTTCTTTACTGTAATTAATTTTGAATGGGCTTTTTTGAGCTAATCACTTTCAAAAATACAGCATTGTTTTTCTTTTTTACCATGAGTTTTTCCTTAAGACATGTTTTGGTAACTGGTATATTATAAACCTGAGAATTCAAAAAAAAAAAAAAAACTTGAAAGGATGAAAAGAACTAGTTTCCACATGGCTGCATGGAGCATTTTCTGTATAATTTGTTTCTTAGTAATTTTTATTACCGTAGTCTTAGTCTTTAAGGAATTAATGGGCTAATATGTAAAGCTTCAAAAAATAGATTATTTATTTATTTTTGTTTTTGTGTTTTCTCGTATAGAAAAAAAAGGTAACTATCTTACTTTTAGTTAAATTTCCTTAGAATTCAATAGTCAATTCATCAAAAATACTAACAATTACATCAATGAAGATTGTTTCAAGCATAGTTATATTGTTACAATTCTTTACAATCAATTTTATTCGAAATATATAAAATTTTAATATCATAAAATTTAATATTTCTCGGTAATATATTGATTATATGGTTACATTTAGGATTTTTAAATTTTAATAAATATTGTTATTAGTTGTCGATTCCAATTAAGGATAACAAAATATGCAATACCAAATATCAATAATGATTTTTATTTGTCTTCAAAATTTAGTATTAAGCAGTATGCACCACTCGCTTTGCTACATATAACTTTTTTATGTGACTTTTTACCCACCCTTTTGCTACCTCTTCTTTTCCTTCCCCCTTCCTTGAATTTCAAAGTTTGAGGACGTAAAGACACCCAATGCTATAGAGGTTTTCAAACTTATAATGCTTCAAAATGTCAAATTTGAGAATTTTAACGACTCTCCACAATTTTGAATGAATTTTCACCTTCTCTTTGGGTGCCCTTTCCTCTCCTTTTGTGATGTTTCACCTTTTGAGTGTCTTTTCCTCTCCTTTCTCCCCTCTCTATTAGAACTTGTGATGTTAATAGAGAATTTATGGCATGACATGTCATGATATCATGAGACACTTTTGACATGAGACACTTTTAACACAATTCACTTTTAACATGAGACACACTAGCCTTTATAATGTAGATTAGAAATTAAAAGCATTTTTTTTCTTATTACATTTTTGAAGTTGAAGGCACAATGCCCTCAGATATGCATAAAATATTTTTGGAATGAAAATATAAGGATGCCTCTTCTAGTGTTTGAACTTTCCTAGATAAAAATTGATTACTCAGTTATTTGACACAAAAATCTACAAGTTTTCATAGAATAAATGAAAATTTAAACCATTCAACATAAAATGTAATGGAATATGTTGTTTTGTTCTACAATCTTAAGAATTCAATAGCCACAATAAAAATATAATTACTATAGAACTAAAAATAAATTGGTAATTAAAAAAGTTGTTTAATCCATGTACTAGGCAAAAGAATAGTTGTAAAATTGGAAATAATGTTTGTAACTAAGTTCATCCACAATTGTTGTTATTAATTTGAAATTCGAAAGTTGTCGTCAAAACATTGTGGTGTTGAATAGCTTTGAAGAAATTAAATTTTCATATGACCATCATTGAAGTTGGCGTGCTTTTAAAAGTTCCAATTCAAATAGATTTGTCAATTATTATCTTCAATAAAAAGTAGCCTTTAACTACGGCCTAAATGAACCAAGGTTTAAAATGTGAAGTACTCTCAAGATCTCGTTTGTATGTTTTGTTTTCAACGTCCTTTTCTATGGGCTAATCCAACTCTAAATAAAAATTGAGCCTCTTACTATTAATGTAAGTTGGACTCAATTATATTTGAAATTTGGTTTCAGAAACAAGGTTCAAATTCTAAAGTTGGAATTATACTTTGAAATATTTGTAACTTATTTTGAGATTGACTTTGCATTTGACTTATTTTAAGCATATGATTTTGATTGCCCTTATCGAAAGCCAAAACAGCTCTATATTGGAGCAAGGGATACCTAGCCATATTAATTGAATTAAGGTATGATAAAGGGAATACTTTGTAGCAAACTTGCTGGATTCTAAACTTTGTTTATTATTCATCAACTAGTGGACCTGTGCACCCTTCGGGCCCACTTCAAACACATAAGTTAAGGGTGAAGGCTTTAATCATGATTCGTTTGTTGTTTATTTTAATCATTTTTTTCTAATCACTCTTCTTGTTTCATTTATTTTAATTGTTTTTTGCTTGCTTAATCACATCATGTTGTCGTTTATTTTAATCAATTTTTTTTTGCTTATTTTAACAATTTTTGTGACAGGTGAGGCTAATTGTTTTTTTTAAGGGAATGTGCACACTAGGGGTTGATATTCGCACATCCCCTGGGAGGTAAATTGTAGATTTCTACCATCAAAAAGCTGAATTTGAGAATTTTGAATTTAGATTTGGAATTAGAGACCATGGTTTACTCTAGAACCATAAAAAAAAGTTGCAATTAAATAACATTTAGTAAAAAAGCTTAGCTAGGGAAAAAAAGTGTTACTTTTACTTGTGTTTGTAAAAAATGATAAGCTTTTTCATTGGGTGTTGTTCAATTGCAAACTTTTCTATGGTTCTAAAGTAAAATATGGTCTCTAAGTCCAAATCTGCATTCAAAATTCTCAAATTCGTATTTTTGATGGTAGAAATCTACAATTTACCTCCCAAGCGGGTGTGCAAATATGAACCCCTAGTGTGCACATATCAATTTCCTTTTTTAATCATTTTTTTAATGTGTGACAGGTGAGGCTTATTTTAATTGTTTTTTAAATGTGTGACAGGTGAGATATCAATCTGATAACTTTTTATGATTATTTTTATCAACCCCCATGGCTCCATGCATGCCCCCCATGGCCCATGTGCAATTTTATCATGCAACCCCCTCTTAACTAATACATACATATGGACACCCTATTTTATTATAGAAAGAAGATAGGAAAAAATATAAGTTGCCTATTGAGAAGAAGCTTGCATGATGAAAGCTTTAAAGTTTTTTGTTGTCCAGTTTTAGATTATTGATGATATAGATGATAATAAGAGTTTCTAAATGGGTAGCAATTTGAAAATTGTATGTGAGGGTCAAGAGCTACAATATTGCTCTAAATTACTATTGGCAATTTGGATGAATAATTATACTGGTTAAATAGTATTGGAATGCGCCATTTCATTATCCATCATTGATATACTAATCTCTAAACCATTATAATTCAAATAAAGGCACATTGAATATCCACTTATCAATATAACTTAAATTACTTGAACATGAAAAATGTATGAAATTCCAAGAGAGAAAACAATCATAGCAAAATACACCTAAAATGTATGATTTCACCTCATTTTGGGAAAAATGCAAAGTTGGGTGCAAACCACAGCTTCTCAAACAAATTCATCCATAAACTGTGGAAAAAAAAATCTCATTATTGGATTGAGGTTAGTTGTAAACATTTTATTTTGTGTTGTTGACACCTCTTGCTAATAAGTTAACTCTTAAAGGATCAAGCTCTTTTTTTTTGTCAAAATCATTAAAAATTGCCACTTCTAGGGGATGAGTAAGATAGGGGATGAGTAAGAAGGTAGTTTTTGTTTTTTTTTGTTTTTTTGTTTTTTTGTTTTTTTGTTTTTTTGTTTTTTTGTTTTTTTGTTTTTTTGTTTTTTTGTTTTTTTGTTTTTTTGTTTTTTTGTTTTGTTTTTTTTTTTTGTGGAAATCTAACCATAGGATTTTGCCTTAGACTAGAAGAGACACTTGTGAGAAAAAAACTAGGTCATTTTAGATGGAGAGGAGGGAGATATTTGCATTTGAAGTGAAGGGAAAGTTTTTCCCCCTATGGCCCGTAATTTTCAAAAGCCTTTGACCACTCTTACATGAAAAGAATTGCTCTACCCAAAGTTGTGCTTTTAATTTACCATGTAGGAGATCAAGTTAGGTCTATGTGGGAGAGTTTCCAAATCAACTGGAACTACACAAGACATGGGAAAAAAATAGCAACTAAAAAGAAGTAGAGAATGAGTCAAAGACAAAATTGTTAAGAGTTTAATTATTGAAATCAAAAATGCAAATCCCAACAGTTATTATGATGAAATAAACAATCTACTTCCTTTGGTTTAATTTTCTTTCCAAAATATTGAAAATTGAGTAAAATAAAGGACTTCAAAGTTTATTTTGGAGTAGAGAATCCATAATTGCCTATAAACAGAAAGTCTCATAACTTTCATCTCATTGATTGAAATTGAATGACTCAAAACTTCCCACGTATAAAAAAATCTGAAGAACCAATTTCAAATTGTTATTTAAAACAAATTTGAATTCGAAAGAAGTTTTTTGGGCTGCCCAGACAGGCAATCCTCCCCAAATTTTCATAAATTCTTGCTTAACTTCTTTGTCTGATGTCAAAATGAAGAAAAAATGAGATGTCCATGTAAATATTTGAATTCCCCATCTTCAATAAAAGTTTCAAAAAATCACACAAAGTAGTTTAGCCATAGGTACATTTCCAAAATCCCATTTGTCCCCCAAAGGGACAATGATCCTTTAGTGGTTGACCATGCATTTGAACGCATGATATGTTGGTGGTCATATGAGTTAATATAAGAGTCAAATGTAAACTTTTCATTGCTTTGGTATTCTAGAAAGGGATCTAAGGGGACCACATTAAAGAGAAGTGCAAAGCAATGGAACCTTTCAAGTGGCAAACACAATCAACCCATAAACGTTGAGGCGGAAGTTTTTTGTCCAATGAAGTACAAAAAACATCGCAGGATGGGAAAAAGTTGATTTTCATTGATTTTTTTTTCAAAAGCAATCATAAACACATGGCCCATAGTGAAAGGCAAAAAACTAACTCACAAAATACAACCATGTTTTTAGGTAACCCAATTTTTGAAAAGATTTAGAGACATGATGATTGGTCCCATGTTGCCCTTTTTGCAATTTTCACGAGGTCAGCATGCACTATTGAATATTGCAACTTTCAAAAACAATATTATAATATGGGTGGGCACTTGCCACACCACTATAAAACAATGTAGAGCCATTGTAAAGGGGTTGGTCATGGTGTCCAATCAGACGATTAGGAGTTAAATATTAATTGGAGTAAAGTCTAATGAATTTTTATGTTTTTCATTCATTGAACCATCTTTCACCTCATATTTTCTTACAAAAAAAATTACCAATGATTCCTTGCTTAAAATACATATTATATTTCAAAATCTGTGGGAAAATCCTACAGCACACTAATCAAGAGGGGGGATATAGCTGAGGAGAAAGGGGGGCCAAAGCCACGGCCATGGGCGCCTGCAGGAAGACTGAGCGGGTCTCTCGAGTTTGTCGCCACAGCCATAGCCATCTAACATATATCGTCTCGAAAAGCCATAGCCATAGCCATCGCACCCATTCCAGTCCGACCTCCGACGACGACGAGGACGACGTCGCACTTCCCTTTCGCCCTTTCCCATTCCTCGCTGCCTCTTAGTGCGCTCACCCGCGCCTCGTGCCCGGTCGCTCCCGTGTCCTGCGCCTCTCCTCGTGGGCTTTTCGCGCTCCGATTTGGTCTCCTTTAGGCCTGGAATCATTACTTCTAGGGTTGCGACCTTCTTCAGTGCTGCTGCTTCTGCTTCTGCTTCTGTTGCTGCGGGGGTTTGATCATCGCCAGTCTGCGGGGATTACGGAGTATTCGTGGCCGTGGCGGTGGTTGTGGCGGAGCGTGCGTGTGGTTTGGAGGGAGTCGAGTGTTAGGTTTGCCGGACTAGGGTTTTGCCTTGGAGAAGGGGGTGTGTGCGCTTGGGCATGGAACTAAAAATGTGGTTGGCCATGTGGAATCGCGATGGTGCGTTGCGTTGTGGATTAGGTTGTGAATTTTGAAGCAGGGAGCTACTCGAGAAAGCTAGGGAAATAGAGACAACGGAGAACGATCATTGAGATTAGGGCGTTGTGTATGATTCTGGGAAGCTTTTTTTGAGTTGGAGCACAGACGGGCATGTTCATGGTACAAGTGCCATGATGAGAGCACGAAGAAATGCAGAGTATCATATATTTGATCGTTTTTTTTAGCTGACTACGAACCTCTTGGTTTATAAAGAGACATGGTGGCGTATGCATGTTAAATTTGGCGAGCGAGGCTTCTTATGGGAGACTGCCGTTGTGGGACTCAATTTTGAGTATGATGAAGCGATGGTCAACATTGATGACGATGCGTTCGATGGAATTCTTCGATTAATGTGGTTGAAGTTCTGTCATCATGGCAGTCCCTGGGAAGAGTGTTGAATATGTGCCGGGTTGGTTTATCACGGCAATTTACCTAGGTGCAATTGATATTTGACAGGTTAGGTTTTTCCTCGGGGAAAGAGAGCTTGAGTGTGTAAATATAAATTTTAGAAATTGAATTGTGTCACATCATCAGTACGCGAGGAATTGTATATGTTTTTTTTCCGGCATCCTCAAACTTTGCACGGCGACATCGCGTGGAAAATATTGTTTATGCAAGAGGCCTACAATTGACTTTAGTGTTGGAGGGATCATACATGACCGATTCAGCAGTGCGCTCGAATCACATGGATTTCAATTATCTCCAGGTACTGCACTTCTCAGTAGGGAGCAGATATCGTTCCTCAACTGTTTGTGCTATTAATATTTACCTCCTGCGTTGGCGAAACGTTTGACCTTAAAATGTTGGACTGAGAGAAGAATTTAGTTAATCTTCTAAGTCAGCAATTTACATGGTTACGACTTGATTGGAAATTAGTAGGTAGAATGTCTTTGGTGGCTATTAGCTGCTGCTGTTGTGTAAAATCGAAGGGTTTAGAAATTCGTTTTTTCAAGGTTGCGGTTTATTTAGAGAGGCTTTTGAGAGAACGAGTTTTTTCATTCTTAGAGATAAAGTTGTAATGGCGTAGTATCGTGATCGTTATCCTGCCGAGTTCGTTTTGCCTTTCAGGTATCAGTTTGAGTAAGTGAAAACGGATTCAAAATTAAATCTTGGTTGAAATCTAAAAACAGCTTCACAAGACTAGGTGTTGTTTCCAATGGCTGCCGCGCTCTTTGCGAAATTTATGTAATCATCCAGCTGCAATTTATTTTGCTCTCAATAAGTCTAGTTGAGAAGAATATGGTGTACTGGTCATTTGTGGGACTGAAATGAAAGAGCTGGATTCAAAAATTGGTCCGTGTGACTTTGAGTCTGCTACAGTTGGGGACATTGAGAATGAATGCTATCTGGATTAGGGCAGTGTCGCTCAGAGATGCTTATGAATGCAGCTCTTCATTCGGGGTCTTTACTTTTATGGACCTGTTTGCGGACTAGTTTTTGACAGTGCTCCGTGTATTCCGCAGCGAGTGAAGGTTTACCGCCTCAACGACGAAGGTAAATGGGACGACAAAGGAACAGGTCATGTGTCTGTTGAATATTTAGAGGTATTTTTTCTTACCCAAGCTTTCCGTGGAATACTCATGCTTAAGCGATTTTAATACAAGTATGTGATGGAATAAATTAATATATGGAAATTGTATCTGTGAATGTTAGAATGTTTTAGTAAGACTACCAAAGATTCAGGTCATTGGAGATACCACCTATCTTCTCAGGTCTCTGGTTTACGCTGGTGGATCTCATTTGGGAGCAGGACAGTGAGCCAATAAGTTATGGAATTGCAATTGGCCACACCCACTCTCTAGCACGCTGGCAGAGTCCCGAAACTCAGGTGGCTCTAGTATCTATATCCAGTTAGCACGTATTATCGAGCAATTAAAATCATCTAAAAAAGTCATAATGTTCTGCATCGAGCACTCGTTGGTCGTTAAAATTGGCCAGGAAGATAGGGTGGATGACCTTAAAGGGACTGCTGTGTCTGCAAGCTTAGAACAATAGGAAGGGTCAACCGCTTGCGGAGAAGTTGGGCGTCAAGTGGTTATTGTACGGTTGCCACCTCATTCATAGGAGCATTGGTTACTCTAGCTTTGGAAGGAGTTTCTAGAAAATAGTGTGGATGATCAACAAGCTTGTGATTGCACTTCGCTACTGAGGATCGACAAACCCTGACCTGAAGCCACAGTTTTTTGCTTTCGTTCACCCAGATTTATTTCTTCCTCAGCCTGGTGGTTGCCTGTCTGGTCGGGTGTGGCTGCAACCCAATTTGGCATCCGAAGTTGGTTGTACGCCTTTAGAAGTCTAGAAAACAAAATTATTTAGTTACTAGAGTTTCATAGTTTTGGTGTGTTGTTTACATTAGTCGGCCTTACGAGGTAGTTTTGAGAATACAAGATAAGCCATGGGGTTTTGTAAGACAGGCATCTTTCAAGTGTTTTTCAGGTGTCAGGATTGAAAGTGTGTGTGGTCTTTGCTCTGTGATTGACCGATAGTCTTTGCCACACCCTTTCAAACGATGGTCTTATTTTGCCTTGAATGCATAAAGTCAATGTTTTAAATCTTCTACTGAATTTGGATTCATATTTATCAGCGTGTTTTATTGGTTGATGCAGCGCTCGGATGCGGTAGGTTTGGTAGTCATTGATGAGGATGACAATCAAACTTTATTGGTCCATCGGATTTCAGCGGATGACATATATCGGCGCCAAGAAGGTATAACTATATGTTATGGCTGCTGTAAATGATTGGTTGCATTTGTCCTGGGTAGTGCAATGGTTACTGCTTGTTCAGTTGGTGTAGGGTTAGTATAGGTTGCTAATTGTAAATGGATGGTGCTGTTTGCTTATTGTACTGTTTCTGATTTGCATTGAGCTATATATGTGGTTGCTGCAGACACTATTATATCATGGACCGATCCAGAAGTGGCAACTGACTTGGCGCTCAGTTTTCAAGAGACCATGGGCTGTTCATTCATTTGGTAAGTCAGGATTGTCAAAATGTATGTTGTCAGGGGGCTAGGTTGTATTGACCACGCCACATTTCTTGCTCTGTCCCGTGAACATATTCGAAATTGCGATTACTTGTGTTCTCGTGAGCACATGTGTTTGTTCAAATGAACGAAGTCGATAAAAAGTGAGGCCTTCTTGGTGTGTGTCCGCAGTTCTTTAGAGTGAACGCTCATGTTTGTAGTTAGCATCGCTTCATTGACTTTCTCAATCCTTAAATAGCGAGAACAGCGGGTTCTCACGGGTAGTGAATTTATTCTTTGTGCATTTGAATAGTGACGATACTTGTAATGTTTCAGACGAGATTCTCCGAAGTCCTCCTGACAGTGTCAGATGTGAGCTTCTGAAATGCAGTACTGTTTTCAATGTAAAGAGTAGCTTGGGTGGTTATTTCTTCTGCTTTTACGCGGTTCAAGCTGTCTTCCATGCACCGATCATGTCAGTCGCAGTGCCTATTTAATATTTTTTGTAATGAAAGCACTGGTTTAGATTTAATTCGAGCTGTATGATCTGTTGATACTACAGGGATCAAATATGCAGTGTGCAACGCTCAATTCACTTTCCATCAGTCAGTGGTAAGTTTGTGGCGTCGGCTCTAGTACGCATTATCTTGACTCTACCATGAAAGTGATGGCTGATTTGATCTATTATCTTTATTTTTTTTGTTTGCTATGACACTTACCTTAACTTGGTGTCTGATATGATGTAGTATATTTGACGTATGTCTTGTTTTATCAAGGTTTTGGTTCTCGGAGTAGCTGTTACGAACCAAAGCTTCATTAAGATTTTCACACTCTATTAGTGTTAGGACCTTGTACACATGGTAGTCCTGCAGTGTCGTGTAGGTACAGAGTCAGCGTAACCTGGGCGTAGCTTGCAGAGGGCTCTTGTGAATCTGTTTTCTTTGTTGTTTTAGGTGGGGTGAACTGTTTCTGTATACACACATTGAATAGGGGTCAAGGTTGTAGACATATTAGTGTAACGAAGTATCGAAGTTCTTGACAAAAAATGCGATACCGGTGTTGCAGGCTTGGATGCGAATGCACGACCAGTTGGTGACGATTTGGAACATTCCGGTACTTCACAAGATGATGGTAGGCCAGTGGTCTTTGTATAGTACAGTTTATTGAGGCTTGTTTTTGTGGTGCCTTTAAATCGTCCATCAACAGAAACAGCAGGCAACAATGGAATATTTTAGTACTTATAGTACACGGCGTTTCATCATTATGGCTGGTTTTCTATGGATTGTTGGATAATCATCAAACTATGTGGTGAAATAATTTATATTGCTGGTAGATGTTGAATACAATCATGCGGTCAATTTTTCACAGATGATGCATTTCGTGAAGGTGGAGGAGCTGAAGCGCTGGAGCTTCCGCCAGTGGAGCTTGCTACTCTTTCTCTCATTGCTAAGGTATGCACTAAGTAACGAGGAGTTCCACATCTCTTGCGCTACTTTGTCTGGTTTGATTGATCACCCAATTGATGCACTCACAGCTCCTTAGGGCATCCCTGGTCTGTTTGTCCTAAAGGTTGCTTATTTCCGTACTCTTTTCCTCATTCATCTCATATGCTAATATCTGTTTGTTATTGTTGGAGTGAGACGTCGCATCACTTGTAGTTACTTAGTTTCCTTGCCACTTTATGAGCACCCGTCATTACCTCTTAGTAAATGTCCTTCTACATAGGTACATCGCTTTTATTGCCATTACTGATTGTGTTCCTGGTTTATAATTTATTGCAGACTGTTGCAGAAGTTATGCCTTTTGATCGCGATAGGGTGGCCTCCATGGTTGTTCGCGATGTAAGCATAACTAATTAGGCTCCTTTTCAAACATCCTAACAGCTCTGATTGGTCCTTTATTTGGGATCTTTCCTGGATTTTAACATATACTTCGTTGTTGGTGAAAAACTGGCTTATGAATTATCAGCATATCTCGTTTGTTGTCCGCTTTAAATTAGCTTGTTAGAAGTGTGGTAATTTGATGATGTGGGTCTGTGGGCTTTTTGTGTTTAGCAAAATTACATCCGCAAACTTGTACAGCTGTTCCGTACTTGTGAGGAACTCAAGAATCTTGAAGGTTTGCGATTGATGTTCAAGATTGTCAAAGGAATCAGTGAGTTGCAACACCACCCTTGAATGATTATAACCTCTTAATTTCTTTGTGGTTCTCCATTTTTATTCTTACCTGAGAGTGTTAATGTTTACTCTATAGTTTTGTATCAGCAATGCTTTGAACCAAGACAGTGATTGGGTTGTTCTTGCCTCGACTGGAAATGGGTTTATAATCCACAATCGATAGATCGAACTGGTCTTTTGATGGGTATGATTAAGCTTATGGGCTGGGTGATGGGGACTGTCTGTTCGTGCTGTGTCTAGCGGCATTAACATAAACTAAGCTCTCATGTGGCCCCTTCCACGATTTGGGTTTCATTGTGAGAAATCTCTTTACAATTGAAAGCAGTCTCTGATTATTGCAACTCTTGTGGGATTTTTTGAAGTAACGCATCTTCTGTTCGCTGTTTGCAGTCTCACTCAACGATGGGCATATTTTTGACGTCATTTTTAATGATGAGTATATAATGGATATTGTCGGGGCCTTGCAATGTGAGCGCACTCTCTTTACCAACTGTGTTTTGGTTTTGTTGAGAATGAGTAGCTTGTTGTTTAGTGTCTGAATGTCTGGCTTTGTAACTGACTTCTATAATTGAGTCTATGGTTTCAGGCAAGATATTCTTGGTTCTGCATGAAATTCCTTTATCACAGTCATACCAACTGTATCATGCTGGGGACTAATTGTTCTCGCTTGGTTGTTACTATCTAGATGATCCCGATGTGGCGAACTTCCAAGATCACCGCAAGTTTCTCAGGGAGCAAGTAGTTTTCAAGGAGGTATTGCACCTGAACTTCATATTTTTGGTATTCTATCGGCCTTAAATTTTGTTAATTTCTTACCGATTTTTTTAAAATTTATGCTATACCAGAGACTGCATGCAAGTTTGTAATGTATGTCTATGAGCTCTATTGTGTATATTGAAATTCTTAGTGGATGTTCTTTGGTAAAGCAGGCTGTTCCTATCCGTGATCCAGCAATCTTATCGAAGATTCACCAGACTTATCGTATTGGCTACATCAAGGTCAGCGTGATATACTATTTTCACATCCTAGTCACTCCAATTTACACAATTTTGCCTGGTTTTTATATGTTTTGTTCTTCCTTTTTGTCTAGTACTTCTGATCTCCTGACTGCAGGCTTAAATTGTTTGAATATTTGTTTCAAACAGGATGTAATATTGCCAAGGGTGCTGGATGACCCAACTTTTGCTACGATCAACTCAATCATGCTCTTCAACAATGTTTCAGTAAGTTTTATTTTGTGTTTTCTCTATACAGGTCCTTTCATATGCGAATGCTTAAATCATGTTACTGATGGAGTGTTTTTGGATGGTAGTTACTAATTTATATTTTTTATGCAGGTGGTAACCGCTCTCCAGAACGATTCTGCTTTTCTGGCAGAACTGTTCTCCAAGCTTCGGTCACCCGAAACCCCTGAGAGAAATAGGCGAGATTTGGTGAGTGCCACGGCCACTCTCATCTCTATCGGACTTTGCCAAAGTATCGTCATTATGGGTTATACGAGATGTTTTAGATGTTCACTTCTGGGACAAAAGATGCACATGTTCGTTTGTTTATCTACCCTCACCTTTAGGACGGATAAACAGTTTTTTTGCGCCGTTTTTAGAAATCAAAGAGGCTGATTCGGAGTTAATTGTTTTAGAAAAAAATATGCTGGTTGTTGACAACTTTAGACACTTTGTGGTTTTGCATTAAATAACCACAATCACATTCTTAAATTTAGTCAGATCTTGTGGCAAAATCAGATTGGTCTTATAAGCAGTGCTGAATTTATCAATATCCACTTGGATGTTGTATTTTGGAATGCTAACTGGTTGGGAGAAGTCTATGAAGGAGAGCATAATAGGCTAACTATTTCTGATTTAATTGAAATTTTTGTTTGCGCAGGTGTTTTTTGTCCAAGAGTTCTGCAACTTAAGTAAACATCTCCAACCAGGAGTGCGAACCCAGCTTTTTAGGTACTGTTTTCTATAGTTGTACTATTGATTTAGTTGACAAACTATACTCATCTTCTGCAGGCACGCAGTAATAATTTGGTTTCATTCCCTTAATATTGATATGAGACTAGATTGTGCAAAGAAGCTATTGTTCTTCCCTCATCTGCATTATGACTAATGCCATAAATTTGCGAATGTTCTTCATGACAGTGCACTTGTCAAACACTTGGGATTGTTTGATCTTGTGAAGGACATCCTCAAGGATCCCGATGAGGTTATTCGACTCAGTGGGTAAGCAGATTTTTTGTGCCTCGTGATGATCCACGTCTGTAGTTTATCAACAGTTCTTTCAAATGTTCTTCTTTATAATGTTGTTATCGTGTTAGCTTGTACATCTTTGGTGATTTCTATTCTGAATATTTGCAAAGGATTTGGTTTTGAGTTGATATTGCAGCGTTGCAGGCAGATTGATTTGCATGAGTTGGTATGCTTTGGTGCCAGGTGTGATATTTTAATTGTAGTTCTGAACCATGAACCAGCACTACTACGGACCTTTTTGGTGCACCAACCTTCCAACACATTGTTTAGTGGACTGGTGGGTCATTTTGCATATTTTTCGGTGCATGCTTCTTTAAATTTTTGGTTTCCATTGACAATCACACCGTCAAAGTTATTTGAATTATGGTTTTTGTAGCACTTTTGGGACTCCTTTATGTACGTATGTTGAGTAAGATTAATCATAAATCATGACGGTTTTAACAGATATATTATCTTTTAACAGCTGGGTGAGAATATGAACTTTGAGTGATAAGGCTATCCTGGTGCACTGATGATGTGGTTAGTTGTAAAGGTGGAAGGGATGTTGACTCCTAGTGAAGGTGGATTGCAAGCACAACTTCTGGAGATTATGCGCATGCTTCTGGACTCAGAGACAATGGATACAGTGAGTTCCAACACCGGACTGGTGTGTGCGCTTTTATTTAAGTTTTTTTGGTCTTCGAGGCTTGTATTAGCTATAAGAGTACTCATTGCATATGCAAATGTGCTAACAAATCTGAAAGAGTTTTCCTATTGTAGCTCTTCGCCTTGGAATGTCGTTTGGAACATACAATGGTGAATTGAATTTCTTCTGTTTCAACCGAAGTACTGATGGTATGATATTCACATGATCGCAGCCGCCAGTTGACAAAAGCCTTTTCCTGGAGATATTTTATGAGAAGTACATGGACCAAATGGTTCAACTTCTTACAGATGGGTGTCCTCCAGAACCGGGGAGTATAGAGCATTCTAATGACTCCTCTATCGATTCTGGAAAACGTTTGAGGCGTACTGTTTCTCCAGAAATTCTTGGAAACATCTGCGAACTGATGTGTTTTTGTGTCCAGCACCATCGTTTCAGAATCAAGTAAGTGAAATGTCACTTAAGGGTGTGTTATTCTGTTTGGTCTAGGATTGAACAGCATCGTCAATCTTTGCTTCGAGCCTTTTGGTTCGATGTTAAGCAGTATAATCTGAGTACTGTACATGGATCCTTTCGACTCTTTTTGAATTTAATTCGCAAGTCTATGGCTTTTTCTGTGTGGAGGTCCACTATCAATTGCTACTACCTGCACTGAAGTGCACGGCTTCTAACATCTGTTTTTTTTAATATCTGCCCAGGTACTATGTGATGAGAAATCATGTTATCGAGAAAGTATTGAAGCTGATGCGTAGGAAAGAAAAATACCTGGTTGTGGCTGCTGTGCGATTTCTAAGGACATGTGTTGCTTTGAAGGTTGGATTTGTTGGAGTATTCGTTGCTTAGGTGCATACTGAGTATTTCTATTGAAAATAGTCGTCTAGATTTTGGATGGATAGAGATGTTTCACTTGTGCTTTTTTGGGTATGTAATCTGTTATACAGGATGCAGTGCTTTTGTAAATGAAGGCCAAGGAGATGTAGTCTAGCATACCAATTTCATGTTATCTTTCTTTAGAAGTAATGAGCATCAGCCTAACCCGTTTTTACAGCTAGCTTTTGTGTCCAAATTACTGTAAAGGTCCTTTTGGTTCTGAGTTATTGTTATTGTCCTTTATGTTTGATACTGTTCTGAGAGAGCGTCAACGTTCTGGATTTGCATCAGAAAGGTCGAGATTTTAGTTAGAGTCTCGTCTAACTTGGAAGTGATGTGGTGCAGGACGAATTCTATTTTCGGTACATAGTTAAGCACAATTTGTTTGAATCCATCATTGGAGCGTTTGTGACCAATGGCAACCGCTATAACCTCCTCAATTCGGCTGTATTGGAGCTCATTGATTTCATCCGCAAGGTATGTTGCCTGTTCTTTCAAAATTGAAGTACCTAGCGTTTTTTTCTAGGTCAGTAAATTTATCATTCAATAACCTTGTCATTCATTTGTTAATCAATGCAATAACTTCTGTGTCTTCATATCTGTTTACATATCCGTTATCCAACCGCAATTTAAAAATTTATTTGTATGCAATCGAACCCGGTTTTTGTCCGAAACCTTTCCCTTGTCCCCATTTTAAAGTCCTGCAGCAACGAGTTTGCTATTTCTTTCACTCAAATAAGTCATTTAGGGTGTTTTGCGTTTAGTCTCCGGTACAGAATTGAAGCGTACGCTCCCTTCCTTACCTACGCATTCCTGTCACAAGTCAGTAAACAATAATAGGAAATGTTTCATTTCAACCAGTATAAGGACTCTTGAATTGGGATTGTATTATTTACCCATAATTTGCATGCCCATGTTTGCAGGAGAACATCAAAACTCTCATTGTACACCTCATCGAGAAGTATTCTTCAAAATTAGAATCTATCGACTATGTAGACACATTTCGGACATTGAAATTGAGATATGAGCAGGTGAGCGTTTGCCTCGAGGCTTGTGGGATTGGTTTTCTGTACTTCCTTACTTTTACAAATTTCATGAATGTATTCAAGAAAATTGTATTTCAGATTTGTTAAACTAAATTGTGTGCACAGAATCTGAAATTGCAACGAGCTTGAGTCATGATAGGTAGTCGTGCTGACTTGTCCTCTCTGCTGCAGATTTTGGAAGGTCCTCCACCAAACACACGAGATGCAGGAGGTGCTGTTACGGGTGGCGGATCTGATCATGGTTCACGCACAGGTCGTGATAGGCACGGCAATGTAGGCTTAAATGATGCCCGCAGACGGAAGGATGACCGAGCACTGGACAAAGATGAAGAGGACTATTTTAATGAGGACAGGTACGCAATGCTTCACTCTAGATACTGTCTAACCTGGATTTTCGACACAGTTTCTACCTACATCATAATTATGTATATCCATGTCGTGAATTCTGATTATGGAACAATTCGTAAATATCTTGACAGCGATGATGAGGAGGATACGGCAACTGCAAGAGTGAGCACTGCTTCACAACCGCAAGCAACAAAAGCAGTTCTAGTAAACGGCAATGCCCTAGACGGCGTTCCTTTCAGGTCACTATCTTCCTCCTTAATCATCTGCAGGTTAGAAATACTCGTGATTATATGATTATCTATTTTATTCTCACATTTTTGTTTGACAGGGAAAGTGCTATCGGTCTTGTGGACTATGAAGATGAGGACGAGGAAACGCTTCCAGCGTTGGGCATGAATGGCAAGGGCTCAGGTAGAATGTTGGAGAAAAAGTTGCTGCCGACGATCCCTCTGACAGACCCTATTTGGCAAGAAGTAGAAGATGGGACTATTGCTAAGCGAAAGACCTCTCTTGCCCCAACTTTGGAACAAACGGATGCGACCCCACCCAAAAGGCAAAAACCCGAAGACAGTCACGCAGTTGATTCCGACAGCCAACCTGAGATTTTCGACTCTAGTAGAGTTGTGTTTGATGTTGCGACTTCAGAGGCTCGTGAGTTACCAGAACCGGTAACACCAGCTTCTATACCGCAGGATACCGTTCTGAAGATATCCATAGTAGAGAAATCAAAAGCAACGTCACCAGAGCAGATTGCTATGGACCAAGCGTCCAGTTCGGACCGTATTACTCACAGCAAACCCGAAGCAGCTACACCTGACGTCGGTGATGAGCATCTACATCAAGATTTGCATTCAACTCCTTCAGGTCCTGACCCTGTAGTGCTTGTTCATACTAAGGCGGGCTCGGTTGCAATTGATGTGCCAGCAGAAACTGCAACTACAAAAACCGCTTTTGAAGGGGAAAAGGCTTCTGAAAGAGTTTTGAGAGAAGAATGTGCAAATGGAGAGAGCCCTACCAAGTCACCGGACGTGAGTTGCTCTGCGAGGGGCTCCAATAAGAATGGAACGGATTGTTGCTCCTCAGGGGAAGATTGCAATGGGTCTGCACCCGAGAGCTCTGAGAGGGTAGGGCTTGCGGAAGGCAGCAATAGTAGTGATCTCTCACAACATCAGAATGCGAGCGTAGGTAGCGAAGGCAACAACAAACTGACCAACTTAGGTGCTGATATTATGAGAACTGTAAGTCCAACTTCACCAGGGTCCTATCCTGTTCGATAGTATGATCCTAATTTTGAAAGTACTGGTATATTCACCCTGGACTCCGGTCTTCGTTCATTTTCTACTCTCAATCTCTGTCTGCTCCAGTTTCTTACATTCAATGCACCTTTACCGTCTCTGCTTCCATAACCTGAATCTTGAAGTGCTTCTCTGGATCTTTAGCAATACCGAGAGGGCTCGACGATTTGAGAACGTCTGTTGTTGCTTCTTGGAAGAGGTCATTGACCGTGGACACCGATCGTAAGTGGGCAGGGCTGTTTCTGAGAAGACCAGTTCAGATTTGTAAATAGAAATGACCTGATTGTTGATGAGCGCTAGCAAATTAACTTGGAACTAATGTATTGGACGAGCCTGACATCGACACTCGAGTCTCTTCAATCTTACCATCCTCTTGCAGAATTTCTTAAAGGAGTGTGATTCTGGACTCAAGGAGAGGAGGTTTGGCATTGACAATAGGGGGCTTCAAGCTTTAACTTTTTCAGGTGACTCACGTCACGATTCACCTCTGTGAATTCACTAGTGAATCGCAAGGTGACTCACCTCTGGACTTCACTCCTAACACGATTCACGTGAGGAGTGAACTTCAAAAACTCACTTTCATGGCTTTGCGGGACTTATTCACCTGCGTCCTCAAACCCTGAAACTTCTTTTGTAGAAACTTCCGCAAACTCATGGGTGTTTTAGACTTTGCTCGTGCAAGGGAACGAACGATTCACTAGTGAGCGCAGATCTTGTGAGGTGAGAAGCTCAAAGGCCAAATTAGGGGGTTTCAAATATGCCATTCACCACCAATTTTGTTCACGTGAATTAAATTGGTGAACAACTTAGCCAAGCCATTGTTCATGTGCCCTTGTTCACTCATTCAAATATCCACATCCTAGTGAACAACTCACCACCCTTTCAACTTTGCCCACAATCACCATTCTATCCTGCAAGCTAATCTAGATCCCTTTAGCTCCACCATCATTGCTTCTTGCCCATTGCAATTTTGTTGTTGCCAAGTGTTTTTGCTAGAAACTTTGATAAATATCCTCTTCTTGAACTTTGTTGTTGTTATGAATCCCAAAACTACAACTCGGAAAAGGCTTAAGGCTTATTTCCCAAAAACGCATTACATTCAAAGTGGGAGAATTTGGGATCCAAAGATGATGACTTGACAAAGGAATGTAGGGTGAGTTGTGACAATGTTAATAAGGAGAATTCATGGTTATGGAAAGAATGCAAGGAATGCAAATGCTGTTGCAAGGGATTTGCTAGCTTTGCAGTGTGGCCTTGGATTTGATTTACACGGAAAGCATTGTGAACCTCAAAGTAGTCTTTCTACAAATTGAGCAAAGCCGACGCTTTGCTGCAACCTATAAAAATGTGCACAACACAAGAAACTTGTTGCAACCAAAACTATGGGCAAATTTCCTCCCATATACAACCGCCAGTCTACTCAATTTACCAAAACCTGAGGCAGAGGAACCTAATTGTGACATGTCCCAAAACATGACACCCTAAACTTTGGCAAAACGGCATACAAACCTAACATGAGAACCTAAACATCTAAATTCATGCAAGATTCAGATCATCTACCAGCAAAGCTTTGAACATTGATAAATTTTGCATAAGCCATTCAAACAAAACAATCTTTAGTGCACTGAAATCTTCTTTGGTTTGCTAATAATAATATAAATTTGAACATTGTAACAATGCTCAACATACAAAGTGTTGTTGCTTTAAACCAAAATTCCTCAATAAAGCAATCTAAAATTGTGTAGCAATTTGAAGACGACGGCAATGTGGATCGCCAACGCTCCCAGGGACCTGACTTGCTTTCCCAGCGCTGAAGCACAATGAGCAACACAATCAACAAATTACCACAAAGTTCAGTGTTGCAAGCATGTAGACTACAATTAGGTCAAACGATATTCAAAGTCTTCAGTGTCTCAAAACTCGTGTTACAAAAGAGGTTGCATGATGCAACCTGGTATGGTTAGTGCTTACATACCCATGCGTAAAGCTACTGGGTGTTCACACGATAAGCCCAATTAACCCTAATCTTTCTTCCTACGTGTCCAGATTTACGACTTGTTCGTAAGAAATTGTGACAAAAGAACAATGCCTCACCTCAAGTACCGAACCTTGTAAACACAAGCCTGCAAGCTCTTCGATGCTTCATGCATGCTCATAAACAAGAAATTAAGACTTGGCCAGTCTTTAATCCACCTGTGCCTTGCTCAGCATCCTGGCTTCTAGAAAAGCAAGCGAATCCGCACTGGCTTTTTACACAAATTCATCATACTCATGGTGCTAAAACTGAACCCTAATCTTGACCAAGAAACATTTATTCAACAAAAACGTTGTGCATTCTGACGCCCCTCAAATCTTGCTAATATCTGAAAGCACAAATTTGATTATCAATTGCATGAGAATCTTATACAACAAAATTGGAGCAAGGCGCGGAGCAAGAGAGACAAGGAGCTAGAGGCGCGGAACAAGCGCTTAGCTAGAAGGGGAGAGGCAGGGAGAGGGAGACGCTTCGCGTTCACTCATGAACAAGCCATGAGAACCTCCCGAAGGTCCTCATGGGTGGTTCATTTCTGTGACTTCATGTTCACTGGTGAATGAAAACTCGTTCACTACCATTCGTTCACCAATTTTTTGAGATATCTGAAACCCCCTATTTTATGTTTGAACCCCCTTAATGGCTACATGTATACTAGGGGGTTTTAGATATCTCAAAAAAATGGTGAACAAATGGTCGTGAATGAGTTTTCATTCATGGTGAACGTGAAGTCACAAAAGTGAACCACCCATGAGGACCTCCAGGAGGTCCTCATGGCTTGATCACGCGTGAACCATGTGAAGCCTCTCCCTCCTAGTCTCTCCTACTAGCTCCTCTGCTCATGTTCTTGTCACTCCCCCGCCCGCTCTTGTTTGTATTGTTGCCTGCCTCTGGCTCTCACTACGCGCCTCTAGACAGTTTGGATGCAGATTTGATTGCCAGGTCAAAGTCATTCAAGAAATCACAATGTGCAAGAAGCAACAATGGTGGAGCTGAAGAGATCTTGATAAGAAGTGGACAATTGTGGAGACAAAGGGTTCCATTTTAGAAGCAATGATGGTGTTCAAGGGATCCATACGAGATTGGTGATTGTGGGCAAAGTTGAAAGGGTGGTGAGTAGTTCACTACAATTTGGATATTTGAATGGGTGATTGCGAGGACATGAACAATGGCTTGACTAATTTGTTCACCAATTTCATTCATGTGAATGAAATTGCTAGTGAACGGCATATTTGAAACCCCCTCTTCCACCATTTTTTGGAGATATTCAAAACCCCCTACTATGTAGTGAAGCTACATGGTATGGGTAATGTGATAAAGTGGTACTTTTAGAAACCACATGACATTTAGATTTCATGTGATATGTGTAGTGCATTTTTTTTAGTGCATGTTACATGTATCTATATCATATCAATGCGTTTTTAGTGTAGAAATAGCACAATATAATTTGTGTAGATAACATTTAGCATCTCAAATTTGGTGGTAACATAGATGGCACCTGACTTTGCCTACCATAAGGGGGCTTCAAACATCAACTTTTTTAGGTGCCTCAAGTTGCGATTCACCTTTGTGAATTCACTAGTGAACCGCGAGGTGATTCACCTTTGAACTTCACTCCTAACATGATTCACATGAGGAGTGAACTTTAGAAACTCACTTTCATGGCTTTGCGGGGCTCATTCACTTGCGTCCTCAAACCCCAAAACTTCTTTAGCAGAAACTTCTGCAAACTCATAGGTGTTTCAGACTTTGCTCGTGCAAGGGAACGAAACAATTCACTAGTGAGTGCAGATCTTGTGAGGTGAGAAGCTCAAAGGCCAAATTTTATGTTTGAAACCCCCTACTGACTTTTCTCTCAAGTTGATCTCATAATGAATGGAAATACTTTGATTTGTGAATTTGTAAGTATTGTATCTCTTGTAGTGTTGTACCTTGTTTGTAAGGTGTTTAGAATATACATGCTAAGGGAATCTAGAATCTTTTGATTGTCAACCAAGCCAACCAAAACAAAAGTCAATCCAAGAATTTGATTGAGGTTTAGATGGTTTTTTGGATGTTTAGAAGAGTGGTTAAAATATTGTATCATTTGTTTGTATTTTTGCAACAAAGCGAGCAAACAAATGAACAAACAATGATAATAATAGATTATAAAGGCATTTGTTTCCAGTACTTGTCATAAGACAATTGCAAGAGCTTATTGAATAAGGGTGGAGTGTATTTTGAAAAGAGTTGACATGTAACTGAATCCGACATGTTACTTGGCCAATATTTTATTTTGAGCTTCTTAGATGAAGCTCTTTTGGGCAACGTGACATAAATGTTTGGCCTACAATTGCGTTGGACTTCTAGTACATCATACCTCTAAAGACACTCTAATTATGCTTCCAACCAATAGAAGCTGATGGTGTTGATCCAAATCAAATAATTTTCTAATCATCCAAATTTATCCTTGAGAATTTGATGGCAAATTCTTAGATAAATAAAGGGAGTATCACCAATTAATGATGCTTTATAACTAAGTCTCTTTGAAGCTTGTGACAATTAGGTTTTTCACCTAGCACAACATAGATGTTTATTATAGCACAAATGGTTATTATTGTTGCATACATTGAAATCTACCAATTTGGACTTTTTTATGAACAACAAGGGTATAGTGCCTCTTAAAACCAAGTCAATGATTGGTTGCTTTTTAGTAAATAAATAATGTCATCACATAAAGTGAATAATTCAACAATTTAAAGATCACTTTAGAGAGTAGAAAGTTAATTGATTATTCACATGAAAACTAACAACAAAGTACACATAACATATGGAAGCACTAAATTTCTAAAATTAAATCCCTCATTGACGTAGTTTTGGACTTGTGTATCTATAAGCACTCAAAAATCAATACACTTGCCTTTTGCATAAATAATTGTCCACATTCTTTGTGACACACTCTCATAAAGATTCTCACACTTTGTGGAAGTGAAAAAATTGAAAGTCTCAAACACATGCTCCCATAATTCTAGAATACCCTTTATAATAGTAAAGTAAGTCAATTTTTATTCATTGCCATTAATGCCTATAGAAAGATTTGTGAATACACTTCTATTTGTTTCACTATATGGATTTAGTAAACTCATTGAAAATTTTCATACAAAGCATTTATAGAATGAAAAATTTCATGCTAAGTGTATACAAAAAACTCTTTATAGTGATAGTTTAGTTTTGATTTAGGTTTCACTTAATGTTTTAACTGGAGTTGGAATGTTGAGTGGAAATGAAGGTGTTTATATGCAATTTGTGGTGATGGTTTACAATTAGATTCAAGTGCTTCTTGAATCAATGAATATAATATCTGATTTTGAATCAATAGATTTCATGTAGAAAGTATTCATATCTTATGGTTGTGTTGTGGCACTTACTTTGATGCAATAGCTTTTGAGGTTTGGTTTAAATAGATGAGCAGCATGAATATGTGGGGGTATACATTTATTGAATATTAAGAATAAGTGAGTATACAAGATATTGATGTTGCAAATACATAAATATGTATTGTTCAAAGTTCACAGGCAATAGTTCAATAATTGTATTGGTTTGCAATCATTGGGAGATGCTTGCAAAATATTCAAGATGTTATAAAATAAAAAAAAAAGTAAACCTGTGGAAATAATGTATACAAAATATCATAAGGTTTCTAGATGTTCAAAAATGTAAGTAGTTTACTTTTACATGAATAGTCCATACTTTGTTAAAGATGACACAATGGAATACATAGTGCACATTTTTACAAGTGACTATGACTTTTTTAGATGTTTAACCCCTAAATGCCCAAGGCCTTTTTTGAGCATTTAGGAATTTGTTCTAAACTGAACAAAAAGCCAAAATTTTGATAAATTTTATCAATTTTTAAAAAATTGTAACCGTACAAATTCAAACCAAATGTGTTAAACATCACATAGGAAAAGAAAACACAAAGTGTCATTTATGGATTGAAAGATTATAATGTTGAATCAAGAGGGTGTTAAAATATCAAAAATGACTTCAAGTCTTTCAATCCTCTTTTCACATGTCAAATCTAAAATGTTGGTTATCAAAAAAATATGAGGTCAAAGGGCATAACATGCATAATTCCAATCCATTTACGGCTTTTCAAAATCTCTTTTATAATTTTTTAAAATAAAATTTTAGTGTGAATTTTTCTCCAAGATCTAGTGTATTTGAGGCTCATTTTCATGAGCTCTCAACACTAAAAAAGTAAGGATTGCAATGGACACCCTTGAACAAAATATTGAATAGAAAATTCACAATCAATCATTTACAAAATCTTGTTTTTCATGTTAAAAACAGACTTCAAAAAGAATAATTCTAAAATACTAAATATAGCAGCTTAGTTAGGTTTTATTGAACTTTAAAATTTTGTTGGCACAAAAATGTGGTGCCTTGAGCATTTAGGGGTTAATACAGAAGGTAGAAAGTAGATAAACACAGCAGTATGATCCTTTGGGAAGTTTGTTGGTTATGAAAATTAATTATATTATGATGTTCATTTAAAAATTAGTCATTTATTGTTGAGTTGTGTTTGATATGTTGTCATTTGTGTGTCAAAATTGTTAAAGTAAAGAATCTGTGCTAAGTACTATTATTAGTGATGTCTACTTGCATGCCAAATTTATCTAAATATAGAGTGATCATGCAATTTTGGATTTTAGAGTTGTTTTGTTTCATTCTAAACTATACAAAACAATAGAATATCTCTAAATATTTAAGGAAAGCATCAACACCTTAATACATAAAGGTGTATTCTCACTAGTACTTAGTAATCAACAAAGACCGGCTATAAAAGTGGTTTACGTGGTGACTGTTCTCACTGCACAGTTGTTTTTGGCCCGAGCCTACGTGGCAGCCTTCTCTGGAGGCTTGTTAAAGCAAGTTTTAGAGATAATAGGCCGGATTTAGCGGTATAAAGAGCGAGACTTTCGTAGTTGTATATTCTTGCCAAGATGAACATATGAGGGAATAGCGGGGCGACAGCTGCAGTTTTTGGTAATGCCAGCTCGGGGGTGAACTACGAAAGAACGTCTCCGTAATATCGCTAAACTTTCGGCTGAAGCTCTTTATGAAGTAGGGTTTTGTCGACGGCGCTAACGGCAAGCGGTTCCCGCAATGCTAAAAAGAAGAGAGTTTTATCTTCCTCAGCACAAACAACTTGGAGGTTTCCAGGTTCACCTCATGCATTCTTTAATCTTTGTGGGTTCAGCAATTTTGCCTTGTTGTGCATCATGGACACAGGAGTGACAAATACATCATGCACAGTTTAACATTATAGTTGGAATGATTTATTTCAGAATTGTTGAGTACAAGTGCAACGGAGAATCAGTTGCAGTCCCGGAGTTACAATGCGCCCTTGCGGCCAGCTGCAATGCCGTCGAGCCCTGCAGGGATGCCACTCCCAGGTCAGTAATTCCCACATTTCTCATAACTGCATTATGAGGAAATAGATATCGCCTACTACATTCAAGTTCTCTGATTTCAAATCGTTTTATTAGACTTTTGGGGGGAATGTTCATACCTGCATTTCAGTATTCAGTGCTACACTGACAACGAGGTGACTCTGCCAAATGCGTGGAATGAGTTGCTTCAATACAGTATTCACCTGCACAACCAATACAAGTCCTCCGATGCCACAATGAGTAGAAGTTCACATTGAATGACATTGTTTACGGGTTGAGGGCTAGAGTCTTACGTTACGTAGTGTTTACTGTTGTTGCAAATGACTTCTGGAAATGCGGTATTGCCCATTGATTCGGCCACCAAGAAGAATGCTGTGTCTCACATTTTATATCTTTCTGCAGTGAACACGCCAGTGGCCGGGTACCAATTATCCCAGCGACCTCCTCAGTCCAGAGGTGCCTTGACCTATGCTCGCCCTGCCCTCATGGTGCCGCGCCCTCCGGAGCCAGCTTCCTTCACCAGCCCCAGGCTTGTACGCACATCACCGTCTACCAGCTCACTACCGCAGTGCATGTCGCCGTCTAGCAGCCCAGGAGTTCCGCACATGCCTCCGTCTTCCAGCACCGTACCTGCAGCTGCAACATTGGGACATAATACAAACATGAGCAACAAGAAAGCCAGGAAGGACAGAAATCCAAATTGGGTGCAAAAGGAAGTAATGGCGTTGGTAGTTGCCAAACGCGACTTGTTTATGGAGGAGCTCGACACATTGGATGGCCGCGATCTCATGACCTTGGACAGCACCAAGTGGCAGCGCGTGTCTGCGCGCCAACTTCTTGCCGGTACTCCGCGATGGTCCTGCCTGCAAGGCAAAGTGGAACCTCATTACGCCTGAGTACAAGAGGATCTCTGATTACTTGAAACGCACAGGTACCAACAAACAAGACTACTGGGAGATGACTGCAGCTCAACGTAAAGATGACGGATTACCAAAGAATTTCTCACCAGATCTTTTCTACTCCATTCATGAGTGGTACGGCTCCCGCCCTCAAATTCAGCCCCCTAGTACGGTTGACACTTTCACACCAAGCGGAACAAAGGATGACGTCGGGGAGGACGGCACTTACCCAGACGGCAATAGCCCTGTTGACTACGCTGGTGTAGAAACTGAAACTAAAGTTGAAATTGGAGGCGGAACCCTTGCGAGTGCTTCCCCTCCACGAAGTTTCACATCTCCGCATGTCCAAGCTCGTGGTCCATCTTTATCGATGGGGACCCCTCACATGCAGCCAGGCATCCCAGTTGGTGTGACTCCCCAAGTTATTAGCTCGTCAGGTGCATCCTCTCACTCTATTGGCACACGCCTTGGGAACACTTGCGTCCGACGGAAGCATGTATCAGGGCATGTGCAAGTAGCCGAGGCGACAAGGGAGAGTGGTCAAGCTCTTGCAACACAAATGAGCAAAATTGCAGCAGCAAATAGAGAAATGGAGCGAGAGAAAATGAACGTTCAATTTAGATTGTTTGAGGAAAATATGAGGTTCCTACGCGAGAAGGATCTGCGACTACACGCCTAAGCCACTAAAGTCAATGCAATCGCCCTCAGAGCAATTGAAAAGCAAGACCAGATCGTTGGCTGCCTCTCTAATATCTCCACCATATTGAGCCGTAACCTTACAGGACGTGGCAGCCTCGAAAGGGACAGCGTGCCGATGCAACCACAGCAACAGCACCCCTCCAAGGTCAACCCTGACACTACACGGCATTACTCTGAAGATCAGGCATGGATTGGCATCGGCGACCCTACTGCCAAGGAGAATGTTCCCTGTATGCACCAGGACGTGCATGAAAGGCATCGACCTCCCTACCCTAGTGAGAGCAGGACGACACAAGGGCCGAATGCTGATGTACAAGGCAGCGAACACATGCAGACCAAGACAGGAACTCCAAACTTCAAGATGACTTCCGATGCCCTGTAATTGAACAGAGCGACGTTCATTGCCGTGAGTCCCCTCTTCTCTACCGGGTTCTTGAACGTGCCTTTCAGTGGGGAACCTGCACACGGCATTCCAGTGCATGAGAGACAGAGGTAGTGGACATAGATCTAGTGGTTACATTCAAAAAAGCATGGAACATGTAATAGCATCTTAAAATAAATAAATAAAGGATTTCAAAGAAAGTTTACCAAAGTTTGTAACAACGTACCTATTGTGCCTGTGGTCTTTGCGAAGTCAAGTGGATCCCTAGCAGTCTCCTTTTCTCTGTTGCCACTGTGGTACCTGTTGTTTTTGGTATAACCTGTACAACTTCGGGTCCTTCTAAACCGTCTCCATCACTTGCATTACCACTAACACCTTCGCCACGCAGACCTTCTGTGCAAAGCACACCGAATAGATACTCGACGTCCTCCTCCGGCTGCCCTAGAAGCATGTTATGTAGTATAACACAACATAAGATAACCTCAGGCAAAAAAACCACATCCAATTCTGATTTCACCAATAATTCTTTGAAGGTCTGTTTGAGAATGCCAAAGGCTTTCTCAACGACGCATCGACCTTTTCGAAGGTGTCTATTGAATACGGCGTCTGACATTGAGAGCGCGGTGTTCATGCGGTGAGGCACCATCAACCATGGGAGCAAGGGGTAGCACTGATCTCCAAGTAGGTAATGTGAGAACCCATCTACACCGAGATCTTGGCTGAAGTAGTTGTTGTAAGTTGCAGCTTCGTATAATGAGGATCTCCTAAGCACCCGAGAATCGTTGGTTGATCCTGGCATCCCAACGAACAAATCAAGGAAACGCTTTTGTCTGTCAACCACAGCTTGGCAATTCAAGCTATAGCCTCCAGACTTGAAATAAAAATTATCGGACGGAACATAACGGGGCTTTCCAATGGATATGTGGGTGCCGTCAATAGCACTCACTACTGCAGGTAGACCACAGAGAGCAAGGAATTTTCCTTAAGTATGTCGCAGACGTTCTCTAGTTGGCCATGTGATGTGGTGACGCAGTTTCCTGTTGATCGCTTGGACAACAACACGAAGCACAGCACATACAGTACTCTTGCCAATTGCAAAAGATTCGGAGCAAATGAGGAAGGACACTCCCTGAGTGAGTTTGAAGAGCGTGCAGGCAACTCGAACTATCACCAGGATCGCTAGTCTGTAATTCGTGCCCTGCCTGCGCACTTCAGGGGCCAACAAATTAGCCAACTCGAAGACAGTTTTTTTTAGGCATTCCGAAGTGCTCTATCCATCTTCTGTCGTCATAATCACTTAATAGGAACCGCGAGAACCATGTGGTTGAACGGGGTTTAACCCAAAACCCCATGTCCTCATTGAACATGAACAAACAGTTGCAAATTTGGAAAGAGCACAAGCCGTTGTGCATATCAGTGAGCGGGTCCTCCAAAGACTCTCCGAGAGGTTCCACGATACCACCGAAAGCACCGGTATCATCACCATCTTCAGAAATCGGTGAAGGACGGGCGTTACCGTACTCGAGAGTGAAAATTTGGGTTAAAAGCCACATAGCCAGCGTTACAGCTGAGTCGGGGTTAGAGATGACGTCCATGGCCAAGAATGTGGAGCACTCCCTCTACCCGCCACAACCCAACATCACGCAGAACACCTCATAGCGGTCAGTGGAAAATAGTGTTCCCGGACAACGATTTTTTTGGACATCAGAATAGAGAATGCACTGGCATGAGAAACCCTCATTCTCAGGAATCCACGAAGCACAAATCCACGTTTGATCACAACGACAATTTCACATTCCAGCAAACGAATACTGGAAACCCATACATACATGCTGAAATTCACCCTCCCCGTAGTGCAAGCAATGGATTCCCAAAATTCCACGCACCTCAAAGAGTTTGGGACGTGAGGCACGTGATTACTTGGAATGTAAAGCGGGAGCTGTAAACCGTAACCGAGCGGGTGATTGAGAAGTCGCCCCGACTACTGAATCCCAAAGACAGATAAACTTGCACCAGATTCGTGCAACCTCCACACCAACGCTGCAGCACAGAACAAGAACGTCGTTGCACCTCGAATGCACACCTTCTCTCTCTGCACCCTCGAAATTGAGCAACACCAATCCCACCGCAGCATCCACTCTCCGTGCACAGCAATTGCAACGAATCCTTCACCCCAGCGCCAGAAGTGCCGCGACAGAGAACATGAAACCCTCGCACTCTCCTCCGCAAGCATTCGAAATCACATGGAGAACTCTACAACCGCGGCGCCTCTGCGCAGGACTTAAACGCAATGGAGAAGACGAGAAGAAGCAGAAGCCGACGACAAGGAAAGAAACAGAGAGTCCGTCCCCCGCCACAAGTCAGTTTTGCAAATTACGAACTTAAGGTGTGCCCCCCCCCCACCCACCATGATTAAAGCCAAGCTGTCACTTCTAACACGTAATACTCAAGTGATGTGTGAACGAGGAACTCTTATCGGTAACCACTAACTTTTATAATTTTCTTTTTACTTTACAGAGCCAGTACATTAGATTCTAAATGAACCGTGTTCGTTTCTTGCCTTTTAAAACAATTTTAACAAAAGCCCAGTGAGAATACAGCTTAAGCTAAACAACAAGAGATTTCTCGGTTTTTAAGCAAAAGACAAAGAGCTTTCCTTATGTTCTGGCAAAACTTCAAATTTTCTTTGGATGCTTTGCATATGTTTCTATAAATTAATTATTGAATTGTCACATGCATGTGAACTTTGGATTAATATAGAATTTGCATTCAAAAGATAAACAGAAAGTGTATATTGGCCTCATGGGGTAACTTGTTGCATTTTAGAAACAACATGCAGCACAATATAGATAGCCTTTTATTCTTTTGAGTTAAAATTTATACAAAGTTTAAAAATAAGATGGAAGCCATTCAATAGAGGAAAAATGAGCTCAAGAGAAAGCCCATATAGGAAGTGGTTGGAGGGGTCAAAAGGATTTAAATATAATGTCCTTTTTCAAATAAAAAGAGACTAATACCCTATATCCACTTATAAGTACTTTATGAGAGTAATTTTTCTTTACAATATCATATGCTTTTTGTTTGATGAGTGTCCTTGTTTGATAGGGAATTCTAATCCTAGTTTATTCTTGTGTCCCACTAAAAGTCCTTGCATTTGTCTTTGTCGTGTTATTATATTGTTTTCTATCATCAATCTTTTTGTTATGTACCATGGTACATTTGAGTGCTTCACAGAAGGTAAAGACCCTTGTGTAAGTACCTTACCTATGCTTCTCCTATCTCAATAAATAAAATGATTTGTCAAGGTGTAGGGGCCTTCTCTTGAGCTCATTTTTCCTCTAAAGTTTATCCAACCTTCATTGGTGTTTGATAATATTGTGACTAAAGGTATTTGATAATAATTTATGTTTTGAAATTCATTTAATTTGACATAGTTTTGATATATGTGAGTACCCAACATTTGATTATGGATTGAAAAGTGCAAACAAAACGAGAATCTTGAAGATTGTAGTACTTCTAGATTTTTGTAAGAAAAATGTACTGGTATGAAAATTTATCTATTAAGGCATAGTATTGCTTTGGATTGAATGAATTATGAAAAAGTACTTTGATTCGACATACTAAGTGCAATATCATGAACTACAATTTTTTCTTAACTAGATACAGAATTTTTGATCACTTTGAATAGGACAAGGCTATTATGAGTTTATTTTTGAGAAGCTTTCAACCCCGTTCAAAGGAAGGAGCAGATCCAACTACTCCCTCTGTCCCAATATAAACCTCCAAACTAGGCATAGTTTTTGTCCCACTAAAAAGTTTCTTTTTGCTAATTTCAATTGTTGAGAAAGTGTTTATCATGTCCAATGATCTCATGGGGCAAGTTAAGCAATTAGAGAGCATTCCTCTCCTGACAAACTTGGCCTTGTTCATATGAGGTACCATTATTGCTACTAATCTTTAAATCATTAATAATGGGGAGCTAGCAACATGTACAAATATGGTACTTTTTGCATGGAATTTGGGTGCCTAAACGGCAACATCAAAGTTAGAGATTTTGCACACATTTGGTAGATGGTATATTGATTCTAGAATGCATGTGTCATCATTACAAAAACTAAAATAAACAGGAGCCGGCATTTTTCACAAACAATGCACAAAAATGGTACTTTTTGCATGGAATTTGGGTGTCTAAATGGCAACATAAAAACTTGAGATTTTGCAGATATTTGGTAGGTGGTATATTGATTCTAGAATGCATTTGTCACTAGCATAATGACTTAAAATACAATTAATCCTTCGTGGAGAAGTTTTTTGGAGGTTTATAATGGGATAGAGGGAGTACAATATATTTGAATGTCACTCATATACACAATATGAAGTCATTCTTCCACCTAGTTTTGTAAATATTTTATACCACTTTCAGTAGAATCTCTATAAACTAATATGGTTGGGATTGCATAGTCCGTATTAGTTTAAGTAGGTCACTAATTAATTTTGTGGCAATGTAATTGGAGTAATCTTGATAGTTGTGCTGGCTTGTCAAGGATAGCATTGGGGAACACGACTATTGCTACACAAAGTGACCCATGATTGACATCTATTTTTGTATGGTTGCATACTTTATTTTGTGTTTTTATATTATGGGGCTCACATTGAGATTAGTGTTAGCTTAGAGGGGATATTAGTTTAGACAATATTAGTTAATAGAGGTTCTACTAAGTTATATGAGCTCATTTATTGTTATTATTATTATTATTATTATTATTATTATTATTATTATTATTATTATTACATTGTGCATTTACTTGAAGGTACATCCAACTTGGTTGGTTTTTAATAGCTTTTGGAGCTCAATTGATAGATATGACCTTGATATGACATATGGAAATGAAAAATTTCCATAGATTTGATTATAGAGAGATTCTACAGCCATATGTAGGTTTGTATCAATCTTCTCTATTAATAATCACATATACTCAACTTCTAAAAGTCGAAATAGCAAACAACACATTTGAATTTGGGCTCTACTAGACAAGGTTACTTAGAAGCCTTGACAAAATCTTAAAGTTTTGTGAAAAATATGTAACCCTTATTAGTGTAGGTATTAAATAAGCCTTGTTGAAAATGAAACACACCATTTTTGAATAAGTGCATTGTCATATAATTCTATCTTTATTGAGACTTATTCATTGCTATTCAACTATGGAATTTAAATAACTATTTATGTGTACCAAGAAGCATCTACAAACCTTGTTCATTTTTTTAACAAAATTGGGTTAAGAAATTTATGGGGTTACTAAAATATAAAAATCAATATCATAAAATCGAGATGTGCAGTATATTATTTTGGTTGCTATTTTTTTTTTTTATCAAACTAAGAGTATTTTTGAAAAAGGTTGCAAATTAATTATACACCAGCTAAAAGATTCATACACTTCTTTAAAAATCTAAAGTTTGATCTTTCACAAACTACTCTTTGCAAAATAATTGCATTAAGTACTACCTTTGTACATGAGACTCCCGATTTTGAATTATAGTAATGTTATAGAGTATTTATTTAGAGTAGATTTTTTATAGTATAGAATATTGAAGTATTAATAATTGAATTCATCAAATCTATTCATATTGATAGCACTCAATTGCAATAGAATAACAACAACTAGAGTGCAAGAAAAAATAAAAAATAAAATAAAAATAAAAATATATATATCATCAAACTAAACATTATTGAAACAAAGATGATAAACAAATGAAATACACAACAATGCCACAAAAATAAAGTAAAACACATTACATGCATTGATGGTCATTGCATGACATCTACGTAATAAAAATATATGTATTTGCATCAATTTTCTACTAAAATTTGATTTTTAAGCTTGTAACAACAATTGATATATGACAAATACAACACGTAAACTACGCTCAAATGTATAGGGTGATTGAACTACATCATTTCAATGAATACAATAATGTTGATTGAAAATGTGTGATGTCAACGAATGGTAAATACCAATGACTAACAAAATTGTTAGATTGAAAACATAAGGTCTTAACGAATGATAATTAACAATGACTAACGGGATTGATAGAGCATTAAAGATCTAGAAAGAAAAATGGAGAATGGAATAGAAATGAACAATTACTATGTTGATATGTCCTTTCACAATCAAAGAGTGTGCATTAAATTGCTAATTGAATACAGGGAATGAATATCAACACTCAAACCAAATATCTATAGTAATAGAATTTGAGCAAATATTAAACCCTTAGTTTTGACAATCTAACATTGAATTGTTAAGATATTCAAGCTAGAGATTTTATAATTTTAATTCTGTATGCATCATCATCATAAAGTAAGGATACAAAATCAATGCCCAATGAGTAGATTCACCTTAAACTATATTTTAGTATGTCAAGGCTTGCAAAACTATGTGAGATTTTGTACAACATTGACATTGTTGCAAATCATGACACAAAATGGATAGAAAACATGAGGCCTCTACAAATGATAGATAAAATGACTAACAAGATTGATAGAGCATCAAAGATTTGGAAAGAGAAAGGGAGAATGGAATAGAAATGAACAATTATTATATTGATATGTCCATTCACAATGAAAGAGTGTCCATTAAATTGCTAGTTGTATAGGGGGTAATGAATATCAACATTTGAACCAAATATATACTACGGTAATCACATTTGAAAATTATTTTCAACCCCTAGTTTTGATGATCTAGCAAGCTAGATTTTGTGATTTTGATTTTGTATGCATCAAAGGTAAGTATAATAAGAAAATCAATGCCCAATGAGTAGATTCACCTTAAACAATATTTTATTATTATTATGTCAAAGCTTGCAAAACTATGTGAGATTTTGCATGACATTGAAGCTGCTGCAGATCACTTGACACGAGGAATTGCATTTGCAAAAGAGTTAGCAAAATCAGGACCTTCTTTTATTGAAGAGATGACAATGCATTTGAAGTGGGTGGGCAACATGTATACAATTGTTGTTACTCGAGAAGCACTTGTAAAGGATCTTAAGAGAGAGATTCACCGTGCTTTGAATGTACAACCACAAGTTCAAAAATTAATGAGTTGGAACATCCATAAACATGCACAACCAGCAACTGACAACACAAGCATTAGAGATTGTGATTTTGCTAAAGATATACGTCTTATTAGAATTGGTCAAACTTATGTAAGAGTTATGAAATTCCATTTTGATTTGAAAAAAATCATTCCTATACATGAGCACTTAATTTGCTCACCTGCTTACAATGCCATGAGGTTGAAAGAGCTCTACTCCAATTTCAAAGCTGGATCTGGTTTCAATGTTGTACCCCACATGGGTCAACAAGATGGAGCCACTGTTGCTCCTTTTAATCCTATTCCTCAACCTCAAGATGGTGGTGCATCTTCAAGTGGACTTCAAGGAGATCAAACTTTAAGCCCAATGATTTTTGAGAAACATTTGCAAATATCACGTACTAGGGTGGCAACACCATCACGTCGTGGGTGTAACACCACCTAGGATCAAGTGCTTTTTTTCCCTAGCAAAATATTGCTGGCTCTAATAGATTTTGGCTAGTGAGTTCTTTTCCTCCAATCTGAAAAGGACAACAAAGTGCTCTTTGTCACTTGGAAAAATGTTGCTTAGGATGACTTAAAAACATGACTCTTCAATTTCAACTTTGTTTATAAAGAAAAACTCTATTTGGTGAGCATAAAATGTAGAGCCGTGAGCATAAAATGGTGAACTGTACAAAGAGCCAAGATTCCTATGAGTCAGGACAATTTTTGAGCTCAAAATAAAAATAAATAAAATAAAAAAATACTAGGTTTTTCAAGAAATGAAATTTATAAAATGCACTCAATGTCTACAAGTATAAGCAAACTTAGTATTCTAACAAAAAACCTAAGCTCACGGCTCACGACTCCTTGCTCATGGTATAGCATTCCCCATCTACAAGGTTGTGCACATTAAGAGTTTTGTTTATTCAAGGTCTCACTTCAAAGTACATGAGACATTGCTAGTGATTTATATGTTTGTTATTAGAAATTTCTACTTCAGCTCCATCCAAACCTACAAAGACGTTGAGAGGAACATGCCACCTAGGTTTAGAGGTAAGTAATTAAGATTTCATGCTATGATGCTACATGTTGATGCTATCTAAACCAATGCAATAAAACCTCATCAAAAACAACAAATTTGTTGCAATTTTTGATAATAGGTCACTTGTTTTCTCCACATGTGTTGTTATAACTTTCAACCAATCCAAAGTTTTCTAGTAGGCAAAGGCATAAAAAAAACCATTTATAGCAACTTGGTAATTGCATAAGATGAAGTACTACTCGCTAAGGTTGCTAGGGTTTCTTTTAATTCTACCATTTGGAGAAGCAAAAAGAAATTGAAGATGGATTTAAGTGATAAATGTGCACTTTCAAAAACATCATGACTTTTTCATTGTGTCGTTGTGGATACTTTTAAAGGACCTTATTGTGTGTTGATTAATGTTGAAGAATTTCTACCCTCTTTAAAATTGAATTGAAAAATTTCTTTAAATAAGTCAATTGAATGAACTTGCCTTAATAATAGTGTTATGATACAACAACTCTAAAACTTTGGTTGGTGAGTTTTCAACAAAAATCCTAATATACTTGTTTTAAGTTCATATCTAAATAATTCATTGTGTTGTTTATTCTTGGAAGCATAGGTATTATCTATGGACATGCACAAGATTTTTTTCTTTCTTTACTTCTAAGTGGTCTTGAATATTATGAAGTTTTGAATGCAAATCTTTGAAGAGATTTTTCAAAGGATGTTTGTGCCACAAGGTTGCAAGTGTTATCATGTGGACTAGTGTTTGAAGTGGAGCCAAAAATATAAAGTGAATTTTCATTGCAATGAACAAATGAAGGTTAAACCACTTTTATACTTCTGTAATTGATAATGTTTTTAAGAAGATGGAAACAACTAGTTTCTTATGTTGATTATTGAGTAGAGCATGAGAAGCAAGAACAGTGCAACCTCAACCATGCAACAAAAGATAGAAATCCTTAGCTTTCTTCAATAATGACAAAAATTTGATAAAAAGATAAAAGTTCAGTGGTTTGTGATATAGAACAAGCTTCTTATACAGATGTTGTTACAACAATGTTAAGGTATACTTGTTCTCTAATGAACCTTTCATGAACATTAAAATTTCCACACATAGATACATGGATGCATACTTGAATGACCTTCACTCTTTGAGAACTTTTGTCAAGATATCATTTGTTTCTATGATAAGAGTTGCTTTTAGCTCTTCATAAAAAGAAAAATTGATGAATCCTTGCATGTATTGCACCTCTTATTTCAATTTGCATGTTTCACATTTTGAGTTAATTTGTGTCAAAGTCAATTCAACAATGGACTCTATAAAAATTGATATTTTTTAGTAATAGAAACTTTCTAGATAAATATTTGATTTGGACTTTCAATTTGAATTATAGAACTACATAGCCAAACCAATTAATTGGCACAAATTTGTAAGGTTTCCATAATCGAAGATGAAAAAGTTCCTATACAAAAAAAGTTTAATTGAAAAAATACAAGATTTGTTGAGAGATTAAGCAAGTAGCACAATCAATTTTTTTGAGTTTGAGACAAGAATTCAAGTATATATTACTTGACTAACTTTAAAACATTATCAAACAAAAAACAAGAGGAAGACCTATTGACTTCATTTTATTGAGTACTTTGGTTGATTTTTGACTAGATTCAAAAAAAATCATTTTGCATTTTATAAAGATTATCATCAAGGTAGTACAATGAATTTATAGGTTTGTTAAAAATGCTTAAGTAAAGATTCTACAATTGGCTATCAGGTATAATAATTACGCAAAAAGAAAGAACAAAGCTATAAAAATTATGATAGATTTATAATTGAGGTGTTCATAAATTGTGTACATATTTATTTTTCTAGAATTAAAAGCAAACATTTAGTCTAATATCCCAAATTACAATTCAACTAAACCATACAATGATGTCATTGATTAGAAAAGAATATATCAAGGATGATTTTGTTTGCGTGAACATATTTTATTCTAAATAACATTTCTATAGCACATGTAATGAAAACTCACAAAATTCACAAGCATGTGAACCAACTTTGAAGTTTTTGTATTTAAAAAGATGCCACATCTAATTAAATTTGAACTATCCAAAGTCTATAAGTAACAAGTTTGGACATTGCTTTGATTTACAAAACATCAAGATATACTAAGACATATGTTCAAATTAAGAAAACATGCAAAAATTTGGAAAAGAAACATGCAAAACATAAGGAAGTCTTTATACATTTGGGAATGTAGAGCGTCCATAATTACATGAGTAATTCCATAACAAATTGCTTTTTTTCGTAAGGTTTATTACGTTGATTTTAAATCATTACATGGATTTTGCTTCAGGTTTATCAAACTTAAACTTTTTATTATTCAAAGGAAATGAAGCAATACTCTTCATATTTGTTAATCATTTTGGAGCAGCATATATGAACAGCTTCAATTATTTGATGTGAATACGTGGCAATGGTTTTATAATCAAATGTATTCAAGTCCAAGAAAATTCCTAATTTTCATTTTTTGCCAAAAATGTGCATACTGATAAATAATCATAAGCACTAAAATAATCATAATTGCAATTTATTCAATGCACTTTAAAATCTTGATCAATGTATGCAATGTGTAAAGAGTTTGAAAGCTTTATTTTGAAACGCAAATTAATTTTGAAACTAAAAACTTAACTTGAGCTTTAGCTCTTAATAATTGACTATCAGTATCCAATACATCATAGTTGTTAGGTACAATACTCAAAAGTCTAGGGAATTACATTACATTTGATACACTTGTTTCTAGCATTTTTTTGGGCCGCAAATCAAATATACTCTTTGACAATTGCCTTCCAATGCGCACTCAATAAAATTAGCTCTCAAGGATTAACTTATGATAACCGATCCCCCTACATTGTTTAGTAGAATGGTTTACACTAGATGTTGCATTTAGGTTGCCTTGGTAATAGTTGAATATTGCATTTAGGTTGTCTTACCTTGAAAAGTTACCTCATGACTCATCACTTGGCTACTTGAAGGATTATGTTGCTCTCAAAATACTTCAATTTCACATGGTTTGTAACCCAGATGTTGCTCGTTTGTTTTTCTATAGCTTTGTTGTTGTTGTTAAGTCCTTTTAAAACTATTTATTGAAAAAGTTATTGATGAAAATTATCGTGGTAGCAATAAATATTTATGTAGTGTGAAAATGTTAAGAAATTAGTATGAGGCAATCTAAATGCAATATTTAATATGGATAGTCACACCTTCTTTAGCGTGTTCTCAATCTTCAGACAGAGTTTACACAACAATCTAAGCATGATTGATGGAGGTCCATTCTTTAAAGATGCAAAAGTTTTTTTCTTCTTGTGTGCAAGTGGAGAATGGGCAGAAAAATTTTTGCGCTCAAAATTTCCATCTTGTGCCGTCTAGTTTTCACTGCTAGTTAATAATCTACCCTTGTAGTTGCTCCTCAAAGTCTTTCCTTGCTGCCGGTAAACCATTCTCCATTCTCCATTCTCCACCACCCACAAAGGAGTGTCACACCTTGGAAAAGTTCTCCAATTGACTCCTTTTTTTACTCAACTGATTCTCAATCTTCATAGAACTTTCAATCTTGGAGAAGATGTGACTACCCCTAATGTAAACTGCTCTCATGAACCCATAGATAGAATCATGCTACATTTGGTAAGCTTTTCTTGCCATACCTCTAAAGTGGTAAATAATACACTTGCAAAGGATTGCCACAGCTACTAGCCTTGCGTCTTCATAAAGTTAGCCAAAGAAACATTGCTGATGTAGCGTAGTCCAAGCATGCTAGAAACTTGGGTAGAACGCAAAGGAAACAAAGGATGCAAGAAAGCAAAGAATTCTAGTAAAGTTGGAATAGACTATAGAGGGAGTAGCAGTAAGGCAAGCAAACTGTACAGTACTTGGAAGAAACATACGCACCACTCTCGGGGGGGTGACTCCCCAATTTTTAGTAAACTACGTGAGATAAAAAATAGGGTCAATTTTATTCATTGGAGATAAATTTTGGGAGCAACTAGGGAGACACCTCCTAGTTGCTAGGGAGATACCCCCATGCACACCGGGGGTAAATTTTAGATATTTACCATCAAATTTGGAAAGTTTGAATTCAAATTTGGATTTGGAGACCGATTTGGTCTAGAATTACAAAGGAGGTTATAGTTGAACAATGCCCAATAGAAAAGCTTAACTTTTTTACAAACAAAGATAAAAATAACAATTCATCCCCTTACTAAGCTTTTCTATTGGACGTTGTTCAATTGTAACCTCCTTTGTAATTATAGACTAAATCAAGGTCTCTAGATCCAAATTTGAATTCAAAATTTCCAAATTTGATGGTAAATATCTAAAATTTACCTCCTAGTGTGCATGGGGTGTCTCCCTAACAACTAGGGGTGTCTCCCTAGTCACTTCATAAATTTTATATCTTTTTTAGATGTAACATAGCATTGGAAATAAATGTCTTGCTTCATTACATGTAAAATAGGGTGGTGTATAATCCTCCATTTTAGAATATTGAAGAAAAAAAAGGGTGGGAATTATAGGATTACCCTAAAAGAGTTTAGTAGGATGAGTGTAGGGTTTAGAATTCATGAGCAATATGGATGAAAATGGTTTTTTTTGTGCAGGTTTTGGGTTGTAACAATTTAGGGTTTAGCAACAAACTATAGGGTAATTGAAGAAGGGTCAACCATGCTGGCAAAGGCTGGCATTGTGTGGAATCTCAAGAGTAGGGTTTGTGCTGGCGAGCACATTGGGTTCTTTACATGCTAGCTTCTTTACACGCTGTTATGTTAAGCTTACCAATGCTCTTGCTGGCACTTAGGATTTTTAGATTTGAGATTGTTTTTTTGCTGTTTGCGATTTTTCTCTCCTAAGAGGCTAGGAATATCTGAGCACGTTGAAAGATGCGGCGAGGGTGCTGTGCAATTGAAGCTTCTCATCCTCCTTATAGAAATTTCCTCACAATGGTGTATAGTTGGGTACAATCATCTTACAAATTTTTTTGCAGTGAAACTTCAACCAACAGTTTAGCAACTTTAGGAAGCCATAACTTCCTCAAAATTGTCCGTTTTTGAAACCAAAAATTGCATTGGAATCCTACTGAAGGATACTACATGATTTGATAAAAAAAAATCTGGAATTTTGCAAATGATAAAAAAAGTTTGGCTACTTCCTATATAGTGTCTACCATCTAGTACTTCCACCTCTTGCCAAAATCACCGCTTGAATGATTGGGCATACTTGCAATAAGAGTTTGTAATTGCTCCATGGATAACTAATCCCATACTCTTTGAATAATGTGTGTCATTTCTTGCTTGTTCTTTGGCCATTGGTGGTGGCGTAGCCCAATCAAATTTGAGCGGTGATTTTGGCAAGAGGTGGAATTACACTATGTAGGAAGTAGCTCAATTTTTTTATCATTTGTAAAATTTCAGATTTTTTTTTATCAAATCATATAGTATCCTTCAGTAGTATTCCAACGCATTTTTTGGTTTCAAAAACGGACAATTTTTGAGGAAGTTATGGCCTCCGGAAGTTCCTAATGTTAGCTGAAGTTTCACTGCAAAAAAATTCGTAAGATTACTGCACCAAACTATACTTGCAAGTGCGGGAGTGTGAGCTTAGTGGGGTTTGTATTGAGGGTTGGATTTGATTTCTTTGTTGGTGCGTTCAGGGTTGGATTTCATATCTTCTTCTGCCATTGACAATGGTGGATGTTAGTATTATCGCTCAGTTCTTTTGCAATTTTTGACAATAAGAGCTTGAGTTTACGCTTAGACTTACTTGAATATCTGCTATCCTTTGCTTGGTTTTTTTCTTTTCATCTTTTCTTCTCTATTTTAGGGTTCAATGCTTCAAAGCTTGTCGTTTGCCATTTCGTGAGTATGCATGTGGTTGAAGGTAATCTAATTTTTAGGGATTGGATTAGGGTTTAGGAAGGCTGCTTCATAAGTATGGTTTGAGGGATTTGCTATGTGTTAAATTCTTACGCTATTTTCTTGCGGGCCAAAGTCTTCTATAAATCCATTGTATACATTTATTTTTCTTATGATACTTTTGTGTTTGTAAAAAAAATAGGGTCTAAAAAATTAGGTCATATAACCATTTAGAAGTAAGCATAGGGTACCCTAAAATACATTAATGTAGCTTTTTATCTAAAGAAAGGGAGGAAAAAGTTACCTTAAAAAATCTAAATACCTCCCATATAATTCACTAGTAGAATATTGCGTTCAACCTTGCACTATTTTGTAACATTTCTGTGTTGAGACTTCAACCTACTCAGGACGTGTTACTTTGTTTCAACAATTCTGGTCGCAGTTACTTTAAAGTGAATATGTTTTTGTGGCATTCATGTTGCTAACGCTTCGGGATGTTCATTGCTGCAGACCGTGTAACCTGCAATACTATCCATAATTACCTAATTTAAAAAAACACCACAACCGCCACGTACCATCTCCATAAATGAACATTTAGTGTCGATGACAAGTTTTTGCACATGTTATACAACAAATGAAATTTATATTTCTATTTATATGATTGTGATTATCATTCATTCCTTGATTTTCTTTGTTTACTGCCACTGTTTTGACATCTATCAATCACAATTTCTCGGCATTTCACAATTGCATTTCACTTTTCAAAAAGAATGACGGTATTGACTTTTGCCTATTCTAATTGTAGAACCACTCATTCCTGGTGTTGTAAACAGTGTACCCTTGTTTTAACCTAAGACTTCACGTCTAATTACTACTGTAATCGATATTTATAATGCATAATGTATTAAATTTTATTTCATTGTAATTATGTTCACTTCACTTTAATATATAAAGTGACCTCGACCATAATTATGCTCCATTTTGGAACCTCAATACAGATTCATAATATGAATGTCCGCTCTTACCATAATTTTATTTCTTAACCAAACTAGTGTTGTTAAAGTATAATGTCATGCTAATCCAAAGACACAAATTTCAAAAGAACTTCATATATGTCAATACTCCGTCTCTGTCACTTGAGTACTATTTAATGTATTGTTAATCCTTAGTTTTGTATTTTTCAGATTTTATGTATTGATTAGGAGCATCAGTTCTTAGAATATTCTAAAACTCATATCCTCACAAATGCAAACTAAATTCAAACCTTATCCAATTCCTCCTACCCTACATTTTGAAAACTCTACGGCAGCCCTTATTGCCTCGCAATAAATTAACGTTTCATGGTAAACTTTGAACTTCTAAGATTAACACTTCTAGTAACAAATTCAAATCTCTTAGAAAGAGTAATTATGACATATCCTTGGAATATGAAAGTGCCTTCCAATATTTTATATGTAAGTACGTAACCCCAATAAAGACCTACTGACAATGACCCTCCCCTCTCAATCTACGCACATTACTCTGTAATCCTCATTGACCAAAGAAATAACTATATTCCTTCACACTATACAATTCCATCTCTAGAAACAATGATGCTCTCCATCCCTTCAACAACGCAAATGCAATTTGAAAATGTCAGCATACTCATATCTGGAAGAAAAGCAAACAATCATTATTAGTGCATACTTTGCAAATGCTAATACCTCTTCCTATTTTAATGCATTACATACACCAAATTATAGCATATTGTGAAACACAAGGCACTGACATTGTAGCACCACATATGATTTGATGTAAGTCAATACCACATTGTAACAATTTTATTCACAACCTCTCTTTACTATCATGTAACTATATTTTATGCTTTGGTCATGTCACATGATTTTCACTACTACCACTTGCATATGGGTTACGGTTAAGAAGTCTTTACCATACAACTTCCATGCGCATGCCCTAAGAAACACTTAGCCCTTGAAAATCTTCATCCCTTCCAGGCCCTAGAATGGCAATATCTGGTCTTGAAGCCATAGTTTCCTCTCGCCTTCCTCTGACATCAATACCGCATACCATTTTCCACTCACCTCCATTTACTCTTTGCCTTTCCTTGTCGTCAGACGGAAACACCTGTTGACATTGTGTCGGAAACGCAAATGAGTGTGGGCCTAATGGTTCACAAGCATTGAAATTTGCTATTGTGAATCCGTACCTATTCCTAACAACATTAGCATTTGTAGCAACTCTGTTAGCGGATACCTATGAACAAAGCAGTACTATGGAACAGTGACTTCAGTAGTTCAATTCTAAGATTTCTTGTATCCACCCCACATATTCATTGCTTTTCCAACGTGTTGTTTTACCATTACACCTACTTGATTTGTAAATCAGCATAGATGCTACCATGGCATTGTTGCAAGTCACTTTGTCCTTCTCTGCACTTTGGACACGTAAATGCATTCCATTAGCATACATTGTCATGTATCTAGTTCCTCTTTGCTCTGGAGGTCTTGTAGCTTCAATAACGTCTTCTTTCGGCCTTTTTGGTCCATCCATGGTGCTAGATATTTTAGATGTCAACCACACTAAAAATTTTGGCAAATTAGGACTTCTATCCAAATAATTCACTGCACAATTCCTTCCAGAAGAGTTCTGAACAATATAGGCGTACATTTGTCGTTCACAAACTCTACGTTTGTATGCAACGACATTCTTTCTGAATCACCACAACATCAAATAACACAGTTATTATCATGTCATACATAGCGGGTCAAATCTTGAAAACCTTATGTTCCTTAACATTATGTTCGTTTAGGAGACTTTCAACATTTGCTGAAATATCAATGTTTGGTGACCATAACAATGTGTTCTGTACAGTATATATCAAATTCTTATGTAACACCAATTTTGCCTAAACTGTAAACTACAATCACTTATACTGCGTTGCATGTTCCGATAGGTGGACGACGTCAATTACTACCCTCGCATGGAGAAACAATCATATGAACACAAACACAAGGGTCTCCAAAACTCACTCTTTCCAAGGCTCTAGGTCTAGCAAGTTCAATAACACAAAGTCATGTGCCCAGTTCAACATCTGATCTGTTAGTGGACGTGACCAACCACCAGATTGTGGCATCTCGTCGTTCATGCGCTATTCTTCCTTATTCATCCCAAATACGACAATTTGTTCCTTTGAAATGCTGTAAGTATTTGGTGCAATATCCCAACGTCTCCGTCATAACATAACCTTCGGCCATACTACCTATAGGTCTAGCATACGTTTGGACATACATCTTCAACATCTTCATATACCTTTCCATCGGGTACATCCATCAATAGTGAATTGGTCTGCATAACTATAACTCCTCCACCAAATGTATCATTTGGTGGGACATAACATCCATAAAAGTTGGTGGAAACACTTTTTTCAACAAACATAACATGTCTGCCGCATTGGTCATATCTGATAGATGTTCAAATCTTGTTATCTCCCTTTTACATAGCCTTTGGAAAACTCTACTCACTTTTAGCATAGCCTTTCTAACCTCTTCTCCGAGAACATTTCTCACGGCTAATGGGAGCACCTGCACAAACATGAAATAAATTCAGACCATTACCTATAAGAACCTATTTAATTTAACTTCTCTAAATATGGTATGTTACTCACGTGAATTACACTTTTTGGGACTGTACATAAACTCCTACATCAACAGTTCTCTCAAACAGCAATGCACTGTCATTGACAATCTCTGAAATTGAGTTTTGTCATTGCAAAAGCCCAACATCAATTCAACAATGAACAACAGCATTTAATAACATGATAGTGAGGTTACTTACTTGTTGAAGAAACACATGGTAGTCATGCAATTTCATGTACCATAATTTCCCTTCCTCCAAACATTTATGGATTGCTCCAACAAAGTTACTTGGAGTTTTTAATGTTTTTATTATTTCCATCACTTCCGCTTTTTTGCCTGAGTTCAAGACATAAGGAGCAATTGGAAGTTAATATTTGGCACCTCCATTTTTGTCAACTGCCATCCACAACTCTGACCTAATGCTCATTGATTCCATGTCATATCAACTGCCAATTGAATCCTTTAACCCCAAAATACTCTTTGTCAAATTCTCACAGAGATTTTTCTCACAATGCATAGGATCTAGCAGATGCTGTATTTTCAATTTCTGCATAGACACCACGTTCATGAAGGGTCAACATATAACTCCAGCCAACAACACATTATATACAATAACAAATTCATATGAAAACCGAGTATACTTCCACATTAATTAGACATTACTGTCTTTACCATTTTGCCCTTTCAGTATGAATTCATGCAATGAAACACTTAAGTACATTATTGAAAGGGACAACCATGTCAATTCACAAAATCTCCTGAAACTCACATTAATTTAAAGTGTTTCATATGTACACAAAACTCTTGATTTACAACAACATTCATTCTTTGTGACAATGGCCCACTTCTCCTACATTGATTATGCATTAAACTGTAGGTTTATTCAATCAAATACCACATTACATTATATTGAAAACATTGTACTAATTTTTGGGACATCAACATATAATAATATGTTAACATATTATATAGTTTACCTACAATTCAATTAGTTCCTCACTTCCTCCGGTTCATGATCAAATCATTCTTGTAAAACGATTAGTAATCATTATATACAGGGTTCTTTGTTTCCTCCTTGAGTCACTTGTTTCCGACATTACTCATTGTACGCATCAGTTTGTTACACAACGTTGTTGCTAACGTCTGGAAAAATGTCTCTACATAATCATATGACAATTTGAAATGACAAATTTGCATCGTTGCATACACATCCAGCAATTAAATATACAGACCTATTCATTAAGTATACATGACTGAACATAGAAATATGCAACCAGCAGGTAAGGGATGCGATGCCTCACTGTCCAATATGGCACTCATATAGAATAGTCAACTGTTTTACTCCATGTTTGTGAACAGGGTCGTTCTCTGCACTTTGTATTCCGCCGTTAGAAACGTATTCTTCACGTTTCTCTGCACACATCTTTGATTGCTGTAGAGTCATCTTTGTTGGAGCGGGTCGTCTTTCCACTTTTCCATCAAATTAGAGGTTCCTCTAATATGGATGTGAACTTCTGGTCCACTTTCTGCTACCTCCATAAACAAGTTTCCTTCCAATAGCTCTTCTTTGTGAATTTAGAGTATTGCCTGAAGATGCACTTCTAGCATATGTGTTTGGTCCACAAACAGTGCAAGCCTTGTATCCATGTGTACACAACCCCAAAATCAATCCGTAAGCCAGATAGTTTGTAATTTTCTACATCAGAATACCCCTAAGTGTGAATCTTCAATACCCAGGGGGCTTTGAGAAGTCTTGTGCACTGACACCAATCCACAATTCTTGTAGTTACTTGATAATTGGACAAATGAAGACGTCAATGTTCTCATTTGTTGGAGATAGTTTCCCTGAAACCAGAATACTAAATTGGATAAAAAACTTTTTTGTTACCATAAAAGGAGGCAAATTGTATATAAACATCAAAATTGGCCATGTGGAATGATTGATATTGTTATGAGCAAAAGGATTGACACCATCAAGAGACATTCCAAACCTTAAGTTTCTAATGTCATTTGAAAAAGTTGGATCTACCTCAGTATCAACATGCTTCCACGGTAGACTATCCACAACGGATTTCATTACTTCAGCATCTCTGTTTGGATGCTCTAAATGAAACCTAAGCAATTTATCAATTGCAAGTGAATGAAACATGCACAATAGCCTAGGAATTAGAGGGAAATGACGTACCACTCTTATTGGAATAACATTGGATCCTCAAATGAACCTTGACTTTCCACAACCAGGAGCTGGACAATGCGTTGCATTTTTTGTTGCACCGCGGAACAACACACACCCTTTAGGGCAAGCATGTATAATATTGTAATGCAACCCTAATTTCTTTACCATTTTCTTGTCTTTGTAATAATTGCTTGGAAGGATGTTGTTGGACGGTAGAAGTGTGATGGATAGGTACTTGAGAGGTTCATCAACAAAAGTATTGCTCACTCCATGAATGAGTGCCATGTTTAACAACACAATAGTTGAGGATATGACATTGACTTTGACACCATGGTATACGAGTTTGATAGCCTCCTTGTATAAGGTGTTGGTTGTCTCTATTGAGTCTGACAGTAATTTTTCTTCTATACCCTATTCGTCAACGTCAGCAAGGTCTTTCCGTAAGTGGTCACCTATGTCAAAAGTGTCAAAAACATGCTGTTGTATGTCAAGGAACAGATCCAGTTGTTCTCCATAATGACATTCCTTGTTATAATCCTGAGGAACATGGTCTTCTACCACAATGTCACCATGTGTGATCAACCAAACACCTTGTTCAAGGTAGCCGCCTTTAGGATCTCCTCCTAACATGGAGTACATCAAGAAAGGGTTCCATCTAGTGATTTTGTATTGCTCTCAAATTGTACCTTCTACCTCCGTGGCATTTCAAACAAGGACATCTAAATGTAGTGTATTTATTTTCCCTTGCCACCCTTAATTCTATTTCTAGAATTAAATCTTCTTTTGAGACATGTGTCAACCCACGGGTCAACATCTCAAAAAGTATAACTTGCACATGAACAATGACTCTGTCAACAAAATAATGATGATTCATATTTAGTGAAAAAACAGTCATCTATGAAGAACTGGCCCAGCCTTTATTCTTCACATTCTTTCCCAAAATTCACTGTATTTCACCCAAGTATTCAAATTTTGTTCACCAACAATTGGATATTAAATAACAACTTCAGGAAGGGTTAAAACCACTAAAATTGATTCACATACTCTTCATTTATGAAAGGGTAGGTCTAGCAGACGTAGGAAAAGTTGTAACACAAAAAAACATCTCTAACATACACATGAAACCGCCATATTCAGTTGATTGGGTCTCTTCAGGCATTTAGGGTTTAAGGTGACCAACTTAAACTGAGTTAAGGGTTAAAACCTGGGGATTTGATTTTCCCAATTTCATGAATATGGCGTTTAGACTTGTAGCATGAACTTATTGTATAAGTTTGGCATTTGAATAAACATAGACATTCCAGCGTTTTCAGTGAAAACAATGTACTTCATTTCATGCTTCAATAAACAACATCTTCACATAAGATAGGTAATGTCAAATTGAAATACAACATAAACAAAGTAACTGTTATATAGAATGACATTACCCATATTAAAATGCATACACTTGTATAGAATAGTTCAATTCTCAACTTCTACATGCATGTCCATGCTAACCTTAAAAACAAAATATTTCAATTGGAAAGCACTACATAGAACTGACTTTCTTCATGCACAATGTCATTGTTTGAATTCTTAATTATAGTACGTGGCAATGTAATTTGAAATATATTTAAAAGATATAGTACTCCCACTAAAAAAAAATCACTAATAAAAATTTAAATTTCTAGTTTCAGCATTACTTTTTTCTTGCGACACTTATACAAAACAATTGGTGCGTGGTTTAGGGTTACTATTATATTCCCTTCTATAGAAATAAAAACATTTCTAATCTGTAGCATTAAATTATCCTAGTTACTTAACGGTTCTCCATATTTAAATCATAATTGTTAATTATAAAAAACATTGCTTTTAGTGTGGTCACATCATGTAATCTAGAAAATTGCATACACTGTCAGGTCTATAACTTTGTACCTTTCATATGCAAATAATTTAATGTCAAGAAAAATTTATTCTGAAACTATTAGCTTCGTACATACTATAGAAAAATAGATCAATGCAATTGTGATTGAAAAGCACAAACTCTAGAAATTTTATATGTTACTTACACAATTAATTGCTAGATTAAAAATACTAACACAACCCAAAAATTGTAGTGTCTGAGCTGCAAGACTACATCACTGTTTACTTGAGACCACATTCTATCTTTGTACTATTTAACATATAATATTCACAGCATCACAACATTTGTGATCGTTTAAACCAGTTTTTGTATACAGTGCATAAATTTAGTGGACAAAGTTAAACTTCCCCATATTTTACAAACCACTATAAATAGTGTTGAATCATAGTGAGCCATGACATAATTTCAAAAACTTTGAGGTGCAATTGTCACTCCATAATATTTGCAGATGCCAAACATATATACCTGATAAAGGTGATATGTAAGTGCGTGACTCAAATTGGAATTCCTATAGTAGCACTCCAAAAATGTCTACAACATTGCAAACCACATATCTTGAAGCATAAATAACACTTTCACATTTCAATTCATTGAAAGAAGTCATTAATTCTTGAACATGCAAATTTTTGACAAATGAAAGGACAATGGTGTGCCAATGTTATTGATTAATTAAGAATTTGTTTGACAAGAATTACATAGACATTTGTTAATTCAAATAACATTTAGTGCATCAGGATGATAAGGGTACAAGTGTAGAATTTAATTAAATAAGTGATCATGATTTTGAATATAAAGTTCTTTGGGAATAATTGCGTCCAAAACTATTAGAGCTATTCATCCCTATGAATAGCTATCTAAAGAACTACCTATAATATCTTGACATGTGTGACCCTACACTTTGAAGCCATCATCACTACCACGTCTCTCTACGAGTTACATCTGAAGTGTACATCTCAAAGATACGCAAAGCAATTAGACGTGATTTCCTTCTCACGCTGGCGGCTGCAAATATGAGTACAATTAATTCTCTGAAAGAAGAGAGTCTAGTCACTGATTATGAGAGACAAAGAAATCAGACTAGAAAGGAGCTCCACGACGCAATTGAACTTTGATTACTTACTGCTAGTTTTGTTGACGCTGCCGCACTTTGCCCCTCTTTTGCGTGTGAGATGACTTTGTCCACGGCCTTGCAGATGAAACCTCCGCATCAGAGACAACAAAGAGCATAGAAATAGCCTCCGGAGGATTCAATTGCTGTGAGAAGGACAAAAAGACAGAAGGCGGCTGTGCCTATGGTGAGCACTGGAGCAACTAGCTCGTTCGCGGATTCAGCAGTTGCGAAGGTACGACAAAGTTTTGGTATGTATGTTTGCAATTCAATATTCTGTAATTAGGTGGTAGTGAAGAGAGCAAGAGGTGCCGCCAATGAACACCCTAATCCAAGAATTGAATGGGCAAAATTGCTCCACAACAGCGTTTGGCCTTAAAAACATTACATGTCTAGTGAAATCACCTTTTCATGCAAAGTCAAAGTTAAGGCAACTGCAACGTTTCTGATATTATTAGAACAAAATGCTTTTCATGTGTTTAGGACAAAGACAACTCAGAGATCCCTGTCATTTTTAGTGTTGTAAGTCAAGAAGTAGGTGCTGTGCGTAGGAATTTGTTTCATTTTTGTATTGCATGATCCATGTGTACTGTCATTTTGGTTTTTCACTAGTGTTTGCATTGTTTTTTAAGACTTGATTCAAAGAAATTCTTTGCAGATCACTTAATTGAATCTTGCAAAAAGTTTGGTCTTGGGCATCAACGTTTCTGGCAGTGAGGTAAGGCTTTCTGTGTAATACAGTTTACGTCTGCAAGAATGAAATGTGATTGCTGTTTCTATTTTGTATGAACTTGTTCTATGTTAGGAATGTGTGACAAAGATACGGAGGAGGATGACAACTTTGTCTTACAGATAATACATGATTTATAGTGCAACTATGCATACAATTCCTCACTTGTTTATGATGTCTGTCAATTTATTATTTTTGGAAAATGTGGTAAATAATGTTGTGAATTTCATTTTTGTGCCAATACTTGAAGTCCGTATGTATTTATCAAGAACTCAAATGTTTGCAAGCATGCACAAGTGTTTGTATTTTTCCAATCACATTTTTAATGGAATCCGATGTCTAGTATTGCAATTTCTTGTTTGTAGGACTTCTATTATAACAAATTATTGTTGTCCAATAGTATTCAAGTTTCTGTACAAGTAATTGCAAGAAACACTTCACAGTTTTGTCTCAAACACCCTTAGTATTGGTAGTACTATATAGTACTGAGCTTTTGGAATAATTTTTAAAAAATAAAATAAAATATGGAAAATTTGTAAAGCACTTAAAATAGCATACTTGTGAAAATTCAGACCTAGAAATTTTTTATTCTAAAAGTTATGCGCAAAACAAAATCACCAACAAAAAGCCAATTTCTTTCTTGCTTTTTAGAAAATAGTAAAATAATTCAAGAAAATAAAATAAAAACTGGCCATTTGAGAACCCATTAAACACATTCACATGGTACAATTGCTTTGCTGAGGAATTTCTTTGTATTTTGCCAATGAAGGGAGATAGGATGCCCACTTTGAGACAATGTAGATGCCATGGAATTTATAATTTTGCAAAACCCTTCTACACATGCGTGTAAGCATGTTTCATAAACAACATCCTTGATATATAGCCCTAGAAAAGCTTTTTTGGACCCAAAAAAGTACTAAAATCCCCCAAAATGGCCAAGTTAGAAACCTATTTGGGGGTTGTTCAAAAATAGTAAAATAATTTAGAAAAAAATGCAAAAAATTAAGAAGGGTCTATAACTATGACATGTACCTTCCTCTGAAATTTCAGCTCAAAGGAACTTGCTGTGCAAAAGTTACCAGCCAAAAAGCACGTGCGGGAGGTGAAGGGGACAAAAAATAGTACAAGTGTTTGTTGCAATCACTTGTACGTTCTCAATATAGATGTATCTGTGTTGTAAGTATGTCCAAGTATGAAATTTAAGCTGAACATTAACATGAACCAGATTATCTTTTGTGGCTATTAATTTATTGTATTGAATTGGTAGCCAAGATATTTTGCAAGTGGCCGGGGAAACCACTAACATGTGCTTTGAAGAATATGAAAGAGCCATCTAAGAAGATGCAATTGCGGAATTTAGATGAAGAGGTTAATGACATGGAATCAGATGAGGATGTCCAATTGTTGGGCATTACTAACTTAGGGGAGAGTGGAATGCTTCCTTCTCAAGAGATGCAGCCCCTCCTTGAGGATTGTGACACCAGGGGCAATGACGATGGTAGGCGTCAAACATTTGTGGAGGGGGCTCCGGGCAGTCAATCTAGCAGAAGACCAATGTCAAATTGGGATGATGAGAATAGGAATCAATATGCTCCAGGCACAAGTGATTCTTACTTTGGCAATTTCAGACGCACCTGGTCGCCTCCACAATATGATGGCCCAAGAGACCTTGATGGATGTCTTGGGAGTTATGGGGGTCACGGGAGTTATGGGGGTCCCGGGGGTTTTGGGGGTCCTGGGAGTTATGGAGGTCCAAGCATGCATTACAATGACCAATAGGACTGTTACAATCGCCGAGGTATTTTTCATTTTCTTACATTTGTTAATGTTAACATAGTTAAGTTATGCTGGGTCTGTTGAATTATGCGTCTCACTTATATGTTGGAAACATAACGTCCATGCTAATCAACATTAAGATGTCAGTTTTGAGAGCAAATTTTCAAATGATTTAACACATTCAATATAGGTGTACTTAGTTATGAATTTGAAAGATATGAATGTTGTTGACAATATTTTCTAAGCACATTTGCAGCCTTTGACAACAAAATAGGTATCTTCTAACACATGTTGTCGTTGACCACATTAAAATTTGAATGTAACATTGAGATATTGATTAGGTTGTAGTTCCATTGTAAGTAACATACATGAACAATTATTCAAGTACTTTGACCTGTGCATACAGCAAGTAGTTCAGACTGAGTTAGTTTGTATCAAAATTTCTCTTATGTTGATTACAAATAATAGTAGTAAGGATGTTAATAACATACGACTTCTATCTTATGATTGTAGATTCAACAGAATCTACATGAACTCTTTAAAATGATTTTGGACAACTCACTTCCATTTCCAGATTTGTACGACTTGCAAGGTAGGGAGTTTGATTATTGTGATCAACAAGAGGAGGAGCGCAGAAGAATTAAGCCTCTACGGTTTGAAAAAGGGATTTCTTGAGAAGTAGGTGCGGATGCAAGGGCAATTTGGCTACACCAAGAACTACTTCTCATGGGGGAGGCAATACACGTACGCGAAGTCCCCCTCCGTCTTCATTGAGAAATGTGGTTGACAATGTCCAACCACAACCAGACACACGCTGACCATTGTAGTTGGATAACTGTGGTAAACCAATAGGTAAATTGGCCAAGCATTTTCATCATGATCTAGTGAAATTTGCCAAGGATATGAATATCGCTGAAGGCTATGAGAAGCAGACAACTTTAGCAAAGGACAAACTGAAGGAGCACATTGCACATGCTTACGAGGTCTATGGCAACTCCACAAAAATTAGCAAAAAACACCTCAAAATAGAGGCAGGGGGAGCACTAATCTATTACCGTTTTTCATTGAACCAAATGATAGAGAATGGTTTGCCAAAACCATCTGACCTAAATCAAGTATACTGGGATGTTTTGGTAGAGAAATGGAACAGCGAGGAGCGGAGGGAGAAGTCCGCCAAAATGTCAGAGATTGCTAAAAGACGTGGAAACAAAAACACGACCAAGAAAGCTCTCGAGGAGAAAATCACTCTTGAACTGGTTTGTGCTCTTACTTTTCTATACACATGAAATTCTGTCTATGTTTCTAAGGTTTGTCATTATTTCATGCCGTAGGTCAAAAATCCTATACAAAATTACTAAATTGGAAAGAGTAGATGCACTATTGTATAACAAAGTAATTAAGTATATTAATTTGTTTCAAACCCGTTGTAGGTTACTTGCTGCCAAAGTATTAAGATAAGTATATAACTTGGTTACTATTTCATGTTAATTGATTTTTGTAAGAAACAATAAATACTATTATGACACGTTTTTTGACAATCATTACTATTCCTCTTGACTAGTTGTTCATTTTATCTTAACAAAATGTAGGATTATTAGTTAAAATTGGACTCCTTCAAATTTGGCTTTCACTGCTACATATCATTCTGTGCACCTTTGTTTGTAATTCACTAACATTGTTCTAGTCACGGTATGTTGAATAAATTAAAGCTGTTAGTTGAAGTTCCCATGAAACACTATATGGTAGTGTTGATGACATGTACTTGACCATTTATAATTATTAATCATGTAATGACACAATCAAGTTTGACACACTTGTGAACAACATGATTTTAGGCATCCCAGCTTAGACGTGACCCACGTGACATCAAGATAAGAGAGAGGCTCAATAAGGAGTGGGCTGTGGTGCAAGAGGAAGCAGCACAAAAGAGAAAGGCAAGAGCGGCAGCGAGTTCATCAAATTTAACTTTGTTGGCAAACAAAGAATTGACTGACCGTGTTGAAGTGCTGGAAGGATGCATGGAGGAATGTGTGGGGGACATGAAACCTTTGATGGATTTCTTCTCCAGCAAAAGATTGAAACAACTTCAGCAGCTACTAGACGGTAAGCCCAAAGTTGTTCAAAGTGCAATTGTTGTTGTACTTTTGTCAGAGAAGGAAAGGGACAAGGATGACCAAGAAAATGACCCTCAAAATCTTCAAGCAGCCAAGAAGAATTGAGTGCTGTTTCCGATAGCTTCAGCAAGGGTAATTCCAAATCCAGTACCAAGAGCAACTTGTCCAACAGCGAGGACGAATTGCAAGAAGGAGCAGAAGTTGCTGCTGTTGTGGGACAGAAAGTCCTAGCTAAATCAGCAGGTATGAAGATAGTGCCCGTTGTGAACTTAGAGGTTACACCTCTGCCCTCTAATCCCGCTTCAAGCACCCTGCAGAACACATCAGCACATGCAGAGGTTTTGCCAAAATCCGATGATGACAACCAAAATGTTGGAGTAAATACTGAGTCAATCCATGTCCAAGCCATTCTTGAATCATTGGTGAGGAAGGGAAAACAGAAAGAAGTATGGTTCATTCATAATAACAGCGATGGAATTATAGATATTGCAAATAGGCTTTTTGTCACGTTAAAAATGCGTCACCGATATAGTACATGTCAGGTTATTACTGTCGATTGTAATTGTTGTGTATATTACAAGTTGTTAAAACCTTTGTAGTGAAAAGGTTATATATTTTTTCAATTAACATCGGACTACAAGACAACTCATTAACTTGTGCTGCACACGTTAGGTGTATAATGATGAGTAGATAATGTGTAAGTGTGAATTTGTTGTATTAACTTATAGTACATTCAATATTTAACTACTTAATTTCACTTAATCATGCCGTAATCAACTACAACTTTAGGACTCAACGGCTACAAAACAAAGAACCCCTGATTCAAAGAAACACAAAGGGAAAAAGCAAAAGACATTGCCAAACTCTGTGGAGATACCTTTGCTGATTGATGGGGAAATGACTCCTCCAAAGCACAACAAAACAAGCAATGCCAGCAAGAGTATCAAAAATATCGAAAATTCTAGTAGGCCAGTATTGCAAAAGAAGAACAAGAAGTCAAACACGGTTAGCTATTCTCTAACTCTCAATTTTGCCTTACAACATGACAGATATAGGCCGGTTCTCTATGTTTTGTGAGTTCTCACATTTTTTTTTGTTTAAGTAAGGAAGATGTTTATGATAATTTTTAGTGGAATACTTTGGTTATAGAACCATCACGTTTATGGCCGTGTGAAACCTAGGATAACGGTTTGTGACTTTGTAGGGAGTTGGTAAGAATTCATGTTTTCATATATCAAATAGCATAAATTAGTATGGAGAAACAAAACACCTAAAACAATGGGGTCATGTAAAGTGCACTTAGACTTTAAGACACAAACAATATGCTTTGGATGTAATTGCATCCTCTGACAATATGTTTGGTGTTTGATAGAAACAAAAATGAGCTACAATTCCAATACAAGTGACATTGTATTGGCTTGTAAGTTGCCGCCTACTAAAGGTTAATGTAACCTAAATTGATTTGTTATGGACAAATAATTAAAGTTACTTAGAGACAAATATGAATACCATGCATGCAAATTCATTCCTACAGATATATTGATATTGTCAGTAGTTAAACATATATCATGTTCTTTAACCTTGCAATGACTTTGACAATTTAGTATTTGCTGCAGGGGCAAAGAATCCGGCTTGACGATTTGGTATTGTGGGACAAGTCAATTCCACTGAGACTCTTAGGATTTGGTACAGTGGTTGCAACTGAATTTGACAAAGACACTTTGGTTGTTCTTATTGATTTTCATGTAAAGATGTTTTGCATCAGATTACTAAGGGTCATGTTGCCAGCATTTGTCCTTCCTTTTGAGGAGTTAAAAGATATAGGGGGCGTGGAATGTGAAACTCTTAGGGAAGCTTTTAGTAAGAACTCCACACTTTGGTGGCCCGCTCCAGTGGACTTATGATACATTCCAACACAGGAGTTGTCGTTGTGGTATATATGTTTGTATATTCTGGCAAATTGCAAAATTACGGAGGTCAATGGGTTAGGCATATCTTCAAACCTAAGCATGCAGTAGTAGTAAGTGTGAAATAAAGTGTTCATAATATGGTATGTTTAATGATTGTGCTTCTATTATGTTTCAATGAGACTATTATCACGTGAAAGGTAACTGAGATTTGGAATGTGACGCTGGCAAATATGGTAATGCATGATTTCCAAATAAGTTTGTTAACACGTAAACCTATCGAGTATATGTTACGGTGTTAGATGTTTTACTAGGACTTGCTTATTGAGAGACAATGTAGAATTTATGAATGAACTCATGTATGCTTTGCGGTGATTGAAGAACTTGTCTCAACACTGTTATGTATTAAAAACATTGAATCCCATTATAGTAGTAGTTCATAATTCAAAAATTGTCAACGTCGTTACACTTAGACATAATATGTTCCAATCAAAATTGCATGTTTTAATTATAGTAGACTATCGACTGGTGTAGGTAATGGAAAGGTCGTATTGCAGTCTGTTATCAGATGTAGTGTTTGGTGTACTTGAAATTGGGAGTATTGTATATTGATGCTAGTGGAATCAAACAACATCACCAATTTGTGACTGTGAGTTATCCTTCCTTATGTTGTGAAATGATTTGGTCGACTTTCCTATGTTGTTGGTGGTGATTTGTTTGATATGTCTGACTTTATGTAGAATGGTAATTTCAAAAAGTCAGGTGCAATTTGAAATTCTAAGAATATTCAGAAGATAGAATGCAATGAAATTGTGTTGAAAGTGCTAGAGTAAAGTAAATGAATAGAAGTAGAAAGGAGACAGTGTTTTTTGGCGTTGTCATCTTATAGTAATGTTTAATGAAAACTAAATACTTCCATCCAATTACATGTTATAATAGTTGTTCATTAACATAATGGTGAGTGTGTTAGGTGTGAAGATATGTTTAAATTTTTGTACATAGAGAACATGATATATTGTTTTACACATATGTGTATTAAACTATATATTTACAAATGTTACAAGGATTAGTTCAGTATGTTTTAGGGAAATGATTGAAGGCTTCATTTATGTTGGACAATGTGGAAATTTCCTTAAAATGTTCCTTTTACCTACGCATGGTTGTTTTGAATGTAAGGGGTATTATAAGATTCAACAACCTATGCTATAAGAACATGAAATGCACTTCAAATTCATAATTAATAGTGAAGGATTTCCAGTTATAAAACACGGACAAGTTCATCAACAGTGCGTCACCAAATGATAATTTCTTTGCAGGTTTTAATGAGTTGATGGTGTAGTTGTTTTTGTCGGTGATTTTGTTAATGAAAGAAAATATGAGTGACGAGTCTTCATCATTGGAGTATGTGTATTATAGACATGTTAGAAGAAATGATAACGCTTAAGCATTGAATGTAGTACTTGTTAATGTTTAGACTGTGCCACACTGTCAGTACCTGAACTGAATAAGCTTTTATATAAACAAAATCTTATTCTGCAATGTACTCTTACGTGCAAGCTTGTCTTTTATGCTAGGTTGACACTAGAAAGAGAGGTTGTTGGCATTTGAATAGGATGGTAGTGCCTCGGAGAGAAAGAGAGAGTGGTGAATATGTTTCCTTCAGTTCTACCTTATAGTTCAGTTAGTTTGGTGAATGCAGTTGAAGAATAAAGAGTATTATCCATAATTGTTGGAGTTATTTGCTTCTACTAGTTTTCTTCATTATTGCAAGCATGTGAATGTTTGGGTACTAATAATGCTATGTGTGATATGGTAGGTGTAAAACAAGTACTAGGAAGGATGCTCAAAGCATTTACGTTACTATAGAACTCAATATCGTCACTGTGGGAGGTATGGATTGTAGTAAAAGTGATATGTGCATAAGAGTATAGTCAAAGTTTTGCCCTTGTACAAGTGAAGTTATTTGATAGAGGAGAACAAGATGTTGGTAGTGACAGAATTTGCTGTGAAGTCTTGATACCGGAAGATTGGAGTATCAAAAGTTTCCGATGTATGTGTAAGACTATTTGCCCTTTTTCAAAGTACTTCTCCTTTATATAATTAGTCCATGAGATGTTACTCTCATATTAAACCAATGTGTCTATTGCATTCTACAGTGAGGTGGATCTGAAGAGGATGGCAAATTACATTTAAAGTTTGTTGCTATCCCATTGTACTTATTTGGTTCAGTTTCTATCAGTTGAGGTTCATCATATTAACATCAAGAGTGATTTGCTGTGAATATGTAATCTTCATTACCATTTGACGGGTTTCTCTAAACATTTTGTCCAAAATGCATGAATGCAGTGGTAAGGGATTGTTATCTTGACATGCATGGAATAATGTGAGGGGAGGGGCCAATACAAAGGTTGGAATGGGCTTTTAAAAATCCAACAACCAACCTCAAACAATAGGCAAATAATAATTGTCTCTTATAAAATAGGTTAAATATTGAAAGCATGCTGGGCGTTCTAGATGAACATCACAAGGGAGGGATGATGTTGAGGATGTGCATTATATCTATGTTAGAAATAGGGGTTGCAATTACGACACTGTAATTTTTTTGTTAAAAAGGAAAATATGCACCGTAAATTGCAATACATGACTATATTTTTTTACAATATATTTTGTTATAAAACATGAATTTCTATATCAATTAACAGAACAGGGTTGTCCACAACGTCAAAACTTTGTAAAATGGACGTTGTCCATATAATAAGCAAAGCACGTGTCTTCAAGCCCCCTGAATGCAGAATGCTAGTAGACCATATAAAGAGATGACACTTGTCACATGATCCCTTCCCGATGTACAAACCAAAATATTAGCCACATTGTCAATGACTGTCTTTATTTATGTCATTGCTGACATGGCAGTAGGATGTAATTACTATCATGGCAAACCCATGTCATTTAAGAAATTTACTCGCAATGTAACTATTACCAATGCGTGGCCATGTAATTGCTTATAATGGTTTGAAGTGTGAAATGAATACACGTGTAAATGGACGTGGCGGGATGTCAGATGTCCAAAATCTAAAAATAAGATAGGGACACCCTGATCCCAATATGAAATCACGTTAACTCAATGACGTCAGTGACAAGAATCTCAACATAATCTAGGTGATGCCTTTTTGTTAATAAATATTGTATGAAATAACACAAAATTTGTGTTAAAAACTCAGAATTCCTAATGTCGTTTTCCACTAGTGATTACTCCATTATCACAGGTGGTATCCAATTGTAAAGAGGTGTGACCCCCTCGAGGCACCACTTGTTTTGCTTGTTAAAGAACTTGCATAATATAAAGTATAATTGGCATTTTCTTTTTTTGCATCATAGTCTTGTAATTCTTATGCAATCCCAATTAAGTATACAAAATCTTAGTTCCAAAAATCCTAAATCCCATTTTTGGTGAATTAGTTTGGAATATATTCATGGTTTTATATGATTATTGATTGAAAAACATTGGTAATGAATTTTTAGATTTAATTGCAGGAATATCATCCATACACACATCTTCCATGTTAAACAAACCCCCTTAGGTAACAAAAAATTGATATACAAAGAATTTAATATGACCTGTGATATGTCCAAATTTTGTAAAATAGATATTTTTATTTTTTAACTAACTTTTCACCAATTAATCTTAACATCATGTTCAAAGGTACAAACTTAGTCACAATTTTTTTTTCTGGGTACTATATGGTACAGTACCAATTAATAAAGATAGATAATTACCTATTTTGCAAGTCAAAGAGCTTGCACAAAAATAGAGTATTTGTTGGTGTTTTCTTGTCTTAGCATCCTAGTTTTATGATCCTTGTGCAATCTTGATCAAGCATACCAATTTTATCTCATTTTTGATGAATTATTTTGTATTAAATTCACGGTTTTACGTGATAAATGATTAACAAACATTGGTGATGAATTTTTAAGATTTGATTGCATGTGTATGTAGGAATCACCCATACAAACATCTTTCCTTCTTACAAACATCTCCAAAAGTTATAAGATTCCTTCTATAGCAATTTTAATGTTGAGATGATTGTGACCAAATTTAGAAAAATAGATATCTCTTTTTAGTAATCAGATTTTGGCAATATAAACCTATAATCATGTTCAAAGATACAAACCTAATCATAATGTATGAACTAAGCAAAAAAATATAATTATCGTATAGAGATATCTATTTTTCCAAATTTGGTCATGATCATCCCAACATTGAAAATGCTATTGAGAGAATTTTAAATTTTTTAAAGATGTTTGTGAGAAGGAAAGATGTGCGTATGGAAGTTTCCTACATACCCATGCAATCAAATCTTAAAAATACACAACCAATGTTTGTCAATCATTTATCATGTAAAACCATGAATTCAATACAAAATAACTCATCAAAAATGGGATTTAGGTTTTTTGGATTTGAAATTTGGTATGCTTGATTGGGATTGCACAATAGTCACAAAATTAGGATACTAAGACAATAAAATGCCAACTATGGTATATATTGTGCAAGTTCTTTGACTTGCAAAATAGGTAAGTACCTATCTTTATTAATTGGTACTGTACATGGATAGTCAATATTCATTTTGAAAATGAGTTTTTGTCTACTAAGAGCATCTCCACCAGTGGCTCTAGCTTGCTCAAAGTGGATGAAAAGTAGCCATGCCCCTCTCATGCCCCGCTCAAACTCTCTTCTTTGGCAAGTCTAGCAAGCCACTCTCCAAGCCACTATTCATGCACTATTCATGCACTATTCACCCTAAGTTTAGTGAGCTTTATTCTCTACTTCCCTATATAAGTGGTCAATTGCTTATTTATGGGGTGTGTTTGAGTGTAAGGCTACCTTTTCAAAGAGCATGGGTAGAGATTGAGAGCCTTCAGGTTTCACCAAACCAGATGAAAAACTTTAAGCAAGTCTAAACTGGTGAAAATGCTCTAACAATTCAAATATTATCTCCCAATCTAGCACTCACTTACATTGAATGTGATATTAAAGGAGGCAACGTTAACCCCTGAACGGCCCAAAAGCCCTTTGCAGTCGTATGGGTTATATGTATAGATGTATTTAAGCTCATCTGAGAGCCTTTCAAAAATATATATGCACCCACCATCACACAACCCTTCAATATGTATGGTTATAACACTTAATTTTCAAGTAATTCAAACTTCTGAATATTAGTTGCCCAGAGCCCAGGGCCCTTCAGGGGTTAAAGTGATCAGGTCGAAAAACGAAACATCGTTCATCGATGTTCATTTGACGATATTTCATCCTTTGACGCCGTCATCATCGTCTTCATCCATGACGCACTTTGCATTTGAAATTTTGAACGTTCACTTCCTGTGCGATTGGGTTTGGAGCCTGGCTTGCATTGGCATCGAATCGAAACCCTAACGCTCTGTTGTGACACTCCTGAGGCGCCTTAGCCTTGCCGTATGTTTTGTAAATATTTAAGACAATTTCGAAATTTTACTGATCCATGCCCGCTAAATTTTGGTGAGATATGGTGGCGCAATGAAGGAGATGGAGCAGGACGAGGAGAGAGTGGAGCTCCTGCGGGAGATTCCGGAGCTTTTGCTGTCCGGTGGATACTTTCGAGCCCAGATATCGACGCTCTCTCCGTTTGATATCCTCATTGGAGGATTGGCGTGGGCGATCGCGGCCAGTGACGTCGATGTGGATTTCGACGTTCTCTACGACGACGATGCCACCCTGGGCTGTAAGATGTAACTTTCTTAACATTGTGTTATTGTAAAGGAGGATCAAGGGAGTAGTAATGCTGTGGACAATTAATTAGCATTGGATTGTTTTCGTCATCCTGAGGTCATTAATTCTGTGATATGATCTCAAGAACGAGGATTCGTAATTTCAAAGCGCAATTTATACATGCACATACCAATGCTAACCAAATAAAGTCACCTAATCTTTAGTATTAAAATTTTAGGTTAAAAGGAAGTAAACTGCGAGTGTTGCGGACAGCGTGCGCTTAGACGTGGGGTAAATTTTATAGATGTGCAATTTCATCAAAGTAGTCTAGACTGGATTTGTGCTGTTGGATACCTTGTCTCAGTAATCGTCTTTTCTCATGGAATAGCAGCTGTTTGTGACACGTCCTAATTGTCGCTTGCTGCACAAAGAGTCTTGCATTCCTTCTGTATAATTGGAATAAAACTGGTTCAAATTGAAGCTCTGTTTGAGCAAAATCACCTTGCACGAACTTCAGCTACATGGCTAGAAGAGAAACTTATTGGATGATTTCATCAAAAGAGTTTTGGACGCAATTCACGACAAAGTGTCAAATGAACATTTATCAACAATAGCCAAATATGTACCAAATTTAGTAATTTTTTACAAACTTGTTGAAGAATCTAGGGTTACAGAAGGTTTAAAACTTGAGTGGTTTTTTCGGTTTTGAAAATACATAGCAAAATCACGGCTATGGTCCAAGAAGCAAAAAATAGTATCGTGTACAGTAGGAGCTAAGATATTTATGGATCTTGCGGTCAGGTGTATTTCGATGCCATTGATGTTTTCGCTTGTCAAAGGGAAATGTCCGAGGTCTTGGTCATAGGAACATATTTGATAATCTTGCGGTTCTTTGACTGAATTCCTCCATGCAGTTGAGTCACCGCAAGAATGTAACAGATGTGATTAATGCTGTTAACTATAGCTTTTGGATAGTTGTATGAGTGACAGATCGTGTTTGGTGATGATACTTTCAAGCTTGTTCTTAGCGTCTAGTTTTATTTGTAACATCATCATCGTTTTTGTAGGTAATCAACCACTTCAGTCGCATGAAAGTTGTATTTGATTCGTACGCGCTGTTTTTTTTTGCCTGATTCTCTTACCCTGACTCATCTCTCACATTTCAAAACAAGCCAATCGAGTATGTGATACATTAAGAAAGGCCTGTCTCGAAAGTCATATTGCCATATAATTTTCATGCAGGTGGTAGAGTCTTCCGTTAGCAGAAAATAAGGTGCGTTTGGTTGTCACATGCAGGATAGCATAAACCTTGCACGACAACCTTCAACTGGTCAACAGCTACCGGCTGACCAAGTCAGCTTGCTTCTTCCTTATATTCTAATTTTGTTTAGAATTGATGTTTCATGTATTATGTTTCTAAGCCACATGCTTCTCATGATGGACAGCTGCTGGTCGTCATTTACTGGTTTCATATTGTCATTCACAAACAGGATAGCTATACGTGGGATATGTTTGACATTGCTATGTGACAATAACCTGTTCCGCAAAATGTAAATTAAACTTTGATATAAATAAAAGCTAAAAAACATACAAAAAATTAGAAAATTTTCCAAAATTAAAAGTAAAGTAAAATCTACAAAAAATATAAATATCTTCTTTTTATAAAATGTAAAAGCCTATCATTTAAAACTATATATACATTATAGAATATGATATCTATGCGTGTTAGTCATTATGGTTGGTTAGAAGAATATATCTACCATTCATATCAAAATGACTACTTCTATAGTAACACATGGAAGGAAGAGAGTTCAAAGAATGCTATTACGGATTATGATTAGCATTGCTTCCTATTTATTATTATTGAGTGAATTTTTGGTTTTCAAACAAAGGGAATTAAAGTTCATCTTCTTCAATGTTATAGTGAGTTTGGTTGGTTTTGGAATCACACTCATTGTCGTACCTATACTTTCAGTACAACACCTCAACAAACAAATATTTGAATATGATATTAACAAAAAAGGACTATATGAAGGTAGTATCAAGATTCCCGAAGCCATGGGTTTAGTTGTTGGAGTGTTTTGGCGCTTTATTCTTCTTTTGAAGTATATTTGAGCGTTCAAGATTTCAACCATCAAGCAAACAAATACCAGTTTTGGTCATCATTTTTCACTATTACATTTGCATTGGCTTTGGGTTATATTGATGACATCAAGAACTTACCATGGAGGGCGAAGATACTCTTACCAACAATTCCAGGTATTCTTTTACTAGTAACATACACCGGAGGTACAAAAATTGTTATTCCAAAGATTTTGCAATCAACATTGAGTATTGAGCCATTGTACGACTTGGAGTGGATCTACAAAGCATGCATATTCATAGTTGTGATATTGTGCTTCAACTCCATCAACATTCATGCGGGAATCAACGGGTTGGAAGTTGGCCAATGGATCATTATTATGCTAGCAATCGTATTTCACAATGTTATACATATTACATATGATGTTGCACCACAAGCACACATGTTTTATATATATATGATGCAGCCTTTACTAGCGACATTGATTGGATTGTTGATCTTCAACTGGCATCCTGCTTTGGTATTTGTAGAGGACACATATACATATTTTGCAGGAACGTCTTTAGCGGTGGTTGGCATTCATGGGCATTTTTTGAAAACCATGGTTTTCTTTTTTATACCTTAGCTTTTGAATTTTCTATATTCTCTACCTCAGCTGTTCAAGATTGTACCATGCCCAAGACATAGACTACCCCAATTTGATAGGGAATCCAAACTACTTATAGGTAGTAATGATATGAACCTTGTAAACCCAGTGCTTCGATGGCATGGCCCGTGGTCTGAGAAGAAATTATGTGTATTTCTCCTCTCACTCCAAGCATTGTGTTGTATGTTTGTATTATTAATATCAAATTCGAATCTTTGATTTTCTCAAAGGGTATTTGTGTAATTTCTGAAAAACCAGGGGTATCTATGTAAATATTGCAAGCTTCAGGGGTATCTTTGTAAATATTGCAAGCTTCAGGGGTATCTATGTAAATATTGCAAGCTTCAGGGGTATCTATGTAAATATTGCAAGCTTCAGGGGTATCCCTACTTTTTATAGTACTTTTTAGACCGTACAGTCTATTGAAGCTTCACTAAAGCATGATGAATGAAAGGGGGGCGAGGTTCGAGTGTGACTGCAGCGGAGTTCAAAAGGCAGCAGCTTTGCAAAGCTCTATAGACAGCGGGAGACTTCTATCGAAGCAGCAGCAGCAGCATCTGCCACGGGGGCGTTTGTGTGCCAAGTGGAGAGTGTACAAGATTCGCGAGACACAAGCCCCGCTGCCACGGCGGTTGCAGCATTCAATTTGCCATCCCAACCGTTGCTGGGCCAGCCCCATTGGAAATTTGGAATGGAATGGGAAGACGACGTATACGGGGCGCTCAATGCCCAAGTGTTGAGCGCCAATTTTGATTGATTGAAGAGGGCGGAGTTGAATTGTGGTTGCGGTGCTGTTTCCCCTGTTTTAGGGTTGGAGAGAGAGAGAATTGCTTCGCTATGGCGGAGGAAGTGGCAGCGGATTTGAGGGAGAGGCCGTTTCGGAGCAGGAAAGAGCAGGAAAGACCGCGCTTTGGTGAAGAGGTTGTGACACCATCACCAGCTGTGAAGAAGATTCACGGGGAGTCGCAGCTGCACGATGGTTTAGGGTTTGGGCAGTGGATGCTGGCGGGATCGGTGGCCGGGATGGTGGAGCACATGGCCATGTTCCCGGTGGATTTGGTGAAGACGCGAATGCAGATGCTGCAGGGCGGGGGGAGTGGCTATGCGCACAGGGCGGTGTTCAAGACGTTCTTCACTGTCGTGAAGAAAGAAGGGCCACTGGGATTGTACAGAGGCATTGGCGCCATGGGGCTTGGTGCCGGGCCGGCGCATGCGGTTTACTTCGCGGCGTATGAGTCGTTGAAGGAGCGCTTTGGCGGGAATCGAAGCGGATTCCATCCCGTGGCGCACGCTTTGGCGGGCGCCGGGGCCACAATTGCGAGTGACGCCGTGTTCACGCCCATGGATGTGGTCAAGCAGCGGTTGCAGCTGCGGCACAGTCCGTATCACGGCGTTCTGGATTGTATTCAGAAGACAATGAAAGACGATGGATTCTCGGCATTTTACAGGTCGTATCGGACCACGGTCGTGATGAACATTCCTTTTACAGCTGTTCATTTCGCGTCTTATGAAGCGGGGAAGAATGTAAGGCTCTCTTCTTCTTGGCTTGCGTTGCATTGAATTCGAAGGTTTTCGCTACTGAGTTTTCGTTTGTTTGTTGGTGAAGTGAGGATAAGGAATTGGTTGAGCTTGGAATCGTTCTCAGGATTTTGGAGTTGGTGCTATTGTTGTTCGGTCTCCGAGGCTCTGTCCCAAGCACTAGTCGATCGATCTTTGAAGCCTGTTTGTTTGTGTGATTTTTTTTCTTTTGTCTGATTCTCTGGGAGTTCTCTGTAGACCATTTTTTTTTGTCGTTTGTTCGTACTACAGTTCAGAGGCTGCTTACATCGCTCAGGAATATCAGTCGGTTTGGCGGTTACGGGACAAACAGCGTTCACCGATCAGGATTGCAAGAGAACAGATTCTTGTAGTTGTACTCCTGCGATTTCCATTTTTTGAGGAGTGTGTGTTCTTTTCTTTTAGTAGATCTCTTGAGAATATGTATCGGTTGCTAAGAGATTTTCTGGATGGTCTTTACTGCTCTCTTGTCGGCGAAGTATTCTTTTGATATTCCAGGCTCCCACAGTTGCTTTCGGCTTTGTCTGTGCCTTTGGTGGTCCCGTGCCTGCAGTAAGCTAATTTTCCTTGTAGAAACCCATTATACTTTACCGTGGTTGATTTCTTGCGAGAAGTCTTGCTTCAACCATCCTTGCTTTAGTATTGTGGCATGGTGAGGTATAATGTTTTAGATTCTGATTACTGGATGTGGTTATGAAAAAGAGACGCATTATTCTAATTCTTACACAGGAGCTTCATTATGGCTGTAGTTTCAATTCAGAACTGTTTTAAATTGCTGTCGTGTTTAGTTGTTTCGGAGTGTAGTATATACCACAGTGTTGCCTTCAGGTTTCCATTGACTGCTTTCCTATTTACGGTTTTATGAGTATTTTTGGACTCTGAGGTTCTTGGTGTTGTTTGTGTTAGTCCCTCTCTTTTTATTACTGTCCAAGTAACAGTGTCGCACACTCTTACGCGAGTGAGACACGGTGGTCTATCGGCGCTTAGCGAGCTCTGCTTGGAGGCTTCCATGTTACTGTTTCGTAGAGGCCTTCGGGGCGTAGTTATTCACCCTGAACATAATAGCGACAGTTGTTATGGACAAAAAAATATAACAGCAGTAAGTGTCCGTGATCAGTCTGTAGACGTTTGAGCTTGTCTGTCTAGTTTTCCGAATATCAACTTCTGGAATCGGTGGGTGTTTGTGAACGTGAGAATGCGTTTCTAGATGTTTGTGATTGTCTGTTTTTTTGGTTGTTCTGTACAAGTAGGCTCAGCAAGTTGTGACGGCTTTGTACTGCACTGGGTCGCTGGTTCCTTGCAAGTTTTAATGAATCAAGGACCTGGTATTTTGCAGGTGTTAGCAGATCTTTATCCACAACATGCAGATGAGGAACATTTATTGATGCACATTACTGCCGGTGGAGCTGCTGGAGCTTTAGCTAGTGCGGTGACAACCCCACTGGACGTGATCAAGACAAGATTGCAATGCCAGGTGAGGTGTTCTATTCTGCCCCCCTCCCATCATTCTCCATTTAACATTATCGATTTGTCGATCCTGATGTGTTATCTACGTCAGAATGGTAGCCTTTCAAGGCCTAGTTTTTCAACAAGGTTTTTGAAATTTATGTTTTTGTTAACTGTCTACAGGGTGTAAATGGATCGCATAGATACCCTAGCGGATCTGTATTAGCAGCAGCCCGCAGTATTGTAAAACGAGAAGGACGAAGTTCCCTTTGGAGGGGAATGAAGCCTCGCATCATGTTTCATACTCCAGCAGCTGCAATTTGCTGGTCTACGTATGAAGCAGGCAAGAATTTTCTACAACGGTGGAACGACGACAATGTGAGCACTGAAGCTAAGTACTGAAGCATTGACCTTAATGATCATTTGAGTACTGAACCTTTACTTCAATCACTGGCTGGGATCAGGTCAGAGCTCTTTAGAGTGGGTTGGTGATTTATATAGTGAACCAATTATTGGGGTAAATGTGCCCCTTCAAGACGTAAACTTCCATTGACCTTACCAGTAGTCCTTAGACTAACTGGACGAGCGGAAGTGTTCCACAACGAACTCTTCGAGTGTTGGATGATCGGATATAGGATGGATAGTTAAGTTCTTCAAGCATAGAAAACTGTAAAGTATTCAGTTAAAACCCTTTGACATCGCAGTTTCTTATTTTGCTATATAGCCGGAGAGAAAGATGGTGGTACCCTTCAAGGCTGAGGATCGGGTTTAGACAATGTTCAATGAGTTGAGTACATATCAATGAGGAGTCCTGAAGGATAGAAAATTTACATGAATGAAGAAGAAAGATTATTAAAATAAATATGTTGTCTAGTCATAACGTAGTCGTAATGCAGTAGTAGTGAGTACCCTTGACAAGTACAATACAACTATGAAGGATATATTTGGCCACCTCACTAGTTTTCATCCAAGAGATGATTGAAAATTGGTGATGTAGGAAGGCTTTGTTCTGCGTAGTTGTTTGTGTAATTTGCAAGTCGTAAACACAACCACCATTGCCATTTTAGTGGTAATGCGGTAAAGTAATTGTTGACTTCACTCAATAATTAGGCAGTTGCTGAGATAGGACAGGTTTTCTTTCTAGTGAATGGCATGGTTGGGGTGTCAAAAAGGATTGCGTACCTATTATTTAGCGTCCCTAATTATGATACTTCTCTTTATTAACTAAAGTCTTAATGGACAGTGTTGTGTTGTTGGTGTTTTGAAAATAACATGCTAATAAATCTCATACTCATAGCTTATTATACTCATAGCTTAATAGAAGAAAAAAAAAGTAATTAAAATAGGGAATGTTATTATATCCTAAACTCCTAATGAGTATTTTTGTAAGAAATCTCAAAATTTTCCTCTTTTAGCAAAACAAAACAAAAGATTCATCTGCATTACAAATTTGTTTGAGAGGATTTGGGAAAATGGGATTACATATGTACAAACATAAATGGTCCATAAATTTAAAATATATAAATCTAGAAATTATTAAGATTAGTTTTTATGCATTATTTAAACAATAATTAAAGTGGATTTTTTCACACCCAATATGGAACGTTAAAGAATTGGAATCCATATTTTTCAAGTGACAAAAACATGCACTTATAGTCATATATTTGTTTCTAGGTACTTGTAAATTGTAAGGTCAAAATTGCCAAAATATTAATAATTGATATTGTGTGGATAAATGAGGGGTCAATGTGATTTGTGAAGGCTATATTGTCCTTTCCAAACTTCCAAACTAATCAGTTTGGAGATACCCAACCGTGCCATTGCTTAGTCAAGGTGAATTGACCCCATCATTGCCCTTCTCTTGGATGAATGAGGTTGGGAGCTTAGTCAATTGCTTTATGAGGTTGTGGGGACAGATAGAAAAAGCTTTGGTTTTTCATATTTCAAAATTTTTGAGATCTTGGAAATTCTCCATTAAGAGATTGAATTTTGAAATTTTGAATTCATATTTGGTTTCAAAGGTCTAGATTTAGTCTATAAACTTGGAGGCGGGTATAATTAGACAAAGCTAAAATAGGGGACAAATTGTTATTTTTACCCTTGCTTGCAATATTACAAAACATTTCCACCATAGCCCAAAAACATGGATGTGCAGTGGATAGAGCCCTGAGACCCCATTCATCCACATTCATCTAGGTAGGGTCAGCGGTCAATGAGGGGTCAGTTCACCCTAGGCGCCATGACCCAAATTGAAGATTCTAGAGGTAAAATCTCAAGGGTAAAATATCATGATCATAGGCCTAGAGTTTTGGGGTTAAAAGAAGAAAAGAAAAAGCTTTGCATTCCAATGAAAGAAGGGTGATTGCAAGAAAGACTTGTACTATTTGGTGTCCCCTCTACCTTGTACATACGGTTTTTAGCTCATATCTTTTGCTTCACAAAGTATTTTGCCTTGAAATTTTACATGAAGCTGAACACCAAAGTTCTTGATGTTTTGTAATTTTTTGGTTTTTAAAAAATTAACACACTATTTTTTAATGCCCCTTGATTATTTGTCGACCTCGATGATTTAAGGGGTTTTTAGTACTATTTTGGGTCCGTAAATGCTGATTTGGGCCCAAAAATCAGGGAATGGATTCAGCGCACAACATTACACAAATATATAGAAGACTTCCAAGAAATTTTTAGTTCCATGCCCTGTACACACCCTGATAGTGGCCGTCCTATCTCCCTGCCTCGGTGGAAATCAATCAATTTCTTTAGATAAGTGTTTGTACCCGGTGAAGCTCCTTGGAGAGGTCCACAATGGCCATTTTTTGTTTCATTCAATCTGATCTTTTTATAATTACTAAAAATGAAAAACTAGCAACCTTGAAATTTAGGTATTTTCCAATCCACAAGGCTCCATAGTACTCTTACGCCGTCAAAGGTACTATGTAGTACCTTGGACGACTGACAGCATGTGCAGTTAAGACTGTATTTTTCATCCATTCACTGGATTGCTGTTATTGGTAGTTGGATGTCCGCCGTCATTTTTGTGGAGACGGAGTAGTGTCATGCGGCTTCACATCGTCGGACGCTATGTTGCTGCTGTTTTCCGTTCTTTCTTTGATTTGGACTTCCTTTGAATTCTCCTTGGACACAGCTATTGGCGCCGATGGAGCATTGCAACTCCATGTTGTGTTCCCTGGATCGACACTATGCCACCATTGAGGGAGAGGTGTCAGGGGCCAAGGACTCGGCGGGACACGCAGCGATTGTCCAAAGATGCACAACGGCGGACATGGAGAGAGAAGCAGCGGAGGTACCGTGAGTGCCTACGTGAACAAAGGGACCTTGCAATGGAGGAGTCCCAGTATAGCTCATCCCATGCCACTGTTCACCGAAAGACGGCCAAACTGTCAAGGGACCTGATCTACCACTTGGAGCGTTTACTAGACCAAGATTTCAGGGCTACCGTCATGGACACGGTGTTGAAGAACCAGACAGTGAGGATGCTTATTCTAGATTACTACCCCACCCGAGAGGACGCGCAAGTGCAACGCAACATTATCCAAAACATTTGTTTAGATTTGAAAGCCATGAAAATCCCCCACACTATTGGGATGTTGGCCAGGAAGTGAGCAATTCTGGAAGCAATTGTGTCAGATTGGGACTGTGACTCAAGCAGATTCCACAAGATTCTCGAAACTTGCAAACACAATGTGGGCTCCGCAACGCGCAGAGTGCAAGAAGCTGAAATACAAACGGAATTTTGTTTCAAAGTTCCATGCTAGAGGAAGCGCAAAGGAGGGGTTGCCAAAGAGGTGCAGGCGGTGATATCTTGGTGGACTAAAGAGACTAGGATTAGTCCCAATTGCAAGCAAATTTAGAAGAAGAGGCTAGATCAAAGCTTGTATGTAAGGCACGCTGCACATCTCTTCATGGAGAGCTAGGTATTGACTACTCGCAGGCATTCCTATCAACTTAGAAAGTACCTTGCATCTGCGTTAAGAATTAATGTTACAAAATGGTTTGCCTATAATCTCATTGTATGCCTATCTACGGCACTGTCTTGACGTTCCCTACCTCTTTGTGTGGTCAAGCACACCGTCGTCCGGTTTGATGAGACTGCTCCTTGATTTACTTCAATCGTTGCTGTTGTGATGGTGCTAGTAGTTTTGTACGTAGCATTGCCTCCCCTTTTGGATGGCTCCCTTCATTGGTTTTTTTCTAGTACTAGTGCCCTTGTTATTTACAAGCCCCTTATTGTTCTGGTTAGCTTCAATTGTACTCAGCGCCCGTATAGGAATTAGAAGCATTGTACTACGTTAACAAGTCACCTCCACTTCAAAAACACCCTAGTATAGTTAGTTCACTACGTAGTGCTTATAGCTCCGGAATGCATTGTATGACGTCTAGGTACAATGTCGGGCAATACTTGCATACTGCTTCTCCTCACGTACTACTATGTTCAGTATCATTTGTTAACATACGTCACTTAGACTTCAGTCCCTTTGGTTGTAATAGTACTCAGTACCACTATTATGTGCAATGCATACGTGCAAGGGGGTACTCCAGAGTACATTGAATTCACTGTGTTGAACAGAGACCACTTTGGCCCAACCTTGGATGATCTCCTTGGTCTTTGGTAGTCTTACACTCCGACAGTTGGGTCACTACTTAAGTGCCAGTGCTGTTCTAGCGTATTAGATACTCCACGGTGCTAGGACTGTGTCCACACAACTTGTGTACTAGTTAAAGGACTTTGGTTGTTCACAATACTATATTGGAGGTCAGCTGTACTATGGTTGTACCCAAAGCTCTTTCAAAACGTGGCAGTGCATAATGTAAGTCTTAGAATGGACTGTGGCAGTATTATAGGACAACTTCCATTGTACTGATTCGTACTCATTATAATAATCAAGAATTACTAAGTACTGAGTAGAAGACTCATGTTCCATCAATAGTGTCATGCTGTAGTAGTTTGCCGTTATATAGGACTCGGTTCGCAGTACATAGTCATTATAGTACTACCTATTACAATTCACTTGTTTCCCATGATTTACATATAATACCTCCTCATGAACGTGACTGCGTCACAGGTTGACTTCTTCCAGAGGTTCCAAGAGGGTAACCCTCACTTGCAAATCCACATGAGGTCCTTCATCAACTTCTGGCCGTTCTTTGTCATCAGGTGCGAAGAACAAAATGTTTGCTACTAGCACCATCACATCCAAGTCCTCTTCTTACTGCAAACCTTGAATACTTTCCGTGATCTAGAACATGGTGTGCACATTCTATTCTGCTGCAACTACCATTGCAGTGTATGTGGTTCCAATGTTGATGGAAGTTGCCATGTTGGGGTCAATTGATTCACTAGAGTGACAGAGATGTGGATGTCAGTAATATGTGAGAAGGAAGGTGACGCCAAGTTTCATAACATTGGGTATGTCTTCTCTACACTGCTTCCAATATCCATGACTTCGTCCATTACAAGGACTGTCAAATATGTTTCCAAGTTGGTTAACTCACCCACCCCTTGCAGGTGCTTGATGGGATCATGCGAGCACTATAGAGTACAGAAATTTCACCTATGTCCACTTGAAAGGTTTGAAGGACCAAATTGATTGATTAATAGGAAAAAATTTGAGTACCAAATAGACAAATCCACGGACTTAAACAAACTGCAAAAGCGTATCAAGGAGGTAACTCACAATACTTCTTTCTCCACGTTCATGGACTTCTTGATGCCGAATCTAAAGGCTTTTGTAATCCACAATTTCTGCGCGCGTTGGCAGGCTGATCAAGCCAGGCTAAAGAGAGCTTGCCTCCAGGTGCAATACTTATACACATTGATTTTGTTGAGAATTACACATTTCATATTCAAAATGAGTTCCAGTCCATGTATTACCATTCAATGCAGGTTACAATAATGGTGCAAGTTGTGTACCAAGTAGAAATCCTAAAGGACTTGAACAATACAAACCCAATATTCATCCGAGAGACGCATTACAGGATATCCAACAACAAAGCTCATGACACATTTTTTGTTCAACATTGCCTTCTCAAACATTGGCGGTGGTTGCTTAGCCACGGATGCTTGCCACATATTTACCTGGTGTTTAGTGACGCGTGCGCAGTGCAATTTAAAGGTGCAAGGTCTCTTTACTTTGTTGCAAGGTAACGCCGCTTGCATGCAACACCTCCTTTTTGTTCTCATTCCAACAATCTGTCCTTCAAGTTTTCTTACTCAAAATTTGCCGTTGCCACCGCCTGTGACGGCTCTTGTAGGTATCCATCTTTGACGGGAGGTTGCAGAATGATATGGAACTTCTATGGTTCCGGTCACGGTACGGGTGAGTGGGATAGCACCGATGCTGTGGTAAAGAGAGCACTTCATCAGCAACAACTCCAAAATTCCCAACGACCACTGTATGATGGGCAAGATTGTGTATCCTTCGTGGTTGAAATAATGGGAGGGCAGTACCAGTCAGAAATGGACGGATGAGGTAAGTCCACATAACCTAGACTCTAGTCCAGTCAGTGTAGTCATGCTTGGCTGCATTTGTTCCAAGGTACTTAAGCGTATGGTCCGTCCGTGAACCAATGTCAATACCACTTCAAAAATTCTGTAGAAACTAGACACATGGCTTAGGGTTTTGGATTTAGAAATTTCACACTCTACTCCTTAGAGCAGGTTATGGTAGAACTATCGTGCAATTCCTACTTCAGATTGTTTGGAAGGGAACAGATATTACTAGATTCATTTATGGTTTACCCATTATTCACTATAGTTCCTTACATTATTCATTGTTTGTATCTTATTAGTACAAGTGCAACTACAAAACTAAACTACAAGCCAGAATTTCTTCACCCTCCCCCCCAATTGCCGAAGTGTGCCTAAGTCCACATGTTCCAACACCTATTACATAACCAACGCAGTCCCTTCTAGCCTAAAAAGCTTATGAGCCATATGACAGTGAAAATGGTAATAACATAAGCCACTGAAGAGCTGACAATATTAAAATGTAATCAACAAGTCCTGAGAAATCACTACCATTTACATTTCTAAGTGAGAGTTCTCCTCCTGCAGAAGTATAGTACATACAGAAACTGATTTGTATAGGTCTTCAATGAAAGTACAAGAAATAGAATCTCTTATTCACTGCATACAATTAGCATGCACAATTCTTTGAAACTTGACTCACGTGCTTTCCTTCATCTACATACTTTCATTATATTTGCTTCTATACATGCACATTGTATCGCTATTTCTATCTTGTAGGTGTCAATGAGGTAGATCACGGCTGCGCGCATGCTTGCCGTCAAATAAAGGGGTCCTCCAAATTACACTCTGTCTTTGCGTTTGACTTGCGGGACCCTACAAAGGTCTTGGTTTGTCCCTGGAGTTGCTTCTATGGACCGTGCTTGGAGGAGAACTTTGGTACCTATGAGCAACAATCGTATGTGCCTGATTGGAAAGTCTACAAGATTCAACCAATAAATGTCAATTATGCCCAAACAATATTAGAAATTGAGGAAGATGATGACAAAGGGAATTGGGAGTATGAACTAGAGGAGGACAACATGGCCGGCCTCGTCTAAGCTGGCGACAACTTTGCAATACTTGCAGAAGTGGAAAACGCGGAGGGAGTTTTTTTCTACGTTCTTCAATGCCAAATTGGAAAGTACATAGTGGAGGAGGACTTCCAATGTTCATGGGGTGGCACTTTAAAAAGAAGCAACTTCATCATCACGGCTACGTACTACTAGAAGTGGAGAAGACCGGATTCTAATAACTATGTGTACTTAAAGAATTCTAGACCAATGCACATGGACGCCGATATTGTCCTTGCATGTAAATTCCAGATGATTCCATGGGCGCACACAGTTAAGGATGGTGACGCAGTGTACTCTTTGCCCACAGAGAGTTTTGATGTCATCACATGCGCTTATGGAAATACCATGAAAACCAATGACTTTGCCATGACTTAGGCTTCTTAGGGCTTGACTCTGCACTTTCTACTGTAGTACAGTGAAATGTTAGATGCCAGTGTTCACTACTTCGTGAAAGAATGAAGTACTCGTCGGTATTGAGTAGTCCAGTATAGTACCGAGAACATTGCCTTTCATTCCTATACTTATTAACAGCTTTAAGGCCCGTTCTATACGTATTTTGGTTCATTGAACATAGTACGCATGCTTCCCAATTGTTCAAGATGACTACACAATGTTGTTGGAGTTTAAAGAAGAACCAGCACAAAGTGTATATGAAAGTACAAATCTCTGTTCTTTATGTATAGCTTAAATACATAGTAGGATGGATGATAGTACACCCAGTATTGGACAAGAGTCTGTCGATGTCTCCCCTAATGACATTGATATTGACTGCCGCTACGTAGTAGCCATCATTTTTGTCTACAGAACGCACTATTGTATGCGCAAGCAAAGGGAGACATTTTGTACTTGGTGCTCTCAAATTGAATACTATAATCCCAAGTGAGCTCCTCCCCTATAGGAATATCCTTATTTGCAAAGAATGCCACCTGCGTGCCATACAAACGTAAGAGTTCTTAATTCTGGTAGGAACATTCAACACATGAGTTCATGCCTTCAAATCAAAGCATATTGGAATCGTCTGTAATACTAACGTGATATGGGGTTGGGTCGTTGCTATGTGTTCATACTGGCATGTCCATGACATTTGCATTGCAGCACCTGCATGTGTTACAAGAAATTAATGACAGCACCAATTAGTTGTCAACATGTACAACTAGCATTTTGATAGGTATCCGCACATGTGGTTCATCCACCGAGATAAGGTAGTGACATGTCTGGCGTTGATGCATAGCAACTCCTCATTAGCCTTACTGGACTTGTATTGCCAATGTGCATCCAATTGAAACAAAAATTTACCGCCTTCTCCACGTCTAATTAATTTTGAATTAGTGACAACTTTGCCAGCACACTCAAAAAATAAACATTCTTTACAAATGGGCTACGTGAAACGGGATCCCTAGCCCTTGGTTGTGCCCGCAAGGAAAACTTGGAAAGAAACGTCTTATTAGTAGCTAAAGATGCTTCACAAGCTACAATTTCAATGAGTCAAAAGCAATGAAAAGAGGGATATTCTATTATGCAGACCTCAAATGGAATTGTAATCCCTCTTTGCATGACTCATTTATCACACTCTCGGCCGCAGCAACAACTCTTGGAGCACTCTTTTATATAGAATTAGTCCACTTGACCAGGGCAGGCGCCCATCCAGTAACCTTTTCATAGAAAGTCACCAAAATAGTGCACCACCCATGCCTTGCCACCGTCTCTACATTGTAGAAATTGATGACAAAGATAGAAAACACAGAGTTAGACGCTTGTAAAGCCATTGTCCATTCATGTCTCCTGAACCAGACATATCGTGAAGCGACAGTACTATACAACAGAGGAAAGAATAGGAACTTACTCAATCTTATATGGATAGAATAAAAGAAATACCTACTCCATTATTTGACCCTTGAGACAGCCGTCTCTCTTGTACACACAACCCCTACTCAAAACACAGCAGCAGCAGTCACCTTTTTGATTTGTACACAAACTTGTACAAGTGCACAAAATTACTGAAGAAGGGAACTGGGCTAGTGCTCCAGACCTTACAGAGGAATGTAAAATTGGATAGCGTGTATATATGTAAGAGGACAGGTTCCATTGTGGGGATTCATGTACGCCACCACTTTGAAACCAGCAAATGGGAATCACCTTGACACCTTGGGAGCAATCAATCCCCATACAATCTTGTGTTGATAATTCATCTTTAAGACAAGGACTGAATGACATACAAAGACTAATCTATACCACACAAGCGCCTGACATACAACATAAGAAGAAATTAGACTTTCAGTACTTGGAGCAAAAGTGCAACACTAAAAAGCGTTACTACAATTCTAGACAAAGTAAAGCAAAATAAATGTCTGAAACGTGTTTACCAGAGTTTGCCAGCTAAAGCAACTATGTGGAGTTCTTTGTGCGATGAAGAATTCATTGCAAAATAGGAGAGCTTTTCCATTTCACAGTAGCCATCCACGGCTGTCATGGATGACGACATTGGTTTACACTACACAGATAGCTGCAAGAAGACTGGACAAGACTCATTAGTATGGAAACCTCCTTTTCATTAACTATTTGCCAGCGATCCGTCTAACATGACGTCCACCTCCACATCTCTAGATAAACACAAAGCCAGAGCAAGATCACTTCCTTGTTACTTTTGAGTTCCTCGTTGCACGTCTAGCGCAAGGGCCCTTCACTTTGGACTCTGCAGGCGCAATTACTGCCTACCTCAATGACCGAAGGAAGTGGATGTATTTGGGAGAGGAACCTCCGCGCTGCAGAGGTAGCGGACTTGCACTCCAATCGCCAACGCCCTTGGCATGATTGTGCACAGGCAACGTAGAGGAAATATTCCCCGCCTGCACCGTATTGTTGTCTTGCAATCTAGGTGGAGAACCTCTATCCTACCATTCCATACCTATAGTAGCAGCAACTGTAGAGACCCATTTCAGATCTTTAGATGAAGTGCCCAATGCATAAAAAAGTAGTCAAAGAAATAGAAGTGAGGTTGATCAAAGACGTATCTAAATCTCATTTTTGCGTTGCTTGGAATTCTTTCTTTTCAAAGAATTCCATATAGGCATCCTTTGTTGGCACTGATTTAATGCCATGACAGGGGCACTCCAAATTGGTTCCTAGTGTCGGTCCTGAAGGCAATAGCAGAACTGCTTCTGCGGAAACCTTCAAAGGCAAAAAGCACGCAAGACGTCACCGCATCAAAAATCCCCGTCATTTTGGGATGACTTTCCACACAGCAATAAGTACTTGTGGTAACAAGTACAAACCCACCTGCCTGTGATCAACCATCAGCTGTGCATCTAGTACTGCCCACTCCTCATGTGTGAGCTCTTTAATGGCCTTTTCAGGTGCATTATGGTTTGGAGATGTGCCGCCATTGTCGATGCCGTCCAACAGTGCAGTCAAAGCGTGGACCGGCTCTTGATTTCCTGGCAAGGATGCCAACGCACCATCAGTACTGAACTCTATCTCAACCTTACATGCAGGTGAGTAAAAAGAGTTTGGAGTGAAGGCCGTAGTGATGTATGCAATGTCAAAGCCTATGGTCCGGGTCGCATGCTGCACATCAAGGCGCCTTCTCGTGTCGCCACTTTCAGCGATGGACATTGAGAAAGTACTTCCCAATGCCAAAGTTGTGGCCGCCCTTTGACAATTCATTTCTGGACCATATCACCAATGCATAGTAAGGTATTTATAAATCTAATCAGAACGACCACGTTCTCACATTCATTAAAATACAATACAGAGAAGGTATTTATTTCACACGCCATATAGCTGCGTCGCCCGCTCTTTCATCTGTAAACCGGCAATATATGTATACTGCTAGGAATTTTGGGAATATAGTATTGGCTAAGAGCGACAGTTGCTAACCAAGTGAAACGTGAATCTCAATTAGTAGATCCCACTTAAACATTACGTGTAATGTGTCGTTATAATTGGGATGCAATGAAAAGCATACAACTACAATAGGTCCACGCTAACAAACACATCACTGCACTTGAAAATGATTATGTTCATTAACACGTACATTTTAACCAAAAGAACAGATATTACTTAAGACAATATGTACGAGACAGTAACAGGCAATTCAAATGAATTTTACAAAAACAACATATGCGGAGAGCATTATCAAGTAGGCATATTTCAATTACCCAAGTCTGTTTGGCCTATAGCAAATTCCAAGTTATCCACATCACTTCCAGAGCCAGAAGCAATGCTATCACAAGTGGCTGCACTTTTGTCCTCCTCTTTGGCTCCCACAAACCCGCACACCTTAAACTACATGGGAGACACCTGATCACACCCCGAAGCAGCGCAGTCTAATATTACTTTAAACCACAACGCAGCGCACCACAGATGAAAGAGGTGTTTGCAGCTGCAAATGAGAGCATGCCAATATGGAAATTCGTTGCCATAAACGGTGCACACAGGCGCTGGCGGCATCTCACCAAACTTTGGCATGGAAGGGATGTCTATTCCGGGTGCCAAAATGGGAGCTAGATGCATGATACAGTCGAGGCAACCAAAATGCAACGTTGTTTGCTCAGCTCGCAAGGGCATCAAGTAACAACTTGATGCTTTCAAGCGGCACCCGTTATGCACCTGCTCTGCCTCCAACATCTGCTTTTGCATCAAGAGGTTCTCCTTGTTGGTGATGTTGTTGCGCAACATGTTATGCACAAGACCGTCTCCACTGATTTTTTGTTGCCACCCTTGCCAGTCATGTGCGTCTAGTAGGTCAAAAGTCATGCCAAATTTGGCGAATTGCTTTACGAGCTGCTCAACCATGGTAGTGCAAAAGGACGCCTCCTTCTTGACATTGGCAAGTCTATTGTTGATGTCCTTGAACTCCTCTACAAGTGAGTCTACCTCTTCCTTGATTTTGCTGAGCACTACTTCCATATCCGTATATTTGCAGTAAGGGTATTGGAATTTATCATAATATTCACGTATTAGTTACGAAAGTGCAAATGGGAAGCCGAATGGAGGTAGAGAAAAATTTGAAAAGTACTAGTAACAAAGATAAAGTAACCACAGCTACTTACCTATTAGACAACATGTTAAAGTCAAAGGCACCCATCATGAAGGCTAAATTCAGGTCAACGCCTTTTCTAAGGTCGACGTTGTCCTGATGAAGATATCTTCATCATGTAGATACTCGTTATATATTTATGTTTGTGTTGATTTCAATAAATCAATAGTTGAGGCAAAAGGGGTGGTCGTGGTGAGGACCACGGTTTGGTGACAGCGCAGCGGCCATAGATTCCAGTGCGCTGCGCCGTTTTGTCACATGCACAGCTCAAGGGGGTAGGTAGCGGGTTGGCTGGGCCAATTTCCTACCTCACTAGCTGCCAAGCCGTGAGCCGCCATCACCGCTCGACGAGTCCGATGGGATTCGAACCCGGACCGGCGGGCGACCAGAGACGACCGCTTCTCCAGCCAACCAAGTCCACGACTTGGCGACTGAAAACAAGCGTTTGACGCTATTATATGCTCGCAAGGGCACGTGGCCACTTTACAATGGCATTTATTTTGTAATTTAATCATTTTCATATGTTTATTTAGATGTTTTGGAAGGCTCATATATTTTGCCTTTGTTTGAATAAAAATACTAAAAGTTTAGAAGTCAATAGGAAAGGTATGAAAGGAAAAAGGGTTTGGCATCTATGATGGGGTTAGGATAGGGAGGGCATGGGCTGATGTGCCCCACCTCCCTACCTTAGATAGGGTCGAAATTATGGAAGAAAGATCCCTTAGTTGTTGGAAGTTAGTGTATGAGTGTTGGTGGGAAGAAGAAAAAAAATCCCGAAACTTTGATGTGAGATTTTTTTCTATGTATACATGAATTTGTATTGAAATTTGAGGAGGTTGTTCCTTGTGTGATTACCTTTTCAAAATGAGTTTGCAAGTTTGATTTGGAGTTGTGATGCAAAAGTTATGAGTGTTTGAATTTTGGAGTCAAAAAGCCAAACTATGAAGAAAGGCTGAAACTTTGACAAGCCATAACTTATGATTTGTATATCATTTTGCAACAAGATTTGGAGAGAGTGTTTATCTTAGTCTTGGCTTTTTAGAAAGTCCTTAAACTTGAGGTTTGAAGCTTGGACGAGAAAGTTATGGAAGTGTAAAGGTTTGGAGGTGGCTGCCTTTTTGTTAGGAGAAGGCCGAAACTTTGAAGAACTACAACTTTTGGACAGTATGAAATTTTCTTTTCAGATTTTTAGGAGTGATAGTTTGTTGTCATAGCTTTTTGAATTGTCTTTAATCATTTCATTTGGAGTTTTATTGAAGAAGTTATAGTGGGTAGAAGTTGGAGGTTTGGATGCTCTCTAAAAAATTGAGACTCACACTTTGATTGACTAGAGCTTTCGGGCAAAGTTTTATTTTGAAGTGAAAATTTTATGGGTTGTAGCCAATGATATCATCTTTCTAAATTGATATCATGTTTCTATGGATGATGTATAGAACAAAAGTTATAGAGGTTTATAAAGGCAATGTTTAGTTTGTAAGAAGAAAGAAGAGCCTCTACTTTGAACCCGCATAACTTTTGGACAATATCTCAGATTGAGTTGGAATTTGAAGAGATGTTAGAAGGTTAGAAGAGCTTTTCAAATTGCTATTATACTTAGCATTTGAATCTTTGAACCATCTGTGGCACTAGATAGTAGATTGCTGCTTTTCTAGGACTTGTTATTTGTGATTTCCTCATTGTTTTTATTAAAACATGAAGACTTGAAGACTTGAAGACATGAAGACTTGAAGACTTGAAGACTTGAAGACTTGAAGACTTGAAGACTTGAAGACTTGAAGACTTGAAGACTTGAAGACTTGAAGACTTGAAGACTTGAAGACTTGAAGACTTGAAGACTTGAAGACTTGAAGACTTGAAGACTTGAAGACTTGAAGACTTGAAGACTTGAAGACTTGAAGACTTGAAGATCTGAAGAGGAATGTTTTGGGTTTATTTTTTATGTATGTGTGGGATGTGGCTTTGTTATTCCTAGCCGGTTTTGGAGGCTCGTTTGTCAATTCATTTCCATTCTGTTTTGTAAACCTTGTTGCGGAAGTTTGGGTTAAATCAAATTTAACCCCTTTTATTGTCGTGGTGACAAAGTAGAATTAATCACCCACATGGTCGAGACTTGCTCTGTTCTCACGATCTGGAGTTTTGGCCAGCAAATCGTGAATTTGATTTTAGAATCCCGTCATACGGACGGCAGCTCGTGTCTGCTGTCCCGATCTACCCGTCTCGTATTCAGTGGGCTCTTATCCCTACCTTGACCCTTATACCCTTAGAGCCAGCCACAGGATAGGCCAACGGAAGACTGAAGACTGAAGATTTGAAGAAAAGATCAAAATTGAAGACGATTTTAGTCGGCAACGCACAATCGCAGCAAGACACTCAACGTGTTCCCAAGGTGCGCTCCTCTCAACCCGACAATGTCAATGTCCATCAATTGTTGGATGGACTTGTTCACAGCGCCTTTGCTATCTTCAACTCCACGGCCTTTCAAATATAAATCCAACTTTGTCTGTATGTCTATGTCGTTCTTCTCAGCTGCTTTAAGGCGGAGAAGCCATGTTCTCACATACACCCTATAACTACTTAGCTATAGATGGTTAGTGTCCGCAGCAAACTCCGCCCAATCAATTTTCTGTTGCTTCATCTGCTGTAACACCCATCCTATGGCGAACTCCTTCCCTAAGTGATGAGAAGGTGACTCTTTTTGATAACAGACGCAGTACAACGCTTCCACTTCTATGCGCTCAGCAGGTGTTAGTCTTTCCACCATGCTGTAGCCGTTGCGGCTCTTGTCAGGACCAAACACTACCTCAATTTCATCGGCGCTGACGTGTTTGCCCAATTTCAACTTGTATGGGTTGATGCCAAAGCTAGTCAGTTTGAACTCATCTCGGAAGTCCTCCTTCAATTAGGCACAAGGTGGCCTCTTCGCCGGTATCTGAAGGTCATCTAGAGCCTTCCAATAGTGCTACGCGCTGAAAATCTTCTTTTCAGGCTTTAGTCGCTACAAAGGGGAATAGCAACAAAGAAAGTCAGATGATTCATGGAATACAATGACGCCTGTATGCCCAACTGAGCAATTTCAAACCCTTGGTATACATGTACAGGCATGACTGTAGACATGTGTGGGAGGTGAAGATTGACGACAAACCTAGAATTCGGCTAGTCTATCTAGGGAGGAATTGTCGTATCCTCCTCCTTCCTCTTCCTCTTCTTCTTCGTCTTTGTCTTGGTAATCCAAATCATTCAATTCCTCCCTCTTCTTTGACCCTCTCTGTTTCTCTGGTGTTTGAGATGGTCCACTGGATGGCGATGCAGTTTTGTTGACGGGGCCAACCTCCTGAACGTTGGCTCTGGAGTTGGTAGCGGCAATCCGGGGTAGCACTTGCCACACCACGTTTCTCTCAGACGCAACGTCCTTGGAGGTGGCAATTCCCTTGTGTTTTAGACCGGCACCTATATTGGATATCAGACGTTGTGATATGGGTTTTTCTAGCGCGAAGGCCTTTCCCCTGGACTGGAAGGTCTTTTTATAAATCAACAAGGGAACAAAGTCGTTGTCAGATGTGCATTGCTCCACGTCGGCCTCTACAATCACAAGCATTGAAGTGGCCTGCTCTGGCACATCACATAGACCCCCCCTAGCATGCAGCTTCACTGTCTTACTCTTCCTAAGTTCCCAAGGGGTGGGAGGCAGTCGGGTAGTTTGGAAAACGACGGTTTAAAATCATCAACAAGTAAATGTTTGGAATAGACATATACTTGGTGGACGTGCTACTTCATTACAGAAGAACTAGCCGTAGCAAATTCTATGAAATTCTATAATCAAATAAGACACTGCATAGTCTGTTCAAGTATTAGAAGTAAGACATGTAGGACTGGAATTGGTGAAAAGAGGACTACTCAGTAGGTGTGGATATTACACAAAGAGCCCCAAAGGTACTATGGTGTACAGAGAGCTTAGAGGATCATGTATTCCAAGAAGCACTTACTAGGATTGCAGATTGTAGTGCTGTCATTGTTGTTGCTTACACAATACTACAAGGTGCTGTCTGGATGACTTTTGTACTATATGACGCAGTAGCCGTACTATACAAACCAAGCAGAGTACTACATAATGGGAGAAACAAGATATAACTAGGTGGACATAGTAGAGCTATGAGGGACAGTGTATCCTAAGAACATTAAGGAGTACTGCTGGTACTAATTGCGTTTCCAAGGTCACACAACATACTTCAGACAATAGGGAGCAGGAGTGCTGTGTAGATCCAAAGCAAAGGAAGAGGTAAGAACTGACATTGAGTACTACGTTTAGTATGTATGACTCCTAAACCAAAACCACTGTCGTACATGTAACATTACCAAAGATGTGAAGAGTGCATGCAAAGTTGACAAGTAATTTCATGTCTTATATAGTAAATTGAGTAGAACTTCTACTAAACGATAAATGTATAGTTCTCTGGAGACAGCAGAAGCAATCCACTATACTATACAATAGCTGTCCTTCAGGTGGCTACTTGTTGTCAAAGTGCTTACTAAGTCTAAGGGGAAAGTACAGAGACGATATACTCTCTAGTCTTAATTTTTAGAGTGATAGGTTATGTGCACTGTGCTTAGGACATAGCACTGTAAGCATGTAATTGAGAATTATGTGGGGGGCAATGTTGTAGAACTAATGATTCCTTGCAGCAAAGAAATAGATCATAGAAGGTGGCGTGTAGAAACCCTAAACCAACACCTCACAAGAAATTTGAAAGAAGTAGGGTATTACGATTTGGGCAAAGAACGTCTTACTGAAGATTTTAACAAAGGAACTAAGAATGAGATGTTTGGCTACATTATGTATTAGACATGGAATTTATAAAGGGATGTTATTGTGAACCATATACATGTAAGGTATGTGCGAAAGACAGATAGAGTACATTGTAGTTCTAGATTGTCCTTTCGTGAGTCCTATTTTTGTTGCTCTAGAGCAATGTACTTGTTGGTGCAAAGGATTTCAGTGTGTTTGTGAGACAATGTTTCATAGGAATAAAATCTGTTGACCACATAGTAGTGACCTGAATATGTGAGGTACTTCATATAATCCTGGTGGACAATATAATTATGTGAGTGTAAAACACTTTACTAAAGAAAATTGTATATGCTATCGAGAATTTAGACTGAGCAGTTTGTAACCTAAACTGAAGAGAACATCTCTGTCCAAGTGTGCCAGACCCTAAACCGTAGGAACATCTAGTGTACTAGTACATGTACTGTGGCTTCAATGTTTATAATGTGATCTACTTACATGTCAAAATAACAAAAAATTTACTTTATTGAAGAGGAGATTCTTATTTCAGCACATGCGCCTGAATGTTTCAAGTGACTTAGCCATGTCTATTAGTGATTTTGTAATTGCTAGGCCAGTACTCTAAAAAATAATGGGCCAACGTATTTGCTTCCATAAATAAATGTTTAATGGAAAATGCCCTGAGAAGGTAAACTGTAAACCTAGAACATCACTGTATACAAGGCTTGTTGTAGGTGTAGGTGGAAATGATAGTCTAATATGGGACCACTACCATGAATGTTTAGTAAACGAGTAAATAAACTGAAACCCTAAAGCATTGTCGTAACCTTCTCCACAGACTCTAGCAAATGTGTAACAAACTCTAGGGGGGCATATACTGCCGTATTCTGCCTTTCATGGTGGACAACCATAAACCTGCAATTATCCGCTTTGAGGAGGAAAGTGTCATGCACAGCACAACATAGACCTAGACAATGAACTGGACCGGCCCTCAAACGTGCCTGCCGGGACCATCCCATGTGAAGGGCAGCAGAGCATTAACCATTATCTAATACTCTATTGTACACTATGCTATTCATGAACATGCTGGGAACTGCAAAATCCTACACTACAAATGTGAAGTAAATTCTTAATAAGAAAACCCTAAAACCTTGAACCATAAACCTAAACCGCGTGTAAAGGAATTCTTTGAACTTTAGGAATGCCTAGAATCTACAAGATTACCCTAAACCAAAATTGTGAAACTAAAAACTTCAAATTGAAAAGCAAAATGGGAACATGGGCTATAGTGATGACTTACATCTTCCATTCTTTGAGTGGCCAAACTCACAGGATGTCACCGCACGTAGCACGCCGCAAAAAACCACAACAAAGCCTCTCAACAGCAACCTCCGACAGCTATCGTCCCGCTCACTAGGATTTCCGCTCCCCACCAGAAACAGCGTTGTTGCTTTAACTCTGAATCGGCGACGTTGATCACTTTCCAATACAAATATGAAACGACAAAAACTAAACTGCAATACTTACTAGCTTGTGGCAGACATTGTCATTTCCGCGATCAAAAGCCTGCAGCAACCTTTGCTTCACTTCTAGCAGAAGGAACTTGGAACCCTAACTCCCGTCTCGTAGAAGCCAATGACAAATCTGTCAAAAATGGATGACAACCGCGGACGGAGTGGATGGAGGCTTTGGCGGTGGGTGCCACGCGCTGGCACCGTAGATCGCTGCAAACTTAGAGGAAGACCTCAATTAAAGCGCATTAGTCAATGTAAGCCGCGTATTGCTTTCCCTGTGCATCTGATTGCACATTGACGGCTACAATTAGCGTAGGGGAGAGTCTCTGCAATACTTGTAGTACTTGTGGTGTTCACAGTACTATACTAGAAAAGGCGTTTTTGAGATAAAACCGTGAGGTCTTTCTTGCAGTTACCCAAAAAATCAATACTATTGGTTGGACCAAAACTTGAGACGTTGGGACTTGGTTTAGAGTTTAGCCCACGATCTCTCCAAACCCAGGCACTGCAACCCTGGGTTGGCAGGTTGCAAGTTGCAACTCCTTTCTAATAAAAGTACATACTTTATGGGCGGGCTTGAAATATCATAATCAATTTAGTGATTGATACCAGAGTTTTTTTTGGCGTTTAAACGCCAGATTTGCAACAGTCAGATTTGGTATTCACAAATGTACTGGTGTCCCTCTCAAAATGGTCCTCACTTGTGAGGGCACGTAGCAATGCTACAGTCCAAAAAAAAAACCGTGATAGATACCAAAGAGTATGCTTCTACAACATGCAAATAAAACATAAGATATGTTAAAATAGAGATGATTTTTGAATTATACAAAACGTTCGTACATTAAAAAAACCAGTGTGTGCAGTCAGAGTGGAGTGTGACTACGGGGTCGTGGGGATTGTTGCTGTAGCACGTGCACGTGAAGCCTTTGGCACGCCCAAGTGTGGACGTGATTGTTATGTACTACATATAGATTGCAACAGCCCCTGAGTTGCTTTTTCAGGTTCCTTTTCCCTATTTTCCTTCAATTTTGTTGTTTTGGCATGAACCAAAGCGCCAAACTTGTAGCACTACTAAACTGCACAAAAGCTCAAGATCCAAGGTGGGTATACCAAACAGCGGCTTTGTTTCCAATACCAAGTCTTGCCTTACATGAACCCCTCAAAGATCCAAGAGTCAATCTTGGATCAGCATTTTCAAAAAACCCACTAAGTACAAAAAAAAAAACACAAATGGAGAGAATCTCAAGTCCTTTCTCAATTGTCAACAAGTTTCATCAAAATTTAAGAGATGTCACTGCTAAGAACCATACTCAGATGCATTAGTAGTTGGAGTAAATTGTTAGTAGAATATAATAGGCGGTTCACTTTCTTTTCCCCATTGAGCTCATTTTCAAGTGCACAAAGCGTTAGGATTGCATGGCGGTGATTTTAAGGAATTTGAAGGGAATTCAGATAACAATTGAACTTTATTTGGGCATAAACAAGACACTAACTAGGAGACTAAGACAATGGATAACATTTTGAACGGCCAGAATTGGTTGGGTGTATGAACCTTTACAACATGATCTTTTTTATGAAACAATTGAGTGCTAGTGTACAGTACACCACCTAATGCAACAGGTGACTGTATTGAGGATCTTCTTGTCCTCCATCTTCTAGAAGGTCACAAACTAGATGACTTGATTTATGGGGGAAAATAGTGCTGCTCAGGGGACACCACTGCCTTCTGAAATGTACACCCACGCTACATTTGAATATGTGCCTAGTGTCATCTGAGCAGCAACAGTAGCTCTAGCTCCTCCTCTACCAACCCTCTTTTCGTTTGAAACTAACTGTATCACAACCAGCTCTATCCATGTCGTCATCACAATCCAGGATATAAAATACCTTTGAAAGGGAATTGCTAGAAGAAAAAAAAGACAAGGGAATCCTAATGAATCAAGCCTAGCTACATGAATGCTGCAAGAGCACCGCCATTCATGGGAATGCGGCTGCCCTGGGGTTGCGTTGATCTCTAAATGCCGGTGACAAGCTGAGCTAAAGAAGAAGAAGAAGAAGAAGAAGAAGAAGAAGAAGAAGAAGAAGAAGAAGAAGAAGAAGAAGAAGAAGAAGAAGAAGAAGAAGAAGAAGAAGAAGAAGAAGAAGAAGAAGAAGAAGAAGAAGAAGAAGAAGAAGAAGAAGAAGAAGAAGAAGAAGAAGAAGAAGAAGACACGGAACTTGGAATACTGGGGCTTGGAGCTGGATAGAGTGCTAGAGCTGGTGATTGCATAGAGTTGCTATGCTCTGGATTGTGATATATGACATTGGGCACTATTACAAGGCGCGAGACATCCACACTAGTTTGTGTTATTATTGGTGGAGTTGGATTAGCTGCTGTAGGAGTGCATATGCTGGGTGTGTGATCCCTGTTACTGCTGGTGGAGCGTGCAAAGAATTCCCCGTTGGCAGTTTGATCTGCAAGAATGCCCAATACATATCCCAATTCTACCTGGGCCGCTATCATCCTCCTTAAATTGGCAGCTTGATCCTGAATTTGTAATTGCAGCTTCTTTTGAGTCTGTCACAGCAAACTTTTGTTAATTTCCCTTTGTTAGTTTCAGGAATTCTTCGCATTTTCCATGTGAGCGGTTAAACATTTCCAACTATTTCTTTTGTGATTTTTCCCTTTGTCACATTTCTCTATTAGTACATAAGTTATTCATATGCAAATCCCTGCAAGAAAATTGACCAGAGCTTGTTGTGTGTTTAACCAAAACCACTTAGCGGGACTGCAATGTAGATTGCCTGCAAGAGGTCATGTTATTAGCCAATAGTATTGGAACATTCATAGCTAGCATACAAAAAGTCAATACCAAAATTGTCACAAAAGGAAATATTGCATAGATGTATGTATGTATGACCTCTAGTTGCTTGTGTAGATGCATGTCCACCTGCATTTGCATCTGAAGAGCTTGTGACATTTTTGCTCTAGAGTTTCTGGTCAATGTCTTAGGGATGAGACAGTACTTTTGCAAGTGGCTCTTCACGTGGTAGAAAATGATATTGTTATTGTCCATCAGACCAAGTATCGATTTGGATGTTGCTCCTGAATAATAGAAGAGTGAGTGAGTGAACCACAAGCTCTATCATTTGGTTGAATAATATCACAATATGCATATAGCAGATCCATAGCCTCGCTTGAAGGAGGCTGGCTTAATTTCAAGCATTGTACGACAAAAAAACATTGATACCAATCAAGAATACATTACAGGTGGGTGGGTGGGCTTACAATATGGACCACCAAGCTTTGCCACAGTGGCCACAAACTTGCCATGGAGTTTTGGAGCCTAGCGCAAGCGCGCTTTGGCAACGTTGGCAGTTGAGCACCCTGGTGGTGGCAATGACAATGCCAAGGAAGGGCTCAGGCTTTCTTTGCATATCATTTCTGCGAGTGTCCCAATTTTCCCACGTCAACATGATCAAAGACATGATCTATCTGGTGATGGCATAATGCTTGCAAAATTATGAAATTGGTTTCAAAATGAGCGCAAAACACCACACATCAAGGACACACGTGCAAACCTGAGAGCTCTAGCTTGGTCTTCAGGAGTTGCACGTCAAGCGTGGAATTATCCGCAAACTGAGATTGACTGTTCGGCAGTTGGAGCTACACACACAATGCCCAATTTTAGACTTAGGGTCTACTGATCATCTAGCTAGCTTCTGCAGTTAAGAGCCCACGTAAGATTCATTGTAGAAACCAATTCAAGCTCCCACACCAATTACTGAACTGTAAGACAAACAAGGGTAGCTAAAATCCAAAACAAAGCGATTTTTCACCAGATCAGAATCAGGTATGTCCATGTAGCCGGTAAGGTCGGGCCAGAGGAAGTGACACATCGTAAGAATTGCAAAGTCATTTCAGGGATTATAGAGGAGCTTTACAAAAAAAGAATCTATGTAAGCAAATCTCATTTTATTATGAAGTACAAAGGACTTTTATTGTTGCAAGTTTGACTTCCTTGAAGTGACCACGTTCAATGAACGCTGAATCTCTGGGTATAGTGAAAGAGTGTCACCAGTGATTCCTTTCAACTTCTCGTTATAGCAAAAAAAATTGTTGTGATAAAGCTAAAATGCGTTCAAAAAGCAATGGCTTATTCACCACCAATTTCATTCACAAGAATGAAATTGGTGAACAAGTTAGTCAAGCCACCATTCATGTCCTTGCGTTCACCCCTTCAACCATCCAAATTGAAGTGAACTACTCACCACCCTTTCAACTTTGCCCACAATTACCAATCCCATAAGCTAATCTGGATCCCTTGAACTCCACCATTGTCACTTCTAATTTGGAATCCTTCAACTCCACAATTGTCCGCTTCTAATTTCTTCAGCTCCACCATTGTTGCTTCTCGCGCATTGCGATTCCTTGCATGATCTTGACCTAGCAATCAATTCTGCATCCAAACTATCTAGAGGTGCAGAGCAAGAGCCAAGAGGCAGGCAGCAACACAAACAAGCGTGGGAGCAATAGGAACACGAGCAGAGCTAGCGGGAGAGGCAAGGAGGGAGAGGCTTCACGTTGTTCACACGTGAACGAGCCTTGAGGACCTCCTGGAGGTCCTCATGGGCGGTTCATTTTTGTGACTACATGTTCACCACTACACAAAAACTTGTTCACAACCATTCGTTCACCATTTTTTTGAGATATCTAAAACCCCCTATTGCATTTGTCCATTTGGTGAATGGTGTCACACTAGGAACTAGACTTCAAATAAAGTTATAGTTCTATTCCCACTCAACATGAATTTTTTCTACCTCAAATGAAATGAGAGGCTCACGTGAAATGAGAGGGAATGTTTTGTCCATTGCACAAGCTTTGAGGTCACCTTGGGAGGTGGCCCCAAATCTTGTTCACCACAAGTGAACTTCTCTTCAATTTTGACTAAAGTGAGTGATGACATGGCGTTAACACCTAATGGCCATCTGGTTCACTATAAAAGTTCCATTGGACAAAGCCCTCTCATCAGCCAATGAGATTGATCCTCAATCTTGTCCACTTCCCAATCTGAACCATGCTTCATAGAGATTATATGCCACATTCACCTAAATGTAGAATTTTGGACTATCCACAATCCATAAGTACAAGTTTAGAGAATACTTTGGATTTCAAAGCATTATTAGATAATAGATAGTTGCAAAATATCAATAGATGTGTCCAAATGAAAAAACATGTAAAATTTGGAAAGAGTTCTGTGTAAAAGATTGAGAAATCTCCAAGATTCAAAAACCTTAAAAAATCTATAATCACATATATAGTCCATAAGTACTTAATGTGTCATTTATATGAAGCAACAATAACAATAACAATTAATGCATATATCAACCACTCATTTTGTTTTGGTTTGCCATATTTTCATGTTGACTTCAATCATAGCTTTGGACAATGCGTGTTAACTTCTTCTTTTTTGCAACCTCAAACTATTGTCTTTTTATGTACTTACCCATATACTCTTACAAGATTTACCCCCCATTTAACAAGGTTTGTTTTTGTATTAGCCTCATAATATTTTTGAGCCCATCTTTGGTGGAAGATATCATGTATAGATTCAATATTTTAAATGATAGAGGAAATAAGAGAACATGAACACTATCATTGCTAAACACACTAATTTATTTGATTTTGATAGTGTAACTTTTTTTTAGATTGCAATTACTAAAACCCAACATTTTGTAATTGTTTAAAATCTTGCAAAGTAGGTTTTGTTATTAGCAATCACCTAGGGAATTCTAACTTATTGAGCCAAAATATATTCCATGTAAAACATAGTTCAAAACTTCAGTGTAATCCAAAGAACATCAATTGTGAAATATGGATGTTATTGTCAACGTACAAAGTGCCATCACAAAATTCACAATCTTTCACATGATGATGGATTGATGGCTTTGGTCCAATTTTGCATCTCAATACTGCAAGAATGCAATCATTCTTTAGACTTAGGGGGGAGGAAACTAGTTATGGTGTGTGTCATGTTGTCACTAACATGACTTTTAGAATAGAAAACTTGTAAAGAAACTTTTTTGATGATATACTCTAGAAATAAGAATGAGTGATTTAGGAAATGACTCTTGAATAAATAAATAATGGCTCTTGAAAAGGGTTTCTAGATTGAAGTTGCTTGCAAACTAAATTTGAACTTTGGAGGTTTCTTGAACAAGCAAAAGTTAGTTGTTATTGAAATTTCTACTTAGAATTTTGTAGATTTAACAAAGATGAAACATGCAAGCAGCTAAATAAATGAAGAAGCTCACTACAAGTGAATCTTTTACTTAAGATATTGTGGCAATAACACAAATAAAATGTATGAATACCAACCAAGAATTCTTTTTACTCACTTTAATTATTAGTTAAACCAAAAAACATTTACATTTTGCATAATCTGTAACTGGCATGAAGAATGCTATAAAGTGAATGTATATTATGTCCTTTCATTAGGAATCCACTTTGTAGGAGAGGTAATCATGCATCCAAGGAGGATTCAATCATAGAATGTCATTTTTATGCAATATTGCCCAAATACACTTGAGAATGCTATTTCATGAGCGGGGATTTGTGAGCAGTGAGCCAAGATTTTTAATCAAAATAATAAGTTTTGCCTATAAATGTGTACATAGGGACCTATAAAAGTGCATTTTAAATTATTATCTCTTGCAAAACTTGTTATTTTTTTAGTTATCCCATTGATTTTGAATTGAGAATCTATTCTTGCTCATAGAATCTTGAATCCCCGTTCACGGCTCACCGTTATACGCTCACCAAATAGTGTCGTCCGCCGTGTTTCCAACTGCATGGCCTCTACCTTCCAATACACAGCTTGCGTAAGTCACTCAGCCATGCTCCAGATCCCATAGAAAGCAGGGACACGCTTGCTGATTGCCTTGCAACCGACAAGACCTGCCGCGCAGAAAGCCATGCATTTGCCTCCGAGTCTCTCCTTCAAAGTACACGCTCAAACTTCCAACGATAATGAGGGACTCACATCGTCACATCTTCGACACATGGACGAAAAGATTACACAAATCCAACCTTTGTCTTTTGAAAAAACAGAAGCGCTCAATCAAAGAAAACATAGCGCAGCTCGGGGCACGGTGCAGCACCGTGACACAACGAAGACATTCAAAATATCAAAATACGTTGCCATAAGCAAGTCACCAAAATCTGGCTTTCATTACATCTACCACACTAATGCACTCAGAAACATATTCCATGTCTAAGATTAGGAAAATCAAAGCGCGAAGAAACATGCACACAAAGCCTCACAAGAAAAGCCAGTGGCCCATGCATAAACACCCTTCCTTCCCCGCTCGTGATCGCCTGTCACATCTGCCACCTGCTCCTCCAGAACGCTTCCACCGCTGCCATGCTCAGCTGGGCTTGCGTGCAGGCCCGTGCCAGGATGCCTCACCGTTGCTGCCACATCGATGCTCTTGGAGGAAACCGCAGTTCCTCTCTCGGCGTCACGGACTTGCGGCCGTGGCAGCGAGCACCGGACGCATTTCAATCCAACCAGGCCCTCGGACTCCTGCATTCCTCCCCTTCGCCCACGATGGTCCCCAAATGCTGCCTCAAACCGCTTTCACGTTCATGCAAGACGAGTTGAGCACAAACAACCCCATCTCGTTCTCCACTCTCGACATGCGCGTTCGTCGTTTTGCCCCAAACACATCCAACAATACAATCACACCCAACACGATCTGCTTTCAAGGACGCTGTTGGCCCACGTCCATCGCCGATTCCCGCATGGCGGGGCCCTCAACCGTCAAAAATAATTGCTGCCACTGGAATTCCCAGACTCTACATTACACGTACGTCGCCGTACCGCACTACCCAACTAATCCTACCCTCCACCGCCGCCCGCCGGCGTCCTCCATCCCCGGTGCCCACCGACACCGATCCTCGCTCTTCCGGCCCCGCCCTCGCTCCCTAACCTACGCTCCCTCCCGCCGCGCATCACGCCTTCGCCCCAGTCTGCGCCGCCGCCACCTCCGCGGCGAAATCCGTGCTGCGCTTCTCGATGCCCTCGCCCAGGTTGAACCGCGCGAACCGCCGCACCTGGATGTTCTCGCCCAGCGCCGCCACCGTCTGCTTCACGTACTCCTTCACCAGCATCTTGTCGTCCCGGATGTACGGCTGCTCCAGCAGCGCCAGCTCCTTCAGCGTCTTCGCCACGCGCCCCTCCACGATCTTCCCTCGCACCGCCTCCGGCCGCTTCGCCAGGTCCTCCTTCCCCATCTCGATCTCCTTCTCCTTCGCCACGAACGCCGCCGGAATCTCGTCCACCGACACGAATTGCACCTGCGCCCACGCCGCCCGCGTTACCACTCCGCCCTCACTTGCCAACCCACGCACACACCGCCTCGCGCACCAAGCCCAAATCCACAGCTGCTCACCTGCGGGCACGCCGCCACCTGCATTCCGATGTTGCCCACCAGCTCCTTGAACTGGGCGCTCCTCGCCACGAAATCCGTCTCCGAGTTCACCTCCACCAGCACGCCGATCCGCCCGTCGTGGATGTAGCTCCCCACCAGTCCCTCCGACGCCACCCTCCCCGACTTCTTGTCCGCGCTCGCCAGCCCCTTCTTCCTCAAGTAATCCGTCGCCTTCGCCACGTCGTTCTCGCAAGCCGCCAGAGCCTTCTTGCAATCCATCATCCCCGCCCCCGTCGCCTGCCGCAGCTCCTTCACGCTCGCCGCCGACACTGCCACCTGCTCCCGCCCCTCACCACTACGCCGTCAAACACCGCTCCCACGTCCTCTGCACGTACCTTCCCACCGCGTGCCCCAATCCATCCGCCCCTCCCCCCCCCCCCCCCCCCCGCCCTCCCTCAATTCCGGCCGAGCCACCACCGCGACGACATCTCCCTCACCGCCCAGCATCCCGCGTGCGCCTCCCACACGACCCACACATGAAAGAACCCAATCTCACCTTCGGAGCCTCGGCTTCCTGCTTCGCCTCGTCCACCTTCGGGGCCTCTGCAACTGGCTTCGCGTCCGCCTTCGCCGCCGTCTGCGCTGCTACCTCCGCCGCGAAATCCACCGACTTCTTCTGGATGCCCTCTCCCAAATTGAACCGCACGAAACGCCGAATCTGAGCAAAACCGTCCCACCCCCTCTCCCTTAGAATCCGTCCACAACCTCCCACGTGAAACCCCCACGGGCCCCTCTGCTGCGTCCTCCGCAGATACACTCCCCACACCACTCCTCCGCACAACAACACCTCCCGTTCCCCTCTGCTCCATGACAACACCGTGCCCGACTCGGGGAATCCCTCTCCGGCCACATGCACACTCCCCTCACCTCGCCGCCAGCCTCGCGACCTCCGACCTCCCCACCCATCCCGGACACTCGGACGCCGCAAAACACAAAATCCCCGTGCATCACCAACCTGAACTTTCTCGCCCAGCTTCGCCGTGCTCTCCTTCACCACATCCCTCACGGGCTTCTTGTCGTCCCGGATGTACGCCTGCTCCAGCAGCGCCAGCTCCGACAACCGCTTCGCGATCCGCCCCTCCACGATCTTCTCCCGAATCTGGGCCGGCTTCCTCGCCAGATCCTCCTTCCCCGTCTCGATCTCCCTCTCCTTCTGCACGAACTCCGCCGGCACGTCGTCCACGCTCACGTACCGTACCTGAACACATCGCCACCAGAACCCCGTCAGCCCACCTCCTGCCACGCTCGCCCCCACCCTGCCACCAGCATGCTTACCAAAACATCCAACACGCCTCGTGCACCCGGGAGCTCACATCCGGGCACGCCACCACTTGCATGCCCATGTCCGCCACCAGCTCCTTGAACTCGCTGCCCCGAGACACGAAGTCCGTCTCGCAGTTTATCTCGATCAGCACGCCCATGCGTCCGTCGTGCACGTAACTCCCCACCCGCCCTTCCGCGGCGATGCGGCTGGACTTCTTCTCCGCGCCTGCCAGCCCCTTCTTCCTCAAGTACTCGCTCGCCTTGCTCACGTCGTTGCCGCAAGCCACCAGAGCCTTCTTGCACTCCATCATTCCGGCCCCGCTCTTCTCCCGCAGCGCCTTCACCTGCGCCGCCGTCGGCCCGCTCGCTGCCTTGCTCTCCGCAGCCACTGGAGCAACTTCTGCCTTGGGCTCCTCCGCCACAGGCGCCTCTGCAGCAGCTTGGGTTACCACCTCCGGCTCCCGGCTCACCTCCGCATCACCTACCGTTTCCGCTGGTTCGGCTCTCGCTTCCGTCTCTTCCACGCCGGGTGTAGAGCTCGCTCCCGCTCGCTCCGCCTCCGCAGCCTTACCATCGTCTCCCACGTTCAGAAATTCTGCCACACACGCACAATTACATCTCAAGGACCGCACGACTCATGCTCATGCCATTCCTTCCCAATCCCCCCAAATCCTCGCATCCCGTCACGCCACACCCGTCGCCCGTGCAAAACCACCCAAACATCCACACCGACGCAGCTGCGAGCTTGTTCAAATATTTGATTCATCAATGTCCTCGGGTTCACATGGTCCTAATCATACTTTCACATCCAAAGTCTCGTTTCACGCTCGCCCTTCTCCCGCGAACCGTATCCGCGGATAGCCAACAAGCTCTCCGGGCCGGATGAACGCCCCTACCTCGATCTGGACGAGCCCCCTCGCTTCTGCTACTGCAACCTATCTCATCACCTCATCTCACCGCCTATCCTTCGCCACACGCGCATCCAACTCAATAACCTAGCTATACCCCTACGGCAAACGGCCCTCCAGTAAGAACCCGCTGCATCTCTGCAGCTCTCCCCTCACGAAGGCCGCTCATTCCTAGACAACTACTGATCCGGGATGAGTTATCCAACTACGGTAGAAACGCGGCACGCCCCGACGTGGGCTACAACCACCTGAAAACACACCCCACGCACCAGCATCCCGTGCTCTGATCTACTGCCGCGGCCTCGAACGACATCGACATTTGTACCGCATTCACCGTCCCACGATCACAACAAGTGCAACACTACCCTTACTCCTACAACCCCTACTCGGCCTTCGCAATCTCCCGGACAGTACCTGCAGCAGCCTCCGCCACCTTCTCGATTTCGGCCACGACGCCACCAATCCCCTCCGCAATCTCACCCAGTGATAGCGAATGCGGCTCCTCCTTGCTCTCCTCCGCGGGAGGTGAGTCTTCAGATCGCACTGCTTCCGTAGAAGAGCTCACTTCCAAGTCAGGTTTCTCCACCGCAGGTCCGGACGTTTCCTTCGACTCAGATGCTCTCTCCTCTGTAACACTCTCCAGCACCGAAGTTGCCGAAGTTTCCTCCGGATCAAATGCCTTCTCCTCTGCAGGAGTATCCAGCACTGCGGCTGTCCCCTCCAATGCAGATGCCAAGCTTTTTTCCGGGTCGGATGCCTTCTCCTCTGCGGGGCTCTCCAGCGCCGGGGCAGCCTCCGCCGACGCCGACGCAGGTGCAGACGCTTCCTCCGGCTCAGATGCTTGCTCCACTGCGGCTGTCTCCTCCACAGCCGGGGCCGACGTCTCCTCCGGCTTGGATGCCTTCTCCTCTGCCGGTGTGTCTAGCACCGCGGCTGTCTCTTCCACCGCAGGTGCAGAAGTCTCCTCCTGTTCGGACACCTTCTCCTCCGCAGGAGTCTCCAGCACCGCAGCTGTCTCTTCCACCGCAGTTGCCAAGGTCTCCTCCGGCTTGACTGGCTTCTCCTCTGCGAGATTCTCCACCACCGCGGCTGTCTCCTCCGCCGCAGGTGCCAACGTTTCCTTCAGCTCAGATGCTTGCTCCTCTGCGGGACTCTCCAGCACAGCGGCTGTCTCTTTCACCTCAGGTGCTGAAGTCTCCTCCAGCTCGGATGCCTTCTCTTCTGCGGGAGTATCCAGCACCGCGGCTGTCTCTTCCACCGCAGGTACCGAGCTTTCCTCGGATGTATTCTCCTCCGCGGGAGTCTCCACCACCGCCGGTGCGGCGCCCTCTTCTCCTGCATCTACGGATGCCCCGCGGATGGTTGCCGGGATCAGGTTCGCGCTCCGGAAAAACGTCGCGAACGGGTTCGACGCTCCTCCGCCACCCACGTTCGTGTTCAGAGAGTCGTTGATCGATGTCATGTCCACCTGCGCCTTCATCGTCAGAGCCGCCTTCCCTCTCTCGATCTTCAGCACCCGCACCGTCACCTCCTGCCCCACCGTCAGCAGGCTGTCCACGGCCACGTTCTCTCCTCCCTCCGTGATCTCCGATCCTCGCAGAAACCCCTCCTCGCCCTCCTCCGCGAACTCCACGAACGCCCCGTTCCGGATTATGTTCTTCACCGTCCCCTTCAGCTCCTGCCCCTTCTTCAGCTTCGTCGCCTGCAACGCCACCCACCCCACATCGCCCCACCAAATCAGCATTCTCCCACAACCCGCCCCTTTCCACTCCGCACCCAACCGCACCCAACCTCTCGCCTTCACCACATCCCATCCCTCCCTGCCCCACACCCCGGGGACCTCCACTCCGACCAGTGCCGTACCTTCCTCTCGTCGTTCGCCCTCGACCCCGCCCTCGCGCTGCCGCCCCCCCTGCCCGCAATCTTGCCCCGATTCGCCGGCTTCCCGCCGCCGTCTCCCTGCGCCCCCGACCCCGCGCCCACCTCGCCTCCGCCCCTCGATGCCTGCTGCTCCGCCTCGCTCTCCTTGTCCCGCATCGACAGCGCGATCCTCCCCGCCTTCTCGTTCAACTCCACCACCGTCACGCTCACCTCCTGCCCCACCGTCACCACGTCGCCCACCTCCTTCACGTACTCCGAGCTCAGCTGCGATATGTGCACCAGCCCGTCCGTGAACGCCCCGATGTCCACGAAAGCTCCATAGCTCTGTATCGCTCGCACCTTGCCCGTGAACACGGTCCCCACCACCAGCTGCTCCGTCGTCACCGTGATCTCCCTCTTCGCACCCGCCGCCGGTCTCTTCACGGTGCCGCTCCTCTGCAATCTCTTCGCAGGAGCGTCCGAGCTCCCCGCACCCTCGCCTGCTGCCGCGCCTTCTTCGGCCGCACCCTTCTCTTCCGCCGCACCCTCGGAAGCGGCGCTCACGGCGGGCTCCTCCACCGTCACGCTGCCCTCCACGGATGCGAACATCCTGCGACCTCTCTCCCTCAACCTCGAGCTCGCGTTTGCACCCAACGGGCTCGCTGCGTGCACCCGCATGGCCCTCCCGGCCGCGCCATCCACCAGCGAGCACGTCGCCGACGCCGTCACGCGCGAGCCGCGGGGAAGCCTCGGCGCGGCATTGGCCAGCAGAATGAAGCTGCTGTCCCTCGTGGGGAGAGCAATGTACGCCATCCTACACCAAACCCACCCCGTCGCAATCCATCAGATGCATTTCCACCTCGGCGGCCGCCACCCCGCTACTATCCGACCACACAACCGTCCAGCGCAACCACAGAAGCCGGGTGCGACCTCGATCCCCCATTTCCACACACTTTGCCCACACTCTCACTACCGGCCCACATTGTCCACGGCGCGGCTTCCGAGTCCTTCGCACCGTGACAAAGTACACCAACCTTTTCCACCGTACGCACAGCCCTCCCACGAACGGACCGCTATCATTCCACATCCCGACATCGCAAACCACGGCCAGACCTAATTCCACGGCAATCCTCTCCGTGCCCAGACCAAGCCAGGGCACCAGTCGCAACCTACAACCGCACTGAATGAGAGCCTTCCAACAACAGCGTCCACCTAGATTGGAGCAGTTCCTTCTCACAGGACCCCGGAATGGCTCGGCCAACACGATTGCGACACCAATCAAAAACCTCCACAGCTCCGACTCTCACAACGCGGTGACGAAAATGCACTCATCGTCCAGGTCCGGAACCTCGTCCGGATCCTGGCTGCTCCTGCGAGCCAACAAATTTCTGCCCACCGACCATTTCATGCTGGCGGGACGGTGCTGATTGCGCCACCCGAACGCACCGGAGGATTCACGCGCGGCGATGTTCCAGTTCAATCATGAAACCCGCACCCTCGTCCATTCCTCCCAATAGTCCATTCCTCCCAATGAACCATCGCCCTACTCCCAAATCGAGCACTCCTGAAATGCGTACATTGCTCTTCCACAGGTCCGGCTGCGGCTTCGGCCCTCGGAATAAACGACACGCAAACAGGGCAAACACTACTCTTGCGACACAGAACCACCCTCGCAAACCTATCGGCCAACACCTAGTACTCCACCCTCACGGGCCCGACACAGCAACCGAGGCTTCCGTTGGCTATAAGGATTTCCGAGCCCCAGTTCCAGTTCGCGAAAATCGTCCCCACACTCCACAGCGAACCGGACAACACGAGACTCGGCAATGCAACAGACTCATTCATACCGCGGCAATTCAACGGAGGCCGGCCGGAGCAGCAATTGTGCAGCAGCAACCCGCCCTCGAGAATCGACTCATGCATCCCCAGCCTAAACCCAAATGCGGTAGCTCGAAAGCCGCCCGAGTGCCAAGCCCAACGCCCCCAAAACCCCAAAACCCACACATTTCGAGACGGAGGGTTCTGCACGAATTGCCGCAGCAGCAACACCAACTTACTCACCTGGCTTTCGAGGGGCGCGTCTGGTGATTTGCTCCCCCTTGCAGCAGCAGCAGCGCCTTGCGTCCCTATCCACCACCTCCACTGCCACCACCAGAGCTGGAACTGGACGAAAGAGAAAAGCGAACTGAGCCAGCAGGGGGGAGGTACACGGGCAGAGAGTAGCCCCAGTTCTGGAACAAGCGAGCGAGGCAGCGTCGCCTCAAGTTGTGGCTGCGACCACGCCCCTCTCCGACTGCTATCCGAAACGTCGCCCGCGTGGCTTGCACGCACTGGATTTTGGCTTGGAGATCCGACGTGGGATGCCACGTCGGTCACGCCCCTGGGGTTTCTGACGCCTCTTGGACAGACTCCGGCGTTTCATCTGACTTTATCCACAATCATTTCTGTGAAGGTCCTTCCAGCTGACAATGGTGACCCCAGCAAGTTCCCGCAACTACTCAGAGAGCTACTCGGCTTTAGGTTGTGCTTCCATGTGAGGGGGTGGAGCTGAAGCTTACGAAGGTAAAGGGCTCTAATTCGGTCTCTAAAATATTTCACCTCCTCAAATGTATTATTTCTGTATATGTTGTTTTCTATAGTCTTCAACAATGTACAGGCAATGTATACTTGAAGAGGTGAATTATTTTAGAATCCTATGCTATTTGAACTTCAAAATTTCACAACTAATTTTGCAAAGTTCCAAAAATTATGAACAACTTAGGTCAAATGCCAATTCCTCTTGTTGTTTTTGGAAAATTTATTGAATAATGATTTCATGAAGTTTTATCTCCCCAAAAATTAGTTTCAACCCTTGGATGATCCATTCATGATTCTCCTACCTTTTAGCTCACCAATACTTGGTGAGATGGAAATATAGAAAAACAAGGATTCCCATCTGACAGATTACTGGTGAGTTACAATGAGCTTCACTCCACCCCCTCACAAGGTAGGACGCCCTTAGTTATTTCATTATGAGGACCACCTAAAGTGTTGGGAGAACTGACAACTATTAGGGTAGGAGCACCCATAAGCATCAATCTAAGGGTTTTGGGGTAGGAAAATCAATAAATGAACTTTGAAAATAATATTGTCAAGTTAGGAAGAGGAAACCAAAATTATTGGCATCAATTTCAAAGTTCCAATTACAAGCATTTATTTGTGAAGATTTTCAAAGTTCAAAATCAACAAAATTGTAAAGCCGTGTGTAAGAGATGCTAAAAACAATGGTTATTGGCTCTTGAATAGTGAGATAGGACATTCAAAATTATCATGTTAGTCACCCAAAACCACCACTTTGTTACCTATAACCATCACTTCATCACCCATAACCATCACTTCATCACCCATAACCATCACTTCATCACCCATAACCATCACTTCATCATCCATAACCATCACTTCATCATCCATAACCATCACTTCATCACCCATAACCATCACTTCATCACCCATAACCATCACTTCATCACCCATAACCATCACTTCATCACCCATAACCATCACTTCATCACCCATAACCATCACTTCATCACCCATAACCATCACTTCGTAGCCCACAACCATTTGTTTTTCTATTTATTAGTCCCTTCCACTGTCAACAACGCCCATGGGGACACAACGCTTATGGGTGCTACTACCTTATAAATTCACCCAAGTGAAATGAATAAATTCTTATTTAGATTTTGGTGTTTCTAGTTACATGGAAAATTAGAAGTATGAGAAATGAATTGCTTATAGAAAAGCAATTTTGGCTTATCATCCTTTATGTATTAAGAGAAAGTGGATTTCAACTCTTCCAATCAAGTTTCCCAATTTCTAACTTAGTACTGTATGAGTATTACACTCATAGTGAATTTGATTAAATGTTGATGTTGATCAAAGTGAATTTGCGTTGATATTCTAGTGGAAAAAAAGTTACTAGTGCTGAACATGCTACCACCATTTTTTACCATCAACATTGTAAAGTGGTGTGTAAAGACGAGAATATGTTGACTATTATTTGATGTGTGAGTGTTGCAAAAAATACAAGTACAAAAACCAACCTTTCTTAAAGATGTTATTGTTGTATCTTGCAAAAAACGCTCAAAGTATAGTGAAAGACTATTTTATCAAGCACAAAGTGCCACTCCCAAAAGGTGTTGTGGATACTTTCAACTATTTAGACAATAATGAAATTAATTTTAATGCAAAAGAGATAGGAGATGAAATAAGTAATAATACCAATGATGGCTAGGCATGAAAAAAAGGTAAGTAGTCACTAAAAATGGAAGAAGTACAAACAATTTGAGATTGCAACAAAGGTGTACAAGAAGTTGATGAAATATGTGGGGGTTGCAACATCAATTAAGTTATTGGAACAAAGAAATGAGTCACTACTCTTGCAAAATGGCTAATTAGGAAGTGTGCCTAAAAGGTGAATGCACATTTTGTGGTAAAGTTTAGCTCTAGTATTGACATTTGTTCTCCAAAAAAAACATTAAATGTTGTTTCCCTAGAAAATCATGAAAGAGAAAGGTGCAACACTCTCTTGCTACCAAGCTTGCTACTTGTGGCTTAGATCAAGATATCACATGTGACTCAAAAGTAAAAGGCTAAAAGCAAGCATTGAAGAAACCACCAACAAAAGAAAAAGTGAAAATGAAATCTATACATGCACTACAATTTTATTTCTTTTTCAAGAGATAATTGAGTGATTTTTATTAATATATTGAGTTTTAAACTTATTCATTTTGAAATCAATATTAACATGAGCTAAAAGAGGCATACTTCTTTACATAATACCATTAGACTTTAAGAGACACAATGACAAGCCAGTGCTATACCTTTTTTTGGCTTTAATATGTTGGGAGGGAAGATTGAGGCATGCAGATATGGTAGGGCCTAACAAAGGGGAAAAAAATTGTAGCCTAAGCTATGCTTTGCATAATATCAATAGACAATACGCAACTAAATAATTACATAAGAGTATTTTGATGACAAAACCTCAAAATGTAAGTAGATACTTACTCATGGTAAATAGATATAAACAATACATTTTTAACAAAGATGTCTATTCTTTGGATGCATTTCCATAATTTCAAGAATTTTGATGATAAAACTTCACAAGCTTTGGTACAAACAAAGCTTTTCTAAACATAGCATATTTGCTTTGTCTTTAGTGGAATCACACTTTGAACGTATTTGTTTATTACAGTGATTTGATTTTTAATTTTCCAAGTATTTTTGGTTAAAATTGTCTACTACCTAAACTTTTTTGCATTATAACAATGTTATTAATCCATAACTAATCTATCAATGCTATATTTGATATAGAAGTCAATTATGGTATTAGAATTTTTTTGAATAAATTGTAGTCTTTGAAGATTACTAGCACGAATACTCACATCAACCTTTACATCATTCACTATATCCATATTCATACTCATACACATCAAATCTCAATTAAAATAAATGGTAGAATAGTTAGGCTTTAATCTTTAATTCAATCCAAATTGAATAATCAACTTTAGGAGCACACATAACCTATGCGTATCTAATTTTGGATGAATTCGCCTATTAAAATAAAGCAACTAGTTAGAGAAATACTCATTTATTTACAAGTAAAAGCATCTTCATTTCAACAAAGCATTGCATCCTTATAAACTTCAAAGTCTATGCTTGGACCATAATCATTTGTTAATTATTGCTTCTAGTTTAATAAAACAAAATCTTGTTTCTCTAAATTCAAATTTGAAATTCCCACAATCAAGGATCCTTGGAATGCATTCTAGCTTAAACTTGTCATTGTCAATATAAAAGGAAATCTATTCTTCCATGATGGATTATCATTCATGAAGTCATTTTTTTGCTTAACAAATTGGCTCAAAAAAACTTCAAGATTGAAGCATCAAGTGGTTGTAATTTATGTTAAGTATGTGCATGCATTGGAGCATTAGCTTGGCCAGATTTTGTTGTACTTGTGACTATGCCAAATTCACATGGGTTCTATGACTGTTTATGAAGTTAAAAAAAATGATTGTTTGTATTTTGAGAGACTTTTAGCAATATGATTTATAAAGTAGTCAAACCACTAAAAAGTATCTCTTCAATAATTTATAAATCTTCTTGCATGAACACAAAACTCCATACTTGATTTAAAATGCTTAAAATCCTTGATACATCATTGTTTCTTATCCAATGATTTTTACTAAGTTGAAATCAATAACAAACAAAGCAATTGCCTTACCGTGTGTTTTGTGTTCTCTTTTGAAAATATTACAACAACAATTTGAGAAAAAAACTCATGATTTGTTCACTACATCACTATACATGTCGTTGCATTTGTCCTAGACTAGTACTAACTCCTATATTCTCAAACGAACTCACTATAACTAGATGACGTCGACTCTTGCACTACATGAAATACATTGAAAACACTAAAAATAATCATAACTAAACTGCAAAATTAAACATGTACCACAATTAAAAGATAATTAACATCACTGAAATGGTTCACATGTCATCTTTAGCAAAAACTTTTGTCAACACTTGAGCATCAGTATAAGTGTAGTATGATGTGGCACTCCGAGTAGGTGCGGGAACTTGCTAAGGTCACCATTGTTAGCTAGAAGGACCTTCAAAGAAATAACATTGGAAAAAACCTCTACTCTATATAGTATTGTACCAATATTGCATCAATACTGACTGCAATGGCTTCACAATAGAATATTGATGCAATATTGTAACAATATTGCAAGTAATTAAAATAGACACAATATTGTTACTATATGTAAACAATATTACGTGCTACATAATAAAGCAGTATTAATATAGTAATGAAAGAGTCATACTTCAATATCATATAATGCATTGGGGAAAAAGAGGACGTCTTCCAATTTATTTGTTTTTAGTTTATAAAAAGAAAAAAAGATTCCATATATGCATGGCAAGCCACGAGCTCTACTATTGCATCGAGATCCCCCGAGGGGCCACCCATCTAGGTGCTACTCCAACCTGGAGGTGCTTAACTTTCAAGTTCTCTTGGTGTATCCACATTACTACATCACATGAAAAACCCCTAACATGGAAGAAACTTGGAGCGTCCTAAGACGATGCATTACTACATCACATGATATGAGCTATGCACATGTGAGTATAAAATCAAAATTTAGCTAGTTATTCTCATTCTTCTTCATTTGATTTGTAAAATCAGCAAATTTTGAAGGCCACTTTGGCATAGTAAAACAACTTTTTCAAAATACCTTGGACTAAAAAAAGATGTTAAATTAAGTTAGATTTCATTTTTCAAAAACCATTTCAAATTTTGATATTTCATTTAAGAGTTATGGACAAAATTATGAGAGGGTGTTTGAAAATGTTCAAGAAAATTTCCTTTTCAACCCCTTTTAGAACTTTGCATATAATTTTTTATTGGAGGCTCAAAATGTCAAATTTTTTTTTGGGAAATGAAAGTTAACTTAATCAAGCTCTTTTTTTAAATCCAATTTTTCTAAAAAAAATTGTTTCACTATTCCTTAATGGCCACCAAAGTTTAGTAAGTTTAAAAAACACTAAATTGTAGAAGATTAAGTTTAAAAAAAAATCCATTGCACAATACCCTCCAAAAAGTCTTGCAATCCCAATATGAGGTCTAATAAAAAATGTGATCATCAAATTTTCTTAAAACTATAATTAAGTTTAGCAATCTGATTGAACCATCATACTCAAATGTATAGAAGTAGTCATAACATAACAATGAATTAGTAAAATGTAATTGTTATTTACAAACATATAGTAAATAACATTTGGGAAGGCAACACCTTTACATCCACTCATTCTTCACCTCCCAAGGTAAAGACACTAGTAGAATCTTGCATTCAATCATACGCTTTTTCTTGACATTTTTGTGTTTAGCCTTGTACTCAACGCTGATTTGTTACTACTTGTACTGGCTTACGTTAAGACTTTTGTTAAAATAAACATGTCATCATCTCATTTACGTTGTCAATGCACTATCTGTGTTCATAATTTGAAATAGCCATACCCACGATGCTGGCTTACTTTAGACATTTCCAAAACCCAACGCTGACACACATAGTACCCAAATTTGAACCTGTAATTGCAAGAATAGTTACCTTTACTGTGACACTGTTGTATGAAAAGTGGGTTTGCATTTGTCAGGGAATGATTCAGTATTCATCCAATCCCTGCATATCCAGAACGCAAATTACGCCCACCAAAGTTCTAATATGTAGCACTTCCACTACCTATTGCCATCCACCTCTAGCTTTTGAGACGTTCACAACGTAGTCATTTACAGGTTCACATTGTCCACATAAAATCTAGATCACTTATGCGATTCCTCACGATTTCTGTGAATAGAGGTGTCCATAAGATTTAAGAATGAAAATACCATGAAAACAGAGTTTAATACATAATATTTTTGACATTTTGCTCTTACTTCACACTAGATTTGTACAAAAAAAATTCTACTGTAATTTCCAATCTATAATTTCCGTTGATGTTTACAATGGTTGCATATACAGTATAACCACTAGTAGAAAAATGCGTTGGAGTCAACATAAACTACATGATGTTTTTTGTTCCCAACACAAATTTTCATGTTTACAGCTCAAAATTTTGCGTTCAGAACATAAAACATCATGTAGATTCCAACGCAATTTTCTTCTAGTGAACTACATACTGAATAGTATGTTATTGTACATGGTGCTGTACAAGATTTATGTATCGTAAACAAATTCCTTACTAGCCATTCCTGCCATGTTGAACCCAAAATGCTGCCTTTACATACAATGTTTGGCGTCCACAGTGCCATATTGAAATATTGGTAATGTTGAACTATAACAACATTGCAGTATACAAATCTATTTGATACACTGAAATTATCTAGTATGTCCAAAAGAATTGGAAAAAAAAACCCAACAAACACGTACTCTCATCATTCCATGTTTCACACTTAGTTCAATACCTTTCTCCTATCTCCTTCACAATACACACGCATCCAAAAATTACAAAGGACACTTTGATTCAATGAAAATATTAGATTTGTTATGGATGTATAGGTTTGTGTTTCTCCTAAACCTTTACTTGGACAGGCTCTCTATTTGGTGCAGGTTTATTCACTACAGGAAACCTATACACGTGAATTCAAGATATCACTTGTAAAACTTTAGAGGCATCCTCAACAACCTACTCCATTTCTAAATTCTTCAACACATTATTCCACAACATTTCATACAACGCAAAATATGAGCTTTCATGAACCAACTGAATTCATGTTGTCTTCATATACCACAGAAGTGTTTCCATTGGAACAGCAAACTATAATGTAAATCCAATCACGAAAGTCCATTTTCGAGTATTCTGTGCTAGAAGATTCCATATAGTAACTGAATAAAAAATTGAACACCATATTCACTTCAGACAATTACCAATATGTTCTTACAGATGCTCTAACTATGAAATACAGTCCACGCCAATTCTACATGTCAGCAACACACTCTCTTCATTTGGAAAAACAAACATACACAATTCCGCCCTTCACAATAATTTTTCCAATCCTCCCAAATAATTATAGATACATTCATATGGCAATCAGTTCTATTCAATCTCTATGTACCTAGACATAGAAATTTGACCAAAGCCACAAGATACAAAGTCCACCAAAATTGTCATCCTTGCCTAGTGCAAGCATGTCAATTTTCGGACTCCATGACATTGTCTTTGCACGTCTATCCCTTACGTTAGTACCGCATATCACCTTCCAATCACCACCATTTCCTCTCCTCCTTCCCATGTCATCAGACATGAATACCTGTTGACACTGAGTTGGAAAAGCAAACGAGTATGGGCCCAATGGTTCACAAGCACTCATATTAGCTATTGTGAATCCATACCTATCCTTCAAAACATTTGTGTTTGCAGCGCCTATGTTTGCTTGCACCCAAAAACATATTAACACTATGCAGCAATGACTATGGTAGATCAATTCCAAAATTTTCTGAATCCACCCCACAAACTCATTGCTTTCCTAATGTTGCATTCCAAAGTTGCTCCATCCTATTTTATAGATAAGAACAGAAGCGGCTACAACATTGTCAAATGTCACTTTGTCTTCTTTAGCACTTTGTACCCAAAGACGCATTCCATGGGCGACCACATTCCTGTACCCTGTGCCTCTTCTCTCTGGAAGCTTTGTACACTCAATTGTGTCCGTCAATGGCTTGTTAGGTCTATCTATGGCTATCAATATTTCCGCGCTCACCTACTCTAGAAACTCTGGCAAACTTTGATACTCCTCTGGGTAAGTGACCGTACAATTTTGTCCATGCATGCTACAAAAACATTGGACATGTATCTTGCGCTGCAAAAGTCTGCATTTAAATGCAGCAATGTATTTTTTGAACATCAATGCCAACATCCAATTATAATACCAGACATGTGAGCTAACAATAATATAATGATTGGAATGTCAATCATCATCAAACCTCTATAGAACAAAAACGTTTGCATGTTTAGGAAGCGTATGAAGTTAATGGTCAAAGACATCGACTTTCTACATCATTAGGTTCTTATTGAACAAGTCCATTGTCTCCTCAAAACTTATAATTCAGCTGCACTACATTCACTACCCAATATAAGACATCTACATAGAACACATAAGTTTCAATCACCGTCTGGATTTCTATTGAGACATAAGGGAAAACAATATTAACATTTATTCCCTCTAGGGCTTGAAGTCCAGTGAGTTAGACAACACAAATTTGTGTGCCCAAACCAATAGCTCTTCCGATATAGGACGTGACCAACCCCCTGTCTGTACCATTTTGTTGTTCATATATTGCTCCTCTTTCTCGTCCCATACACGGTGGCGTGTTCCCTTGAAATGCTGTAAATATTCATTGCAGTATCCTAAAGTCTTTGTCATGACATATCCTTTAGCCATGCTACCTTCAGGTCTAGCATATGTACGGACATACATCTTCAAAGTCTTCATATACCGTTCCATTGGATACATCCACTTGTAGTGAACTGGTCCACATATGTATAACTCTTCCACCAAGTGTATCATTAGATGTGACATTGTATCCATATATGTTGGTGGGAACACTTTTTCCAACAAACATAATGCGTCAGTTGCATCAGTGACGTTTGCATCACAATCACTTATCTTAATGTCTCTTTTACAAAGCCTTCTAAAAACTTGGCTAACTTTCAAGACTACTTGCCTCATTTCTTCAGTCATAACATCTTGCACAGCCAATGGAAGCACTTGCATAGACATTAAATAAATTCAAGTCATTACATTGTAATGCATGCTTCTTGTTCAATAGCAATTACCCATCTATCCAAATGCTTAGGGAATTGCACTTTGCATGAAACTATTTTGCCAGTACTGATCTTAGAAATCAATACAGCATCATCCCAATGCTAACAGAAATTTCATTCTAAGTCCAAGTCAGTACAATGATATATATTCCTTGTCAATCAACATATTATACTCTACACATGGTTTCAGTGACTTACTTGTTGCAGAAACACATGATAGTTGTGTGATTTCATGTATCTCAATTTATCATCCTCTAAGCATTTGTAATGGCTCCAACATAGTTCGTAGGAGTTCTCAAAGATTTGATTATTTCAAACACCTTCGCCTTCTTGCTTGAACTCATTACTTATGGTGCTGGTGGAAGTCGATACTCAGCTACTCCATTTCCTACAAATTCCATCCACAACTCACTACAAATGCTCATGGATTCCATATCTTATTGACTCCCAATTGAATCTTTAAGTCCCAGTATTGTCTTTGTGATATTCTCACTCAAATTTTTTTTTGCAATGCATGGGATCTAGCAAATGTTATATTTTGAGTTTCTGTAATGTTCTCAACACCATACAACCCACAACACCATGCAAACGTTCTTTACTACAACGCTTGCCAATATGTAAGTTTCATATATATTTTCTTGTTTCTCAATATTAACTGACTGTTCCTCCTCTGTCCTCTTAATAAGACTTAACAATTAACCAATATTATCATTGAATAAAATTGTTTGCCTCCACAATACTTAAAGATTTTCCTTACATTTTCCTTCACAAGCATACTTACATTATTGGCTAAGAGCGTCGCTCAGTTTTCCTAGGAAAGTATTAAATGCTGTACTTCAGAAGTCATACCTTATTCAATGCAAAATATCTTCCATGAAGTATTAACGCACAATAAGAATTTCAATGGAGTACATAGTCAATTTATTTAATGCGCCAATCGAACACTACTTCCATAAGTACTTAACATACTAAAATGTGTTCGTCAAGAAACGGAAATGATTTAGAATGCTTCCATGTTATCTTTGCAACTCCATCCTTCTCAATCACAACCCTTAACGGTCTCACTTCCAGTAACATGCTTCACACAAAACTTAGCAAAGTTTTTTTTTTTTTTTTTTGGTTTCTTTTGTACATAGAGTGCAATACACATCAACATCAACCCTTTCCAACATTTTTCTAGATTTTGTTGTGGAATGTAGGGATAATGAATTCATATCTTCATTTAATTATATGCATTGTTTAGCCATTACTAGGTTAGCAAACAAAGTAGAAAAAGAAATGATAACTCATAGTCCAGCATGGCAGCTCATGCAAGATGGTCTTCCGTTTAACACCATGCAAGTGAACAGGGTTGTTATCCGCACCTCATCTTCCACCGTTGAAACAAATTCTTCTTGTTCTTTAGCGCATACTTCTCTTTCTTTTGTAGACATCCTTGTTGGAGCTAAACGTCTTTCGCTAGTTCCATCAAACTCTGGGTCTCTCCAATAAGGATGTGAAGTTCTGGTCCATCTTTTGCTACCTCCATAAATAAATTTCCTTCCCTTCACTCTTCTTGTCGAATTTAATGTATTACCAGATGACGCACATCTTGCATTTGTGTTGGGTCCACATATTGTGCAAGCCTTATATCCATGTGTGCACATCCTTGAAATTAAACCATACGCTGGATAATCTGTGATTGTCCACATCAATATCCCCCTTAATGTGAATCGCCTTGACCCAGGGGGCTTTGAGAAGTCTTGCGCACTAACTCCAGCCCACAATTGCTGCAATTCTTCAATAAGTGGTCGTATAAAAACATCCATGTTCTCATTTGTCGGTGATAGTTTCCCAGAAACTAGTATACTCAATTGTATGAAAAATTTCTTAGTAACCAAGTAGGGGGGTAAATTGTATATTACCATTAGAATTGGCCATGTTGAATGGCTTGTACTATTGTGAGTGAAAGGATTCACACCATCCAACAACATCCCAAACCTCAAATTCTTGAAGTCATTAGAGAAACTAGGGTCCACTTCTTCATCAACGTGTTTCTACGCTGGGCTATCTACAACTGATTTCATAACTCTAGCATCTGTATTAGGATGGTCCGTATGATATCTAAGTAACTCAGCAATAGCAGGTGACCAAAACATACGCAGAATCCTTGGAATAAGAGGAAAATGACGTATCACCCTTGCTAGAATGATGTTAGAGCCTCATATGAATCCTGACTTCCCACATTCCACCGCAGGGTAAAGCGTTGAATTCGGAATTCTACCTCGATACAAAACACAACCATCAGGACAAGCATGTATTATGTCGTAATGCACACCTAGCTTCTTGATTAATTTTTTGGCCTCATAAAACTTGCTCGGAAGAATATTTCTAGCCGTCAAAAGTACAATTGACAAATATTTCAGAAGTTTGTCAACAAAGGTTTTGCTAACTCTATGTATGACAGCCATGTTCATCAACACGATTGTGGTAGATATCACACTAACTTTAACGCTTTGGTATACAAGTTTTACGACCTCCTCATACAAGGAGTTCATTATTTTCGTTGCTTCAGACATCAGTTCTTCCTCTACACCTTCCTCATTTGCATTTGAAAGGTCTTCATGTAATTGGTCACCAATGTCGAACGCGTCAAAAACATGCTGCTAAATGTCATGGAACGGATCCATTTGTTCTTCGTCATCCATGTGCACATTAAACTCGTCTTCAACATATTCCTCTTCCATAACACTGCCATCTCTATTTAACCATATTCTCCCCTTAGGATACCCGCTTACAGGATTCCCTCCCACCATGGATTGCATTAAGAATGGGTCTTGTTTATGCAGCTGTGAATGATCCTTTATAGCTTTTAAGCTATACCTTTTTCCACCATGACATTTTCTGCAAGGGCAATGGAATGTACTGTACTCTTGCTCTCTACACACCCTTAGCTCAGGTTCTAAAATCAAATCTTTTTTTGGAACATGAATGAACAATGTCGACACCATTGGTGAGAATACAATTTATACTTGTTTTAATACAAAAACATATCAACAGGTTAATACTAGGTAAATTAATAGGAAATCATATCAACAGGTTTATTTTTGGTATGATTGAATAAAAAAACATATCAACACACTAATACTTGGTAGCTTTAGCACATTTGCATATTACTCATTCAACGGTTCTTCTATCTGCAACGTCCAAAGACATGTATTTAAACTCGGTAGAGACGTTTCTGAATGCATACAAAAATTGTAGAGAGGGTTCAGGGTTCAAGTCGTATTCACTATTTATTTCTTAGAATTGATGTGCACTATTAATTAGGTTTGTTTTAATGTATGGTTGAACCGATAGTCACATTCAAAGGATTAGTTTGCAAAGGAACAATTTAAAATGTTGTTGTTAAAACTCTAGAATCCGAGTACATATGCGTTGAAATATAAGTTTCCAATGGTCTTCATTTAGGGCAAACCAACCTGTTTTGTTTCAAATAACCTAACACTAAAGAAGTCTATAACTATAAAAATACGTAACAAAAACAAAGTCCCGTAATGTTGCAGGAGTTCATAAAGTAATCTGCGTTAGTAAACAGAGATATTCTGCAACTTCTCAAACACTATGTTTGAATATGGCATCCACTATGTCATTCTAGCGCCCACATACTGTAAATTAGGGTACTAATATTGTTTTTTGCATTAGGTAGTAGAGACTTTTTGGAAGTGGCCGGGGAAACCACTAACCCATGAGAAGAAGACTTTGAAAAAGACTAGTGAAAAGAAGTTTATACAAAAGAGAGGTGAGAAGGTTAGTGCCATGGAGGGAGATGACGATGTCTGATCCTTGGGCGATACTAACCTAGGGGAGAGAGGAATCATTCCTTCATAGGAAATGCCGCTCAAACAGGAGGCGTATGACACTAGAGACGTGGATGATCGTAGATGCCAGAGTTATGTTGAAGGAGCTCCGCGTCCGAGTGGGGAAGGGTACCTGGAAAATCAGTCCAGCAGGAGACCGTCGCTGGATTGGGAGGACAAGCAACGGAATTGTTATGCAGCAAGCATAGGTGGTTTGTATTCTACTGGATTTCGCCAACCATGGTCGCCTCCACATTATGATGCAAGCAAAGATGTTGATGGACGTCTTCATGGTTACGAGGGGCCACCATAACATTACAATGACTGACATGATTGTTACAAACAGCGAGGTAACGTCATTCTTTTTTTTACATGTTTTATGTTGTTTGACTTTGTAATTGTTCATGTGGGACATAAACATAGTGTTTAATGTGATGCTATAACAGTTGAGAACATGATTGAGGTGACTAACATTAGCAACCATTTATTGAAGTTCTATTTTTTCTTGGCGTCCATATCATATGAATCCTATGAAGTACTTTATTGTTTTTTGTTTGTTCTCTGTCCTGAAGAATCTGACAATCGTATCCATGTAAACAAAAATGAAACACCTCCACAGTTCTTGCATTGTTCAATAGCAGTTTTAGTCCATCAGCTAATGAATAGTTGGTTACCTTTAATATCTATTATGCTTGAGAAACATAAATTAGGTTGAATGAACTACAAAATGTATGTTAACATTCCATATATCACACATATGTAGTATATAGACATGACATGTGGACATGGATTCAACATGAAGCACCTTAATTCAAAGCCTTTTATGCTTCGTGGATGCTTAAACAGAAAGTTCAACGTATAATTGTTATTTTAGTAAATCTTAAAGTACATTCCTAATGCAAATACATATGACTCCCGTGGAAGAGACATTGATGTTTGTGATTGTCAACAAGAAGATAACCAACAATATAAAGCTTCCAGGTTTGACAGATTGAACCCAAGAGACATAGATCCGGAAGGGCGAGGGAATTTTGTATTACCAGGAAGTGCCTCGTACGGTCAAGGTAGCAAGCGTCCGAGAAGCCCTCTTCCGTCGCCACCAAGGAATGTAGCTGACTCTGCTAGCCATTTGCAAGAGCCACGGCGTCCACTTCTCCTTGATAAAACAAGAGTACCATCAGGTAAATTGGTTAAAGCTTTTCATTTAGACATGGTGTGCTTTGTGAAAGACAGGAACCCTGCATTTGGCTATGCGAAGCAAACCACTGCTGATAAGGACAGAATTTTGGAGCGCTTACTCCATGCTTACAAACCATATGGAAAATCCACAAGGATTAGTGATGATTACCTGAAGAAGGAGGTTGGAGGTGCCCTCATTCTTTACCGATTTGACCTAAATCAAATGATAACCAAAGGTCTCCATAAACCTTTTGACCTAAAACAAGAATACTAGGATTTTTTGATAGAGCGCAAGGACACTGAGGAGTGGAAGCAGAAGTCCTTGAAAATGTCAAACATTGCTAAAGGACACAGAAACAAGAACACAACAAAGAAAGCAATGGAGGAAGCAATTACGCTAGAATTGGTATGTGCCTGACATAAAACAACAGAAACTGTTGTTATTATTGGTGTTCAGTTTGCATGTTAAGTACTTGTTCATTTGCAACACAATCGCAAATATTTTTTAGTTATCTTGAAACCTTGCTCACTTCAAGAAAATTGCGTCCGCGTCAACATAAATTACATGATGTCTCTTTCTTTCCAACAAAAATATTGTGTTACAAATAGAGAAACATAATGTAGTTTTTGTTGGTTCTAATGCAATAATCTTGTAATGGCTGAATGTGTAAGAAAATGATCTTATTAATAAAACATTCTAGTTGTATTGCTATTTTATTATACAAAGCAATTGTTTCATACTATCAAATTTACGAGATTTGTACTTCATGGGCAGTGATGTTATTATAACACAGAAGTGCAAATTCTGATACATTCTTTGCTAAGCAAAACTAAGAACACATATTTGACCATGGTTGAGTTGTTGTGCAGCAATACATAAATGAACTTCGTAATCTATTCACTTTCTACATAGAGCGTGCAATAAGAGTTCCAATTCTCTGTTTTATCTCCTATGTCATACAAGTTTTCATGCTTTGAAACACAAATTTTCTAACCTCTTAGTGTTACCTTTACTATAACATATTTTAAAATTAATTGTAACGTACACACATTATAGATCATAGTGTTACACGTCCTGAAGCAAAACTATTTTGTCTGTGTATTCGCATATTGATTCTAGGTGACGTAGCTTAGACGTGAGCCACACAACAACAAAGTCAAAGAAGTACTCAACGTGAAGCGGGCTTTGGTGCAAGAAGAGCAGGCGGAGAAGAAGAAACAGAAGAAAGAAGCTAATGCTACAAATGCCGCCGTTATTGCAACAAAAGACCTAGACGACCGTATTTGTGCATTGGAGACCCTCTCCTAGAAATGGGAGGTTGACATGCAGTTATGGAAGTCCATTTTCTCCACCAAGCAATTGAAACAGGTACAGGAGCTTCTAAACGAGAGGAGAAAATCTGGGGATACTTTGGTGGTTGCCACTAGTAGAAAATTCAGCACAAAAACAATAGAATTTCAATCAAAAACTGTTGATTTTTCTATGGACTTGGTCAAGTTGATTTGGGTACTTTTCTATTGATTTTTTGTTGATTTTTTGTTGATTATTTACTGTTTTTTATTAATTATCTGTTGATTTTTTGTTAATTTTCATGTAATTTATGTTGTTCAATTCTATTTTCTTTCAATTTTTCATTTTTTTTTTCATAGAATTTTATTTTATTTTATAAAAAAATGAAATTTTTTAAAGGCCAAGTAGCTGCCCATACCGTCGAGCAGCTGCCCGCACCACCGAGCAGGGCTGCTGGCAGTGGGGTTTGAACCTCCACCTCAAGGCTCACACTCCACAACTCTTTCACATTACTCACAACCATTAGAGCACGTGCACCCACACATGTGCACAATAGAACCATGATTCTTTTTGTACATTAAATGTTCATGTTTTTAGTAAGCCAGTAGACTCTGGAGGCTATTTCGGCCCATTAAAAGACTTTTTTTCAAAAAACTTAGAACCCAAAAAAGTTGGTAAATGTATTTTACTTTCACCTCCAACAATTTTTTTTGGATTTCAATCTTCTTATCTAAAATTAAGAGCTAAAATCAGAGATGGTGTTTAGAAATTTTTTAAAAATTGTTTATTTCCATCCTTTTGATTTTCTTTATAAATTTTTATTGGAATTCACAAATCTCAAAAGGATTGTTGCAGGCAAAGGTTGGATTCATTAATAATTATTATTTAATGCTAGTTTTTTTGTAAAAAAAACCTTATTTTGTTAAAATAGCCTCCATAGTTTGATAGTTTTAAATAACATGAAATCATGAAAAGTTACCAAATTAAAACCTTGCAATTATAAAATCAAAATTCTATAAACTTTTGAGTAGTTTTGGATAGTTTTTAAGGGCATTGATATGTAAATTACACCCTTTGAACTACTATACTACACCCTCGGGGTAAATTTTAGATTTCTACCATCAAAAATTTGAGTCTGAGAATTTTGAATTCAAATTTGGACTTAGAGACCATGATATAGTCTAAAACCATAAAAAAAAGTTGCAATTCAACAACACCCAATGAAAAAGCTTATCTTTTTTTACAAACAAAAATAAAATTAACAATTTTCTCCCTGGCTAAATTTTTTCATTGGGTGTTGTTGAATTGCAATTTTTTTTATGGTTCTAGACAATACCATGGTCTCTAAGTCCAAATCTGAATTCAAAATTTTCAAATTCAGCTTTTTGATGGTAGAAATCTAAAATTTACCCCGTGGTGTGGTATAGAAATTGGAAGGGTGTGATACACATATCAATTCTCATCTTTTAAAGCTTATGAAAATATTTTATAAGATTGTTTTTTTTTAATTCATTTGATTAGTAATAGAAGAAAAATACTAAAAATACCCTTTTAGTCTTTCAAAATATCAAGTTTATGTCAAAAATATTTGAAACATAAAAAATATTCCTTATTTTTGTAGGAATATCAATTATACTCATATTATTTTAGAAAAATAATAAAAAAGCTCTTCTATTTCGAAATGTTAAATGTATCCTTGTGTTATTTGAAATGTAAAAATCACCTTTGGTTTCTTGTAAGAATTTGCATTAAATTATACACTTGGTTATCATATAGCACAAAGATATAAATTATTTAAAATAGTTGAGGAGCATTTTTAATATTTTTCCAATATATTAGAAGCATTATTGATATTTATACAAAAAGGAAAGATATTTTTGGTACTTTTAATCCTTAAGGGACATATGTGATTTTTTCAAAGAATTGAAGAGCATCTTTTATATTTGTTTGTAAAGAAACTTTGGTATTTAAAACAACAACTTTTTATATCAAATTTTGTTGAATTAGTGAAGTTGTGTCCAAAAGTGTCCAAATCAACAGAAAATTGTTGATTTTTTTGTTATTATGGTCATGTTTTTACTTGACTTTAAAGGCTGCTAATTTTAAATCTAACCAAATTGTGAAAAGTAAAGAAAATAAAACTAGTCAATGTACACTCAAACTTCTAAAAGATTCTATTTTTTTTGAAAACTTCTTTTATTTTTTAAAACTTCAAAACATTTTAATGAGGTCCAAAAAGATCCTAGAAAGATTTTAAAAACAAACCTAAACTATTGTAATAGTTTTTTTATTAAAAATATTTTAAAGTATTTTGATGAATTACAAAAAGATTCCTAAAGGACTCTAATTCAGTCTAAGAGATTCTATTTCTATGATTATTTTGAAGTATTTTAACAAAGTTCACAAAGATTTTAAAAAGATTCTCAAAGTTTCCAAAAAGGTTCTTGAAAATTCTCAAAGATTCTCAAAGATTTTTAAAATTTCCAAAAAGATTCTCAAAGATTCCCAAAGATTCTTAAAAATTCTCAAAGCTTCTCAAAGCTTCCGAGAAGATTCTAAGAAGATTCTTAAAGGTTTTCAAAAATTCTCAAAAAAGTTCAAAATTCCTAGAACATTTCCAAAGATTATCAAATATTCCAAACTATTCTCAAAGATTCTCAAGAATCCTCAAACATTCCTAAAAGATTTTCAAGGATTCTCAAATATTCCTAAAAGATTCTCAAGGATTCTCAAATATTCCTAAAAGATTCTCAAGGATTCTCAAATCTTCCTAAAAGATTCTCAAAGATTCCAAGAAGATTCTCAAAGATTTCCAAACATTCTCAAACATTCTCAAACATTCTCAAACATTTTCAAACATTCTAGAAAAACTTGAAAAGGTTCCCAAAGGTTCCCAAAGGTTTCCAAAGATTTTCAAAGATTCCTAAAAGATTTTCAAAGATTCCAAGAAGATTCTCAAACATTCTCAAACACTCTCAAACATTCTAGAAAAACTTGAAAAGATTCCCAAAGATTTCCAAAGATTCTCAAAGATTCCTAAAAGATTTTCAAAGATTCTCAAAGATTCTAAATCTTGAGAAGATTCTTAATATTCTTAAAAATCTTGAAAAGATTCTCAATGATTCCCAAAAGATTCTTGAAGATTCACAAAAAATTCCTAAAAGATTTCCAAAAGATTCCAAATTTTCTGTTGATTTAGATAATGGTGTCCAAATCAACAGAACGTATTTAGTTTTTTACAGAATTCTGTTAAATTAGTCAATTAGCATGGGGAAGTGTTCAAATCAACAAGAAACTGTTGGTTTTCTGTTGTTTTGGACGGAGTTTTCTACTAGTGTGCGGCATTGCTATTGGAGGATGTAGGGATAAAGGAGGACTTGAAAAAGAAAACACCAAAATCATTAAATAGCAAAGAAGAATCATCTGACAATTTTGATAGCTCCAAAGAGGAAGACAGCAATTTTGCAACCAATTCTGACTCCTCGGAAAGCGACAATGACCTGAACGTCATAGGTCCTCATGATGTTATAGTGGAAAGTGAAGTTCTAGTTATAACAGCAACCGTAAAGGTCAAAGATGCTATAGTATCGCATGTCCCAAACTTGCCTTTGTAGCCTCCGTCAAGCGCTGTTCATACACCAACAGCTGTTGCAGATGCAAGGGCTGTACTAAATGTCATTGAAGATACACTTCCATAGATAATGAACTTACTTTGTGCAACTCTTGTTCGAAAATCAGCAGAGGAAAGGAGAAAAAAAATCAAGTATGACTTTTACAGGCATGTTGATTTGGATTGCCAATAGAAGCACGAACTATGTATTACACTCCTAATAGTTATTGTGCAACCTGAAAGCAAATTAAGTATTATTAGACGTTTAGTATGCATGACTTGTGTTGAAAAAAACCTAGGACTGTTACCACAACAAATATTTGAGTGTCCATGAGCAAAAGGCTAAAAGTGTAGGTTTGTTGTAATGCAGTTTATGGATAGTATGTAACAATAGACAATTGTTGATTAGAATATGTATTCCACACAAAGAACTATGAATGTTCACAGTGCTGATGAGGTTCTAATTTGAGCGACACAGTCATTAACCATTTGTAAATTCAGGACTTACCGTCTGCCGCAAAGACTAGCAATGAGAAGGGCAAACGTCCTAAGAAAAGGCAGAAAGTCCTACTGAATTCTGAGGAGGCGCCATTGTTGATCGATGGAGAGACCACCCCCCCTGGGCCGGAATAAAGGAGTCACTACCGACAGAGATACCAGAAACAGCTCAAAGCTTGTCAACATCAAGAAAAACAAGAAGTCAAGCAAGGTATGTTAGTAATTTGTATGAAGTAAGGGTTCCTGCATGCGTATGTTGTAAGGGGGGTTTTCAAATTTTGTTACAAAGCATGAATGTAACGTGAGCAAACAAAGCTGATGCGCAACAAAAGATTATGGTCAACATTGCCTTTAACATGTCCAACCAAGTATCATGTTAATGAAAATAGTTGGATGTTCTGTATGCGGTGTTTCTTCTAGAGAAGCTACATGACCTAACAAGACATGGTTTTTATCTGAAGCAACACATAAAATAGAATCATGTTAGTAATTTCCCAAGTTCATGAAACCAAACAACATGCTTTGGATGTATTTGCATCCTCTGACAATATGTTTGGTGTTTCACAGAAAGGGAAGTGAAGAGCTATTCAACTACAAGTGTGTCTAGGCTTGTAAGTTGTCACAAACTTAGTAATTGTAATAAACAACACTAATTTGTTATGGAACAACATAACATGTTGAGTTATAAATCTAGACAAGGCAACATATATGTCAAGTAATATTTACCAATATTTGTTTAACATTTTGCATGAACACTTTAATTTTTACTTATAACAGGCGTTGTTACTAATATGCATTGAATTTGCATAGGGGGAAAGAGTCCGGCTAGACTATTTGAAATTGTGGGATAAATCAATTCCAAGCATGCTATTAGGTTTAGGTGCACTTGTTGCACCCCAGTTGGACAAGGACATTTTGGTTGTACCCACTGGTCCTGGTGTGAAGATGTTCCAAATCGTACTAGTGAAGGTGTTTTTGCCAACATTCGCTATTCCATTTAAGGAATATGATGAAAATGGGAAAGTGGAATGTGAAACTCTTGGGGACGCATTTACTAAAAATTGCATCATTTGGTGGCCTACACCTCTAGAAGCAAGAGTTGTAGAACATTGCCCTCAAGCGTGAAGTTTTTTGTATGCAACGCTTCACACAATTTTTTGACTTTATGTGGGGATAAAAATTGGGGAGATGTAAATTTTTGGAATACTAAGAAAGGATTGGTGGTTGTATATTGACAAGTTCAAATCCTATAATGCACTGAGGATACGGTATGATGTTCAACAAAGTATGATACTAAATTACTGAACAAAATAATAATATGATTTGGAACATTGAAATGTTGTTGATTTGCTATTCTGTTTCAATTCTTAATGTATTGTAGACATTGAGATTGTTTACTAGGTACATGTAATAAAACACGGTGGACAAGTGATGTACGAGAGATTCTGGGAAGGAAGTATTGAATTCAATTTTGGAGAGGATGGTCTATGATGTGCCTCTTAAGAAATGTAGACTATGGATCCCGAAGAATTTCCTAACCTTGTTGTGTCTATAACACCATTCTCAATGGACTGCTACATTGAGAGTGTAAGTAACCTTGAATTTGAATCTCAAATGTGTGTTTCAATTGCAAATAAATTGAGGCATTTGTACATGAAGTGAATGTCGAGTTTTAGCTTCATGTCTAATATTGTCTTAAGCAAATTCAGTGTACGGGTTGTTGAGTGTTGACGCTAATTTTGAAGAACACCTCAAGGGGGGGGTGGACTTACAGAAAGGTACGTGTTTTACCTTTAAGCAAACTGATACAGGAAATTAGGAGAGTTCATTTCCTTTTGGATAGATGAATATGTTAGAAAAATGGGAAGAATTTTGAGCAGGTCATTTCTCTATTTAGGGGACGATAGTATTATCATATAGGTTCACAGTATCTTCTAGTTCTGTACTCTGGCTTTTTTGTTTTATCACTAATTGAAATACAAGAGGTCACCTTACCATAACATCATGTTCTCTCATCGTTGATTAACGAAGACATATTAGGAACTACTGTAGAGAGTGCATGAGCAAGTACATATATTTACTTTTAGTACCTGGGGAAATGTGGGTGAGGCTTTGCTAATTCTAGAGGGATAGATGGTTCTGTGGGAAGTTTGTATTATTCCTTCACTTAAGATGTTTTTGAAAGTAATCGCCAATTTTGTTGAGGGGTAATTGCTGCAATAGTGTAAGTATTCTTGAGTTCAGGAAGTCTATAAAGTTCATGGTCTCAATATTACTTCCAATGTTTGTTGTTTTCTAGTTGTAGGTCTTCTCTCTTGTAGGTGAACAAAGTGTATACTATGATCAATATGTATGTTGGAGTTTCTCATCATTCACTAAATGATACCCTTTAATTACTAGAAGAAAAATTGAAAAAATTGCATTAAAGTCAACATAATCAACTTGATACTTTTTTGTTCCAAATGCAGAAATTTGCGTTTCCAATGCAAATTTCTACATTTGGAACAAAAAGTATCAAGTTGGTTATGTTGACTTTAACGCAATTTTTTTCAATTTTTCTTCTAGTTTAATGCGGTAATGTTTGCAAACCCTAATCTCTTTGTTGTAGTGAATGAAATCAGTATTCAATGATTTGGTAGACAATGTTGTGGTTGACTGTATCATTCAAGTACAAAATTGTAGAAGCAATATGATGCATATATTGAACGCACTGATGAAGTTGTAATAGCAGTTGCAGTTACTTTTAGGTTGGAAGTGTCCATTAATTTTTTCTACCGTTATATTTTGTCATTGCATAAGCATGTTGATAATGACTGGTTTTTGCATGATAGTTTAATAACTTGTTTTTTCTTATTGTACATTTTATGAGTAGAAGTAACACAAAGTGCCTCTTACAATAAGTAGCATAATGGGAGAAACATATTACGACATAGTTAAATTTGTAAATGTTTTCAGATTTAAGTACAATTGGTCTATGAATTATAAATTGATGATGTCCATGAACATTTCCATGACTGCTCTAATATTTTTTGTCATCATATATTATTTCCATTCTGCAGTAGAAATGACTACTACATGTATTGGCTAACAAGAAGGATATGACTGATTACAAGGCTGTAGTGCAAGTGACATGAATGCGACAGGTAGTTTGGTGGACTTATAGATTGCAACAACAACCTTATATGGAGTTTGGAGCGCAATGACAATGATTTAAACATGACAAAGTTGTTGAGTTTGTTTCAACTACAAAATTGGGAGGGAAGACATCTATGAGGGGAGAGAGGGAGTGTACAATTATGAGGCTAACTATAGAGGGGAATCATTATTAAAAGGTCAAGTAATTCATTGCGGCAATTTGCTTTCAGCATAATAAACTTGTGCTTGTTTCATTTTAACTTGTCATGTCGTTGTTGTGCCACATCTTTGCAAACTCTCACTAGGGAATGAACGAGGGTACATTAATGCTGGAATGAATGTACAGTATCATGTAGGAACATGTGTGACTGCTGTGTTTGGGTTCATTTGATTATAGGTACCAAAACTTATGAAATAAGAATTGTGCAGGACTTTCTTATTGTATTATAAATAAGTATGCTTATTGACTGACAAGTATATGTGACTGGTGCGTGCTCATGGAGAGAGTGATTGAGGTTTGATATGGGTTATTTATTGTAATGGAGGCAGGCAGCATAATATCACATATAAATTACGTATTATCAAATACTACCCTAAACCCAGTTGTATGTTGTAAATTGTGTATGCAAAAAATGTGAAATGTATGAGGCCTTTTGTTTGTATGTTAAGTATGTTGAAGTGGATGTAAGGTATGTGAAAGCCTGCAGGATTGTGAGGTTTAAAACCTGGGTGGATGTGCTGAGGTTACATTTTTGTGTTGTTGATAACGCATATTCTTGGCCTGTAACGGCTACTGCCTTCTTAATACATCAAATGTTACGTTTGAGAACAAGAAATACTGCTAAAATGAACATAAATTTCTTGTTCCCAACATCTCCATTCCTAAATATTGAATGATAATTCAGACAGCAACATCCACGTGGCAACAAATACGCAGCATGTGGAATTTCAGGCACAAGAGTAATATATGACACATGTCTTACGATGTGGAAGATATTCTTTTAATAAAGTTGCGTGAACAGCAATGACAACAAGGGAAGGCCATGTAATCGTTGACATGTGGGTCCATGTCTTTCCTAAAATGGTGGAACCAGAATGTTACAAAAATGGCGAAGACATGCCATTGATGACATTACCTAGCCATGTCATATTTGACATGGAATGAATATAGTCAATTATGACATCTGTAGATATGTGGCAACATCTGTGTGGTCCCATAACTGTAGAAAAGGGATTTTCACGCCTGACTAGTAAATGAAATCATGTTAATCCAGCGATGTTTGAAACGTAGAACTCAACAAAACCAACCCTATGTGTTTTTGTTAACGGTTTACTCTTAAAAAAACACGTATTTTGTGTTGTAAGCACGTAGTTTCAAACACAAATTTCTACTAGTGAAAATGAGTCTTCTCCATCTTGAAGAATGGCCCCTCCACATTCAAGCAAGAGTACCAAAATCCTATTCTCTTGCATTACTTGCGTAGTATTGTTTTAACACAAAAATATTATTGTAAATTGTACAATTGCAATATACATTCAAAACAATTCTTGAATAAGAATATTGTTGCAATAAATATGACAACAATACTGAATTCCTCAATATTATGTGCGTATATTTTTAGTATTGCAGCAATATTGTAATTGGATATAAATTAAAAATATAGCAATATTTGTACAATACTGTATAAATACAAACTTTATCTTAATTGGTTACTTGTTTGTAATACTGATTTTAGCAAATTCTAATATACACCAATGCTGCAGTATTGCTTCAATGAGGCTCATTACATCAACACTACAAAATTATTAATCATTGCAATATTGCTAAAAGTGCCAATTTTACAATACTATAACAACATAATTTCAATATTGCATCGGTGAGGACAAAAAATCCGTCAATAATGTATCAATACTGTTGATGTAAGGGATGCTTTCCCGATGAATTATGGATACAGTCAAATGAAACCCCGGAGTCTGTCCAAGAGGCCTCAGAAACCCTGGAGTCTGTCCAAGAGGCGTCAGAAACCCCAGGGGCGTGACCGACGTGGCATCCCACGTCGGATCTCCAAGCCAAAATCCAGTGCGTGCAAGCCACGCGGGCGACGTTTCGGATAGCAGTCGGAGAGGGGCGTGGTCGCAGCCACAACTTGAGGCGACGCTGCCTCGCTCGCTTGTTCCAGAACTGGGGCTACTCTCTGCCCGTGTACCTCCCCCCTGCTGGCTCAGTTCGCTTTTCTCTTTCGTCCAGTTCCAGCTCTGGTGGTGGCAGTGGAGGTGGTGGATAGGGACGCAAGGCGCTGCTGCTGCTGCAAGGGGGAGCAAATCACCAGACGCGCCCCTCGAAAGCCAGGTGAGTAAGTTGGTGTTGCTGCTGCGGCAATTCGTGCAGAACCCTCCGTCTCGAAATGTGTGGGTTTTGGGGTTTTGGGGGCGTTGGGCTTGGCACTCGGGCGGCTTTCGAGCTACCGCATTTGGGTTTAGGCTGGGGATGCATGAGTCGATTCTCGAGGGCGGGTTGCTGCTGCACAATTGCTGCTCCGGCCGGCCTCCGTTGAATTGCCGCGGTATGAATGAGTCTGTTGCATTGCCGAGTCTCGTGTTGTCCGGTTCGCTGTGGAGTGTGGGGACGATTTTCGCGAACTGGAACTGGGGCTCGGAAATCCTTATAGCCAACGGAAGCCTCGGTTGCTGTGTCGGGCCCGTGAGGGTGGAGTACTAGGTGTTGGCCGATAGGTTTGCGAGGGTGGTTCTGTGTCGCAAGAGTAGTGTTTGCCCTGTTTGCGTGTCGTTTATTCCGAGGGCCGAAGCCGCAGCCGGACCTGTGGAAGAGCAATGTACGCATTTCAGGAGTGCTCGATTTGGGAGTAGGGCGATGGTTCATTGGGAGGAATGGACTATTGGGAGGAATGGACGAGGGTGCGGGTTTCATGATTGAACTGGAACATCGCCGCGCGTGAATCCTCCGGTGCGTTCGGGTGGCGCAATCAGCACCGTCCCGCCAGCATGAAATGGTCGGTGGGCAGAAATTTGTTGGCTCGCAGGAGCAGCCAGGATCCGGACGAGGTTCCGGACCTGGACGATGAGTGCATTTTCGTCACCGCGTTGTGAGAGTCGGAGCTGTGGAGGTTTTTGATTGGTGTCGCAATCGTGTTGGCCGAGCCATTCCGGGGTCCTGTGAGAAGGAACTGCTCCAATCTAGGTGGACGCTGTTGTTGGAAGGCTCTCATTCAGTGCGGTTGTAGGTTGCGACTGGTGCCCTGGCTTGGTCTGGGCACGGAGAGGATTGCCGTGGAATTAGGTCTGGCCGTGGTTTGCGATGTCGGGATGTGGAATGATAGCGGTCCGTTCGTGGGAGGGCTGTGCGTACGGTGGAAAAGGTTGGTGTACTTTGTCACGGTGCGAAGGACTCGGAAGCCGCGCCGTGGACAATGTGGGCCGGTAGTGAGAGTGTGGGCAAAGTGTGTGGAAATGGGGGATCGAGGTCGCACCCGGCTTCTGTGGTTGCGCTGGACGGTTGTGTGGTCGGATAGTAGCGGGGTGGCGGCCGCCGAGGTGGAAATGCATCTGATGGATTGCGACGGGGTGGGTTTGGTGTAGGATGGCGTACATTGCTCTCCCCACGAGGGACAGCAGCTTCATTCTGCTGGCCAATGCCGCGCCGAGGCTTCCCCGCGGCTCGCGCGTGACGGCGTCGGCGACGTGCTCGCTGGTGGATGGCGCGGCCGGGAGGGCCATGCGGGTGCACGCAGCGAGCCCGTTGGGTGCAAACGCGAGCTCGAGGTTGAGGGAGAGAGGTCGCAGGATGTTCGCATCCGTGGAGGGCAGCGTGACGGTGGAGGAGCCCGCCGTGAGCGCCGCTTCCGAGGGTGCGGCGGAAGAGAAGGGTGCGGCCGAAGAAGGCGCGGCAGCAGGCGAGGGTGCGGGGAGCTCGGACGCTCCTGCGAAGAGATTGCAGAGGAGCGGCACCGTGAAGAGACCGGCGGCGGGTGCGAAGAGGGAGATCACGGTGACGACGGAGCAGCTGGTGGTGGGGACCGTGTTCACGGGCAAGGTGCGAGCGATACAGAGCTATGGAGCTTTCGTGGACATCGGGGCGTTCACGGACGGGCTGGTGCACATATCGCAGCTGAGCTCGGAGTACGTGAAGGAGGTGGGCGACGTGGTGACGGTGGGGCAGGAGGTGAGCGTGACGGTGGTGGAGTTGAACGAGAAGGCGGGGAGGATCGCGCTGTCGATGCGGGACAAGGAGAGCGAGGCGGAGCAGCAGGCATCGAGGGGCGGAGGCGAGGTGGGCGCGGGGTCGGGGGCGCAGGGAGACGGCGGCGGGAAGCCGGCGAATCGGGGCAAGATTGCGGGCAGGGGGGGCGGCAGCGCGAGGGCGGGGTCGAGGGCGAACGACGAGAGGAAGGTACGGCACTGGTCGGAGTGGAGGTCCCCGGGGTGTGGGGCAGGGAGGGATGGGATGTGGTGAAGGCGAGAGGTTGGGTGCGGTTGGGTGCGGAGTGGAAAGGGGCGGGTTGTGGGAGAATGCTGATTTGGTGGGGCGATGTGGGGTGGGTGGCGTTGCAGGCGACGAAGCTGAAGAAGGGGCAGGAGCTGAAGGGGACGGTGAAGAACATAATCCGGAACGGGGCGTTCGTGGAGTTCGCGGAGGAGGGCGAGGAGGGGTTTCTGCGAGGATCGGAGATCACGGAGGGAGGAGAGAACGTGGCCGTGGACAGCCTGCTGACGGTGGGGCAGGAGGTGACGGTGCGGGTGCTGAAGATCGAGAGAGGGAAGGCGGCTCTGACGATGAAGGCGCAGGTGGACATGACATCGATCAACGACTCTCTGAACACGAACGTGGGTGGCGGAGGAGCGTCGAACCCGTTCGCGACGTTTTTCCGGAGCGCGAACCTGATCCCGGCAACCATCCGCGGGGCATCCGTAGATGCAGGAGAAGAGGGCGCCACACCGGCGGTGGAGGAGGCGACACCGGCACCGGTGGCAGAGGAGACAGCTGCGGTGGTGGAGAGTCCCGCAGAGGTGCAGGCATCCGAGCCGGAGGAGTCCTCGGCACCTGAGGTGGAAGAGACAGCCGCTGTGCTGGATACTCCCGCAGAGGAGAAGGCATCCGAACCGGAGGAAAGCTCGGTACCTGCGGTGAAAGAGACTGCCGCGGTGGTGGACACTCCCGCAGTGGAGGAGGCATCCGAGCCAGAGAAAACTTCAGTTCCTGCTGCGGCGGAGGTGGAGGCAGTCGCGGTGCCGGCGACACCGGCAGAGGAGAAGGCATCCGAGCCGGAGGAGACCTCGGCACCTGCCGTGGAAGAGGCTGCTGCGGTGCTGGAGACACTCGCAGAGGAGACGGCATCCGAACCGGAGGAAAGCTCGCCACCCGAGGTGGAAGAGACAGCCGCAGTGCTGGAGACTCCTGCAGAGGAGAAGGCATCCGAGCAGGAGGAGACGTCGGCACCGGCGGTGGAGGAGACAGCCGCGGTGGTGGAGACTCCCGCAGAGGAGAAGACATCCGAGCTGGAGGAAACCTCGGCACCTGTGGTGCTGGAGACTTCCGCAGAGGAGCAAGCATCTGAACCGGAGGAGACGTCGGCATCTACGGTGGAGGAGACAGTTGCCTTGGAACAGAGCTCTTCTCCGGAAGCAGTGCGTTCTGAACCCCCACCTGCCGGTTCGCTGTCACTGGGAGAGGTTGCGTTGGGGTTCGTTGGCGTCGTGTCCGAAGTTGAGAAGGTGGCGGAAGCTGCTGCAGGTACTGTCCGAGACATTGCGAAGACCGAGTAGGGACTGTCAGGTGAAGGGTAGTGTTGCACGTGTTGTGGTCGTGGGATTGTGATTGCGGTATGATGTCGGGGCCATTGGTGGCCGCGGCAGTAGATCGGAGCACGGGATGCTGGTGCGTGGGGTGCGTATCAGGTGGTGGTAGCGCAAGTTGGGGCGTAACGCGTTTCTGACGTAGCTGGATGACCCATCGAGGATCAGTAGTTTTGTAGGTATGAGCGGCCCTCGTGAGGAGAGTGCTGCAGAGATGCAGCGGGTCCTTCCTGGAGGGCGGTTTTCCGTACGGGTATAGCTAGCTTATTGGGTTGGATGCGCGTATAGCGAAGGATAGGCGGTGAGATGAGGTGATGAGTTAGGTTGCAGTAGTAGAAGCGAGGGGGCTCGTCCAGATCGAGGTAGGGGCGTTCATCCGGCCCGGAGAGCTTGTTGGCTATCCGCGGATACGGTTCGCGGGAGAAGGGCGAGCGTGAAACGAGACTTTGGATGTGAAAGTATGATTAGGACCATGTGAACCCGAGGACATTGATGAATCAAATATTTGAACAAGCTCGCAGCTGCGTCGGTGTGGATGTTTGGGTGGTTTTGCACGGGCGACGGGTGTGGCGTGACGGGATGCGAGGATTTGGGGGGATTGGGAAGGAATGGCATGAGCATGAGTCGTGCGGTCCTTGAGATGTAATTGTGCGTGTGTGGCAGAATTTCTGAACGTGGGAGACGATGGTAAGGCTGCGGAGGCGGAGCGAGCGGGAGCGAGCTCTACACCCGGCGTGGAAGAGACGGAAGCGAGAGCCGAACCAGCGGAAACGGTAGGTGATGCGGAGGTGAGCCGGGAGCCGGAGGTGGTAACCCAAGCTGCTGCAGAGGCGCCTGTGGCGGAGGAGCCCAAGGCAGAAGTTGCTCCAGTGGCTGCGGAGAGCAAGGCAGCGAGCGGGCCGACGGCGGCGCAGGTGAAGGCGCTGCGGGAGAAGAGCGGGGCCGGAATGATGGAGTGCAAGAAGGCTCTGGTGGCTTGCGGCAACGACGTGAGCAAGGCGAGCGAGTACTTGAGGAAGAAGGGGCTGGCAGGCGCGGAGAAGAAGTCCAGCCGCATCGCCGCGGAAGGGCGGGTGGGGAGTTACGTGCACGACGGACGCATGGGCGTGCTGATCGAGATAAACTGCGAGACGGACTTCGTGTCTCGGGGCAGCGAGTTCAAGGAGCTGGTGGCGGACATGGGCATGCAAGTGGTGGCGTGCCCGGATGTGAGCTCCCGGGTGCACGAGGCGTGTTGGATGTTTTGGTAAGCATGCTGGTGGCAGGGTGGGGGCGAGCGTGGCAGGAGGTGGGCTGACGGGGTTCTGGTGGCGATGTGTTCAGGTACGGTACGTGAGCGTGGACGACGTGCCGGCGGAGTTCGTGCAGAAGGAGAGGGAGATCGAGACGGGGAAGGAGGATCTGGCGAGGAAGCCGGCCCAGATTCGGGAGAAGATCGTGGAGGGGCGGATCGCGAAGCGGTTGTCGGAGCTGGCGCTGCTGGAGCAGGCGTACATCCGGGACGACAAGAAGCCCGTGAGGGATGTGGTGAAGGAGAGCACGGCGAAGCTGGGCGAGAAAGTTCAGGTTGGTGATGCACGGGGATTTTGTGTTTTGCGGCGTCCGAGTGTCCGGGATGGGTGGGGAGGTCGGAGGTCGCGAGGCTGGCGGCGAGGTGAGGGGAGTGTGCATGTGGCCGGAGAGGGATTCCCCGAGTCGGGCACGGTGTTGTCATGGAGCAGAGGGGAACGGGAGGTGTTGTTGTGCGGAGGAGTGGTGTGGGGAGTGTATCTGCGGAGGACGCAGCAGAGGGGCCCGTGGGGGTTTCACGTGGGAGGTTGTGGACGGATTCTAAGGGAGAGGGGGTGGGACGGTTTTGCTCAGATTCGGCGTTTCGTGCGGTTCAATTTGGGAGAGGGCATCCAGAAGAAGTCGGTGGATTTCGCGGCGGAGGTAGCAGCGCAGACGGCGGCGAAGGCGGACGCGAAGCCAGTTGCAGAGGCCCCGAAGGTGGACGAGGCGAAGCAGGAAGCCGAGGCTCCGAAGGTGAGATTGGGTTCTTTCATGTGTGGGTCGTGTGGGAGGCGCACGCGGGATGCTGGGCGGTGAGGGAGATGTCGTCGCGGTGGTGGCTCGGCCGGAATTGAGGGAGGGCGGGGGGGGGGGGGGGGGGGGGAGGGGCGGATGGATTGGGGCACGCGGTGGGAAGGTACGTGCAGAGGACGTGGGAGCGGTGTTTGACGGCGTAGTGGTGAGGGGCGGGAGCAGGTGGCAGTGTCGGCGGCGAGCGTGAAGGAGCTGCGGCAGGCGACGGGGGCGGGGATGATGGATTGCAAGAAGGCTCTGGCGGCTTGCGAGAACGACGTGGCGAAGGCGACGGATTACTTGAGGAAGAAGGGGCTGGCGAGCGCGGACAAGAAGTCGGGGAGGGTGGCGTCGGAGGGACTGGTGGGGAGCTACATCCACGACGGGCGGATCGGCGTGCTGGTGGAGGTGAACTCGGAGACGGATTTCGTGGCGAGGAGCGCCCAGTTCAAGGAGCTGGTGGGCAACATCGGAATGCAGGTGGCGGCGTGCCCGCAGGTGAGCAGCTGTGGATTTGGGCTTGGTGCGCGAGGCGGTGTGTGCGTGGGTTGGCAAGTGAGGGCGGAGTGGTAACGCGGGCGGCGTGGGCGCAGGTGCAATTCGTGTCGGTGGACGAGATTCCGGCGGCGTTCGTGGCGAAGGAGAAGGAGATCGAGATGGGGAAGGAGGACCTGGCGAAGCGGCCGGAGGCGGTGCGAGGGAAGATCGTGGAGGGGCGCGTGGCGAAGACGCTGAAGGAGCTGGCGCTGCTGGAGCAGCCGTACATCCGGGACGACAAGATGCTGGTGAAGGAGTACGTGAAGCAGACGGTGGCGGCGCTGGGCGAGAACATCCAGGTGCGGCGGTTCGCGCGGTTCAACCTGGGCGAGGGCATCGAGAAGCGCAGCACGGATTTCGCCGCGGAGGTGGCGGCGGCGCAGACTGGGGCGAAGGCGTGATGCGCGGCGGGAGGGAGCGTAGGTTAGGGAGCGAGGGCGGGGCCGGAAGAGCGAGGATCGGTGTCGGTGGGCACCGGGGATGGAGGACGCCGGCGGGCGGCGGTGGAGGGTAGGATTAGTTGGGTAGTGCGGTACGGCGACGTACGTGTAATGTAGAGTCTGGGAATTCCAGTGGCAGCAATTATTTTTGACGGTTGAGGGCCCCGCCATGCGGGAATCGGCGATGGACGTGGGCCAACAGCGTCCTTGAAAGCAGATCGTGTTGGGTGTGGGTGTATTTGTTGGATGTGTTTGGGGCAAAACGACGAACGCGCATGTCGAAAGTTGAGAACGAGATGGGGCTGTTGGTGCGGAACTCGTGTGCTCCGAGTAGGGGGTGCCCGCACCTCGATATACGAAATTCGTTTCTGTGTGCATTACTGTTGTAGTTCAACAGAAGCCAGATTTTGGTAAGTTGCTGATGGCAATGGATTTTGATGTATTGAATGTCTTCCTAGAGTACTTGTTTGTCTCACCTTGCGGCACTTGCCCCGAGCTGCGCCATGTTTCTTTGGTTGAGCGTTTCTTGGTATTCGAGCGATGAAGGTAGTACTCGTACAGCCGTTTCGTCCTCACTTCGAGGATGTTACGTACTGAGTCCCTCAGTGCGAGCCTGCACTTTGGAGGGGAGACTCGGAAGGCACGTGCAGGGTGTTTACGCCGCAGGTTTTCTCGGTTGCAAGACAGTTATGATGTGTGTCCCTGCTTTCTATGGAATCCGGAGCATGGCTTAGTGGCTTACGCAAGCCGTGTATTGAAAGATAGAGGCCATGTAGTTGGAAATACGGCCGGTTTTCTTGTAGGGCTGGATTCGGCAAATTGAAGGAACTTTGAAAGAGCAAACACGAAGAGATATTCCGGTAATCCTTGACACCAACTAGTTCTGTATGTTGTACAGTTTATAACCTGAGTCAATGACCTGGTTCTGGCCGAGCGTGTGCGCTTTCGGCATCCCTTGTGATTGGCTGCTGGGCACGCAGCGGTTATGAAGTCTGAAACTTACCACATAATTTAGTGTTGTAGATTGAAAGCTTAGCAGGCGGTTTAATGCCACGAAGACGGCGATGACATTAACGTGACGAACGGGGAACTTGCAAATGTAATGGAGTCAACAAGACAAATTCGTCCTAGATGGTTGTCTTTCAAACTCGCGCAACAGCAATATTCGAATGCCTGTGCCCTGAGGAAATTCGCGTAATACAGTTGCAGACTTCCTAAAGGGTGGAACTTCATTGCGAGAATTAAAGCATGCAGTGATGCAAAGCTCAGTGTGTGGCGAGAGGTGAAGGATGTTGTTTCTGTCGCGAGACGACGCTGGATTTGAGAGTACATTTACTGGAGGTACCCATTGGTTGGATCGTGTTTACAATATTCATGATTAGCCCCGAAATGCCTGAGGGTACTTTTTCTCGGTAAGGTAGGAGCACCCATAAGCGTCGGTGTCCCCATAACCGTCACTTCTGAAATCTTGGAAAATCTGTGAAAGCTAATAGATGTAATGACAAGAATGTACAACATGTGAACATGAATTCTTAAAAGTGGTTATGGGTGCAATGGTAGTTTGCTCTTTAAAAATTCATAACTTATTCTCATAGTATCCAAATAATACATTTGAAAGTGCAAACTCATTTTTTTTGTTCCTAATAGGATCCTATAATTTGCTAGTTATTTATTAATAGTCATCATGTTCAAAACCCTTCGTTTGACGTTTATGGGTGCTCCTACCTTACAGGAAGGCATTTTGGAAGTTTTTGAAGTGTTGTTGTAAGATCAGTAGTAAACATTGTAACAAAATTGTAACCATAAGTTCTTGAACATCAAGGCTTCTAGATGATGTTAAAATTAAAAGTAAAAAAGGCACATGGATGTTAAGATATTTGTGATTTAATGTGGATGAGTACAATTTTTTTGTTTATTTTGGAGTTGAACAAAACGTGTTATGTAAATTGGCAACTTTTGTGTTCAAATTTGAGAAACTTGGGGTTGTTACTTCAAAATTGATGACTCTCCTTCCAAATCCTTGAAGACAATTTTGCATATGAGCTTGCAATGCAACTATCAAAGAGCTACCATCTAATATAAAGAAAATGTTTAGCTCCAATTATTGACCGAAATTCATTATGAATGAAAGAGAATCTAATGGTGAATGAATTCTAATGTGTATAACAAAAATATTCCTAGTGAAATTATTGTGAAAACACATTTAGATTTTGTTAGATAATGAAATTTTAAAGGGCCCTTACTACCCAAGAGAGTGCCCAAGAGAAATTGACTTTATGCTCAATTTGTTGCCCATGTTTCCAATGTGGTAGTTTGTCATAGGCTTTTTAGTGACACTATTCATCACAATTTTTGATGCACAAGAGATATGCTTGCAATTTAACTTCCACAAAAAACAATTGGAATCAATTATTGGAAGATATTAAAATTTAATACTACAGCTAACTTTTGACTACAACTTCTCCAAAAAAAAATTAACTAAGAAAAATCCAAATCTTTGCCATCAATAAAGTCTCAAGTTTCTTGAACACCTGAATTTGGTGCCTCAGGCATTTAGGGATTAATCAAATGATTAAAATAGGAAGTTGTCTTAGCACAAAGGAAGGTCAAGAGTATTAGGTGTAGCTAGATTGAAGGATTGCCCTTCTTGGGATAAATTATGTGTATATATTTCGACTCTTACGGAGTCTCACTACACACTGCAAGGTATATTCTGGAGCCAACTACGGTTGATGGTTCTAAAATTCAATGAAGGCAAAGGGCTCAACATCGGTGTAAAATATTATCTGATGAGTTTTCTGCATTAGTTGCTTTCTTGTCACTTCTACCAAAGTGAGCTCCATTAAGGTTGCAAGGATGTAGTATGCATTCCTCTTCTTAATAACGGCAAATCACAAATGTAAGAAATAACGAAACTTTGGTTCTTATTAGTAGTTGGAGTGGCTTTCTAATGAATAGGAACAGGGGTTGGGTTTGGATGAGATTTGTTAGAGTTTGTCACCTCACCAATGAAGAGTCCACATGGGAAAAAGTGGTTTGCAATCTACATTGTTATTAGTATAATAAAAAAGGGTGTTGAACATTTGGCAAAGGATAGCATTGATCAAAGACAATGTATTTCTTTAACCCTTGAAGGCCCTTGGGTTTTGGAGATACAGTACCAAATATGGTTGTAACTAATATTTAGAAGTTTGAATCAGTTGAAATTAAGTGTTACAACCATACATATTGAAGGGTTGTATGATGGTGGATGCATAAATTTTTTTGGAAAGCCCTCATAACAACTCAAATACGTCCATACATACGACCATACATACGGCCGCAAAGGGCTTTCGGGCCGTTCAAGGGTTAACCTAGTGAGAAGAACTACGGTCTCAAAGCTTTTGTTAAAAACAACCCACAACAGCTGAACGTTTCTATCCACAGTTGAATTGAGTCTCCAAAATTACAAGTTGAATTGCTGAGAGACCATATTAACCCTTGAACACCCAGTTGGGCATTGTGTTTACCCGTCAAAAATAGCTCTATAGTGGTGTGGTAGGTGCCTATCCATTATAATAGTGTTTTTAACAGTCGTAGAAGTCAAGAATGCATGTTGACCTCATGAAAATTGCAAGAAGGGTAGTATGGGATCTAACACTGTGTCTCTAAATCTTCTATCAATTTGGTTACCTAAAAATGTGAGTACATTTTGTGAGGTTACTTTTTGCATTTCATGATGCACCATGTATGTATGATCACTTCTAAAAAAAATTAGATGAAAAACGGCATTTTATGTCCTACAAAGTATTTTTTTGATGGCAAGGGAAAAAAACTTCTCCTTGGGCGTTTAGGGGTTAAGGTTCACACAACCAGAGCAGGAATTGGGGAACTACATGCAAGAAACCCAAAGATGAAGCCATCAACCAAACTCTCTGCAACCTGCAAACTGTAGCATGGAATGAATCCACAAACGAAAAAAAATCAGTAAGGTAGCAGCATCCATAAGCATTGTGTCCCCATGGCCATCACCTGACAGTGGCATGGCTAATTAATAAAAAAACAAATGGTTGTGGGTGAGTGAGTAATGGTTATGGATGATGAAGTGATGGTTGTGGGTGACTAGCATGAGGTTTCGAGTGCCCATCTCACTATTTAAGAACCAACAAACCTTGTTTTAGCATCTCTTACACATGATTCTTACAATTTCAATGATTTTGGACTTTGAAAAATCTTTATGAACAAATGCTTACAATTGGAACCTTGAAAGTGATGCCAATATTTTTGATTTCCATTTCCTTGCAATATATTTTTCAAAGTTAGTCAATTGTTTTACCTACTCCAAAATCCTTATTTCCACGCTTGTAGGTGCGCCTACCTTAATTGTTGGTAAACCAAACTTGCATGGAGCGGAAGTTAAAGTACACAGATTTACAGAACCTACTACGCAGCAAGTGGATTTAGCTGACGTGGAATTGGCTGACGTGGGCAGCCAGGTCAGACCTGGCCGGCTGCGCCGAACGAGCCCTGGCGGATGGACTGAACGACGAGGTAGGCATTCAAGCCTCCGATGATGACCGCGATGATCCACGCGCAGATCCGCGCCACCCAGCAATTCACGAAGCTGCCCATCTTGGCGCGCGAGCTCGTGAAATGCACCAGCGGCACCACGGCGAAGATCAACGTGAACGAAAGGATGACTTGACTGAGCACGAGGAGACGCCCGGCGCCATTGTTGCCGCCAATGGCCGCCACGATTGCCGCAGGAATGATGGCAATTGACCGCGTGATCAAGCGCCGCAGCCACGGCTTGATCCTCAGGTTGAGAAACCCTTCCATCACGACCTGGCCTGCCAATGTGCCGATGATGGTGGAGTTTTGCCCGCTGGCCAGCAGCCCCACGCCGAACAGGATTCGGGCGGCGTTGGCCCCCAACGCGGGCGCCAGTAGCTTGTACGCGTCGCTGATGTTGGCGACGCTGCGGTTCGCATTGGGGCCGAAATGAAACGCGGCCGCCGCGAGGATGAGGATAGACGCGTTCACGAAGAAGGCCAGCATGAGAGAGAGGCAGGAATCCCAGGTGCCATATTTCACAGCCATTTTGCGGCCTTTTTTCGTCCGCGGGTAGGCGCGCGTTTGAATGATGCTGGAGTGGAGAAACAGAGAATGCGGCATGCACGTCGCGCCCAGAATGCCGATGGCGTTGAAGAGGATGTCGGGATTCGTGATGATTTCGGGTTTAGGATACAGCCCTGCGGCCACTTTGATCCACTCGGGTTTCACGGCGATGAGCTCGTACACGAACACGCCCGCGATGAGGAGGCACAGCAAGAACACGATGACCTCCAAGCTTCGAAAGCTGCGGGTCCCGAAGACAAGGATGAACAAGGTGTCAACCGCGGTAATCAACACGCCAGCCCACAGCGGAAGCCCGAAGAGGAGATTCATAGCCACCGCGGAACCAATGACCTCTGCCAAGTCGGTCGCGGCTATGGCGATCTCCATTATGACCCACAAGATGTACACGACGTATTTCGGGTACGCGTCGCGGCACGCCTGCGCCAAGTCGCGGTCTGCCACAATGCCGAGCTTCAGTGACATGGACTGCAAGAAGATGGCCGTTAAATTGGACAGCAGGATGACGGAGAGCAGCGTGTATCCGAACGCCGCCCCTCCACTGAGATCCGTCGCCCAGTTCCCGGGATCCATGTACGCCACGCTTATCATGAACCCCAGCCCCGCGAACGCAAACGCCTTCTTGTACCACGCGCCCTCGGACGGCACCGGAATGGAGGAGTTCACTTCTTCCAGCGACGCCACGTCGTTGTTCCGGCGCCAGCCGGTGAGCAGCGCCTCCCGCTCTGGCGCGGCGGAGCTCGCGCTGCCCACGTTGGGCTCCTTAATCTCGTCGTCGTTAGGTGCTGGTCCCATGACCAACACATGGCCGGGCACCGAGCTCTCAATGTTGAACGTCTCCCGAGTAGGCTCCAGCACCACGACTTCGCCTGGCGGCGAATCGCTGCTGCCCGAAGGCGCCGTATGCACATTCTTCTTCATCCCGCTCCTGCACACACAATAGCAAAGTCTACACCTCTTAGCCTGCCAACACCATTGCCACTACCACAAACACTACCCTAATTCACACTGCCGAACAAGTCAACTTCCGAAGCTCCGACCAGCGCGTTACCAGGCATACATAAGGTGGAATTTGCACGCGCGCAGTTGATTACAATACACGCTGACTTCAACGTACAATGTGCACAAATTCTGACTCAAAAGGGGTAGTCCGACCACGTACTCCAGTCAGGATCGTCGTAGCAACGAGTGCACGCACATCGATCGACCCCCAACGTCGGCGTTGGTCGAATGAAAGAGTAGTACCCTCCGCCACAGCGACACGAATTCGCAAATTCGATCACAACGCCATGTAGCGCACCCCTGACCTCGAAAGGTCACTGAACAACGTCACAGACATAGAACGGCTTTAATCGACATACTGTACTAATGCAGGAGCACATATTCATCATGCAATTCACAGTCGTAACAGCAAACGACTGACCGAATTGAAAACAAGAGCCGGGGTATGTTAGCGGAGTCTACGTACCTTTCTCTACCGGACGAGAACAAGAGCCGCTTCGATCGCCCAGATAATTCGATCGGGGACTGCGACGGCCAATCCGAAATCCTTCTTTTGAGAGCGGCTGCGAGATGCTAATAAGTAGCACACAACTCGACGGACCCACATTGCTTCCCGGAGCTCGAGTTCCCGTACGTTTGCCTAGCACTAGACCTGGAATAGCTGTGTAAAATCTCTGCAAACAAGCCCCGTGCGTTGAAACAAATCTGGTGTAACTTAACCTGCAATTGCCCTGCACGGTAGAGTTGCTTGCAATCGGATTGAACGACAGGCGCAATCGTACGGCGGAACAGGAAATGCGGGAGCGAAGTACAAGTCGCGAACTGGGTCTGGTTTGTACAAATTTACCAGGGGAGCCAGTACGGTCCCGAGTACGGTACGGTCGTCTGTTGTCTTGCGTGATGATCATCGCAGCTCCAACCTCGCTCGGGGCTGCACAGATTTGACCAAGTGCTGCCAACGCTTACGCAAAAAGATTTTGTGAAAAGTATCGGAGACCACCCTTTGCTTTTTATCCCCAGAAGATAAAAAGGCCGCAGGGTCTCTACATTTTTGAAGATTTGGAAATATCTGTTAAAAAGTGTAATAGAGTACTCCCTCTATTCCAAAATGATCTTCTTGTTAACTTTTATTTAGTGTCCCAAAATAATCTTCTTGTTGACCTTTATTTAGTGTCCCAAAATTATCTTCTTGTTGTAAGAGGAAGGGAGCTAGCTACACTTGCACATAGTCCAAAAGCATGGGCATGTTAGCCAATCCCATGCCATCAAGTGAGTGGCCACCGGTGCTCTTCAAAAATGCCTCAAAAATTCAAATTTCAAGCACTTTGAAACCACATTTTGAAAACTAATTTGAAACTCAAAATTTCAGGACAATAGGACATCAAACTCTATTCATAAGTCAATTTTTTTTGAAATGGTTCTTTTTTAGCTTAATCTATAACAATTTGTGTAACAAGAAGATCATTTTGGGATGGAGGGAGTATTTTGGAGTTGGTATGTGAATAGGAGTTGCAAATTGAAAGCAAATTGTAGATTGATGACACACTTAACTAAACATGCACTATTTGTGTAATTTTGGACTTTTGTATGCAAAACATAAGGAGGTCTCCACATGTTGAGGAACACACATCTTTATGTACAATACATCGCACAAGGGAAATGCTATATCATGAATGGGGTTCCATGAGCCATGAGCTTTGAGCCTAGATTTTTTGTCATAAATACTCAATTTCACCAATAATTATGTAAATAGGACCCTATAATTGTGCATTTTGAACTATTATCTTTTAAAAAACTTGCTTTTTTTTATTTCTTCAATTTTGAGCTCAAAATTTGTTCTTGCTCACCGTTCACAAGCTCAGCATTTTATGCTCACGAAATAGAGATGTCCCATCAAACGACTCCCATTGTTCTCTACAAGTCTTCCAAAATGTCAAGCAATTACTCTACTAATTTGGATTTTGCGTAATTCAAATTTAGTTAAATGTGGTTATTTTAGCTAATTTGCACTATAAGCAATCTATCTATTGGTTGGATATTCACATGTGACACGTTCTCCAAAGAACATTTGATTAGTATTTTTTCTCTATTGCAACCTAAAAAGTTCAAAACTATATCAAATATTACATTTACTAATTGCCTTAACAATGAGGTTGCCTTACCAAAGAAAGTTACTTCATTACTCATTACTTGACCACTTGAAGGCACATGCAACTTTAAAAATGCTAAAATTTCACATGATTTACAACCTAGAAGTAAGTTGCTAGTTTTTTTTTTTTGCAACTTTATTGTTATTGCTAGACCCTTTCAAATTTATTTATTGCAATAATTTTTGATGAAAATGATTGTTGTATCACTCAGTATTTATATATATAGTATAAAATGTTGAGAAATTAGTGTGGGCCAACCTAAATGCAAGATTTAGTGTAATTGCTAATGGGATATGTCTAATATTAGTTGGGGTTAAAAATCTCCCCAAACACCGCGTTGAAGTACACTTCAAGTTTTGAATTTTCTTACAAAAAGAAAGCCACTTACCAACTGTTTTCAAATGGATGAGTGTCGAAAACATCACCAAACCTTTCTCCTGGAAGGACGATAAAATTTTCAGCTTTTTACCTTTTTTACTGAAAGTTTCTCGAAGGAGGGCAATACAAGACTGGTAGATGGATAACTCCATGTCCACCTTCGACGAAGGCACACTAACTATTAATTCAATTGCACAACCCTGTTCATGACCTGAGCAAACCAAGCAATTTAGTTAAATAATTAATTGAACTACTTCATGGCTTAGAGCATCATCAATAGAGCACGGGCATTTGAGCGGGCCCTGGGACGGCAAAAACACTGCTATTTTTTTGACTAGTTTATAATTAGGAAATGAGATTACTATCATTGGAAGCGTATACAAAAACTAGTCAAACAAATAAAATGTCATATGGTATTGGAAATTGGACTAACAAACTAGAGCCCATTGAAAAAATAACTAAAGGACAAACCACACGGCAAACCATGCCTAATAAAGAAAAATTAGATAGTGGCACTCCAAATTTTTCAAAATTTGGAGTGCCACTATCTACTTTTTTCTTTATTAGGCATGGTTTGCCGTGATAGTAATCTCATTTCCTAATTATACACTAGTCAAAAAATAGCAATGTTTTTGCCGTCCCAGGGCCCGCTCAAATGCCCATGCTCTATTGATGATGCCCTTAGTACACATAACATTTAGTAGCCTGAAGAGAGGTTGCCTTTCCCTCTCTTGAGGTATCATTTCACGAACTTCATCCTGACACAAAAACAAAAACAAATTTTTTTTTATTTTTTATTTTTAAATTTTTCTGACATGACTGGCCCCCATGTCGACGTATGTGCACTAAACTAAACCTCTCTTTCATGAACTCTTTAACAAATTCAGACAAGTGTCCGCATAGCTAAAGATGTGTGTGGAATATTCCACACCATTTCATCTAGAGGGAGGGTAGTGCTTAGTAGCGCTATTGAATGTTATGCACTAATTATGATATTTAGTGTTAGCAACACTAATTGCAAACTACTACACTAAATGTCAACATGAACACTATTTATTGATTAAATTTCTACCAAAACTTTAGATTAGTACCACAATAGTTTAACTTGCATTAAAGTAGTATTCAACATTCACATTAATTGTCAACATGAACTTCAATTACCAACTAAATGAGAATTAGAATAAGTTAAATGATGGAGTGGATAATTCTATAAGTAACATTACACTAAATAACATTATCAGTGTAAATGCCACATTGCACGTACGTATTTGTAGGGTCAGGGTGAAAATACTCAAATATATTACCTTGCACCTATTACCACATATTACCAGAGTTTATGAATTCACAATCGGGAGGTTGAATATGAGAACTTGGAATTCATATTTAGAATTAGAAACCTTGATTTTGACTGGAACCGCATATGCAGTTAGAATCGAAACAATTACAAAGTAAGAGTAAATTCTTCCTTTACCCTTATTTGCAAATTAGCTCCAATTTTCAACACTGACCCCACAACACATGTATACAGTATAGTCAAGCCATGTGTTATTCATTTTGTGCTATTGCTTGAAGAACACTAAATCTCACGTTGTACTCAATAGCTCTGACACCTTGTTTGTGAGGCCAAGGTGAATAACAAACAAAGGTAAAAATAAGAATATGCTACTAATTTGCAGTTGGCCATTTTTAGTTCCTTTCAAGGATCCTAGGTTGAAATAAGATTCTTGAATCTAAATATGAATTTAAAATTCCCAAATTCAATCTTGTGATAGCAAATTTCTAAACTCTTGTGTTTTTTTGGCATATAAAATGCTGAGCTGTTTACCGCAGCCTAAGAAACAAGATGTCAGTCCAGCGTGAGATTTCGTGTTCTCGCTCCATCCGGGAGGACCACGGCTAAAACTCAGACCTTGACAAGATTGGAGATGCCCGCAGTCGAAATTTCTGCTCCGGGTAGCAATACATGCGGCACATGCCTCTAGCGGGCCAATCCCAGGCTGCCCGGAGAGAAATGTTACGCCATAACCCACATTCCACCCACATTCCATGCGACACGGGAATGACGGAATGGTGCTGAGGTTTTCGTCGACCAGTTTTTCGAGGAAAGTAGATAATGCAAGCGAGTGTTTATTTTTTGGAGATTTGGTGCTCAATTGCACCCAAAAAAAGTCTGGTTAAAGAATGTCAAAAAATTTGCCAAAAAACTTGGATGAAATCGTCAAAGAAGCTTGAAATTTAAAAAATCTTGGGTAAAATCGCCAAATTGTGGATGAAAACGACATGTAATATGTGGTAATGTGATATTTTCTATCACGTGGATGAATGTTGAAATTTGGAGCACAACTGTAACATTATAAATTGCCACTTTGACACTTTTAAAATAAAATAAAAAACTATGATGCAAGCATCTTTGATGGGTACATTCTCTACACTAAATATTGCGTTTAGGTAGCACCATACTAGTTTTGTTGATATTTTTGTATTATTTGAATATTTACCAAGACTACAATAATTTTTGTAAATAATTAATCTGATAAATAATGGAGGAAGCAAGCAAAGGTTGGGCGCAACAACAAGCGCCAATCAAATCATTCCAACGCATTATACAATCATCAGTGACCATGGGGTATCATGCTACAAAATACATTGTTGTAGCACACTAGAACAGCACAATGCAATTGTCACTAAAAGCCCAATGCTCCTTGAGAGTGAAACTTGAATCTAGCAACTAATCCCAATATATAATGTTAGACAAATGCGGAATCATGGTCCTTATCATCAAAAATGTAAAAGTGAGTTTGCTTTTAAATATTAGTTCCCTACATCTCTCCACATGGTTATGTGTACCAATATAATAACAAAAGTGCTAAAGTAGCAAGGAAGCTTGAGTGTTAAACAAAAGTAGGAATTCATGTAGCATAAAGAGAGTTGTACGTATGCCCCTCCATGTGGCCAAAGGTGAGTTATGAGGTAGCTTTGCCAAGGTAAGGCAACTTAATTGTTGAGACAACTTAAATGCACTCTTTGGTGTACACCAATAGTGCATTTAGATTGCCCCACACTAATTTATTGACATTCTACACTATATAAATACTTATTGATATTACAATAATTTTTATCAATAATCACTACAATAAACAAATTTTCTAGGGCTTGGCAACAACAACAAAGATGTGGGGAAACAAGCTAGCAACGTCCAAGTTGTAAACCATATGAACTCCTAATATATAAAGAGTTGCATGTGCCTCAAATAGCCCAGCAATGAGTTAAGAGGGAACATTTTAGGGTAAGGCAACCTAATTGTTAAGGCAACCCAAATGCATTATTTAGTGTACATTAATTGTTGCCATTAGGTTGCCTTACCATGGAAAGTTACCTCATGACTCATTACTTGGCCACTTGGAAGCATATGCAACTCTTTAGAAACTTGGATTTCACATGATTTACAGCTTGGACTCTAATTTGTTTTTTTGCAACTTTATTGTTGTTGCAAGAACCTTTAAAATTTATTAATTACAATCCCTGTAGCAGCTGTAAGTATTTATATAGTGTAAAATGTTGAGAGAATAATGTGCGCTAACCCAAACGCAGTATTCAATGTACACTGTACACAAAAGGCCGCTACTCCATTCTGCAATAAACCCAAGTTGCCCTGTGAGTTCACGGCAGTGTTTTTTTTTGCACCTACCACACGCCACATGGCCTCCTAGAAATGGAGAATTTTGAGAGGGAGAGAGACGCATTGGTTCATTATCTGACAAGGTGGCCTCATGAGGCCCAAAAAAAACACTGGTTCACGGAGTTAACAAAAAAAACTTTAGAGCCTGAAATGAGGGTCCCCTTAGTTTTTTCATTGGTTGAGTGACATGCACCAGAGAAAACATGCAAATCAGGCGAAATTGGATAGTATCATCCAAGTGTACATTCGTCCATAAAATTTGCTAGTTTGTATTACAGAAGGTTTCAAACCACGCAAAAGTGAGTTTTCTGAGGCGTCTTCATAGGTGGTTTTCTCCAGGTAAAATCATGTTTTCGCGCGTAAAAAAAAAAGTTTTGTGCACGCAACAAGGTGCAAGAAAGTGCAAGCATGAGCTTTTAGCATGAGAAAGCGAGAAGCATGGCGTCTCGTGTGAAAAAATCAGGAAGGTAACAAAAAAGCAATTGAAGAAATCATTGTGTGAAAATAGGGTTGGAGGGGAAAAAAAAGAAGAGAAGAAGAGTACCAAGTTTTGAAACTCCCTATAAGTAGGCTTCATCCAAAATTTGGTGCACCTTGTGTTTTTCTAAGAAGGATTTGGCAATTTCATCCATTTTTCACCCATTTTTTCTGAACAGTCAGTGTCAATTGACGTGAGCAAAATTTGTCAAGAAAAAGAACCCTCGTGATTATCCCTACATTGAATACTGTAATCAAGTTGCCCCATACTAATCTCTCAACATTTTACATTATATAAATGTTGTTGCTATTATAATAACTTTATCAATAATTATAATAATAAGCAAATTTTAAGTGGTTTGGCAACGACAACAAAATTGTGGAAAAATAAATTAACATTGTTCAAATCATAAATCATGTGAACTTTAAGTATTTAAAGAGTTGCATGCATCTCAAAGTGGCCAAATGATGAATCATGAGGTAACTTTCTAGGGTAAGGCAATCTAAATGCAATAAGGTAAGTTTACCCAATTTTGACCATGTACCTAATGCTGTCACTATGTACGTGTGGTAGTCATTTTAGGAGAGAAATCTAGGTACGTCATAGATAGCTTATCATCTCGGACACAGATGATAAGTTATCAATGACTTACCTAAATATCAGTCCTAAAATGACCACCATAGGTACATAGTGATAGCATTAGATACATGGTTGGGTAGGTACATAGTGATAGCATTAGGTGTATGGTTGGGATTGGATAAACCTACCTTATTCAGTACAATGTTGAGTTGATGAGGATGGGTAAGGTAGGAGGTTCATGAATGGAGCATCTAAGGGTTGAAACTGAATTTTGGGTAGGTAAAAATTCTTGAAATATTTTAGTAAATTTTCCTTGAAAGACAAGAAGAGTTGGCATCTAATCCAAGTTGTTTCATATTTTTTGAAACTTTGTGAAATTAGTTATGAAATTTGAAGTGAAAAGATCATAGGGCTCTAAAATGGAGCATCTCCTCAAAAATACATGAAATATACTTTGTTGAAAGACTATGAAAACAATATGTACAAACGGAGTACATTTAACCCCTAAGTGCCCTAGCGATGTGATCCCGTCGCTGGGAATTTTAGATGCATTTTTGAGATCCTAGATCTTTTTTTTTTGATCTAATTATAAACTACAATTATGAAGGCATTCAAGTTATTCATGCTAATGGAACAATGGTGAGGAAAGTCAACTGTTGTACAAGTGTTGCAAGGGATTTGATTGGGTGAAACACCATACGGAGCATGGTGGCAAGCACAGTTTTATAAGCTACAGCCGGTCAACATCCCTTGCAAGCTTCCTTGTGTGTGCTTTGTGGTAGTGGGAAAGTTGTTGGCAAGGGTTCAAGCATGTTCTAGACTCTTATTATGGCAACCGTCATGGACTGTGCCAGTCATTGTTTCTCATGCAATAGCAATTTGAAGCCCTAAAACTTAACATAAAAAGAAGTGCAATCTTCAATAATTTACAAGTGTGTGCATTCACATCTAATCTTGCTGCTCACAAAATTTAAGATGAATCAGGGTCTTGTAGAATTTTGTGAAAATCATCAAATAGCAACTACCTACCAAAACTGAGATTTTGCCATCACATGTTGTTTGATCAAATGTTATAATCTTCCATCTCCCACGGTCAATTGTTCCCAAAAATTGCAAGTCATTTTCTAAGTAGGTGTACCACTATTTTCAATGGTCACTTTTTGTGGATCATCGAATTGACTGAGATACGATGGCATCAAAGTTGTCGATTTCCAAATATCTTGATTTTGGTGAATATGGTCTGGGCGCTCAAGGGTTAACCCCTGAGCGCCCGATCAACATTATATTGTCAATGGGCCCACAACTTCATCTCACTTTTTTTCTCAATCCGTGCGGTGAAAACAGTCATGGTTGGTCCCCATCAACAAAGAAGATAGTTCTTTTTCAAATCCTGCAATCACTTTTTCTGAATGTAATTTTCCAAGCTGTGGTGACCACTAAACCCTCCATTTTCTCCTAAATCCTAAAATAATTTTGGACGCTCCGGGGTTAAGGAGGTACTCCATTTTAGAGCCTGCCCCGAATTAGAGCCTCCTACCTTAGTAAGACAAGATAAGCAGAATCTCAGCGCAGCATCTTGCGAAGTGCGAATTGCAACCCAGTGATTTGTCACAAACCTGCACAGTACTTTTCCTTTTTTGTATAGAAAAAGTTAAAGAGCGCTTTGACCAGGTGTTCTAAAGGTATCTGTAGCTCCTGTTCCAGCACATGCTCTATTTTGTTTTCCTCCAGGGCTCCACTTATCTGGTTGCTGCAGGACACCAGGGCTTCACGGCATTCAGAAAAGCCAGAGTTGGTTACACTATGGGCCAAACTTCCATGCTGCATTTGAATAGGTGAATTGCAAAAAGGACATGGGAGTTACAATAGGGGTAGTTACAGCACTTTCTTGACGGTCTGTGGTTAATGAGAACACAAAAGTGTTGCTTTGTTGTTGGTTGTAAGAGTTTCCATTTTGGTTAGCATGCTAAACTTCTCATCGTCTCATCTTCTCCTCCGGAAATGAAGAATGGGGCAGTGAGAGGTTTAACAAGAGAAGTTTCACATCTTGCAACTCACGTTTCAACTTGTCGTGTCTATTTTTATTATCGATTGACTACTCCCATTGGTGGAGAGCGCAATAATTATTACATCTTTTGAAAGCAAGTAATCATTCCCCATTCTCATTCTCCAAAAAAAACAAACAAAGTGTCACACCATCTTCTTAAAGAATAAGCTCCTATTGACTTCTCTTTTCTCTCCACAACTTCTCAATCTCCATTCTCTTTTCATTCTCCAAGAAGCCATGACTACCCGTGTTGGAGAAAAGCATAATAAAAAACTACGAATGATGTTCTCTCGCCAAATACGGGAATCTAAGGAATTTGAGTTTTCCAGGTTGATAACCATGGCCAATTCCAATGCGACCTGGAAGTTTGTCCTGTGTCTCCACGTTCAGCTGAAATTTCAGAAATTGATTGGTGGAGGGCTGAAATTTGGAACTTGGAGCTTCACATTGTATTTCAAGCCTTAGTTCAGTTATAAATGTTTTCATGGTATAACACTTTTTGGAAGTTTTGGCGTTAAGAAAAGTGGATTTTCATTCATAAGTAGCGTGCAATGTCTTGAGTGATTGACAAAAGCAACCATTACACCTAAGTCTTTGTCAACAACACAACTAAGATTTTATCCAATAATCTAAATCCTATAAAGCAATTACAATTTTTTTACAAGAACGAGTTGATATCATTTCCAAGTGCCCTAAAACTTTCAAAAAAAATTGACACTATCTGAAATTAGTATAAATTTTAAATAAAATACCCAAATAAAACTATACTTTAACATTTTCTCCTATTCTTTTGTATTCTTTTTTAATCATATTTTTCTTTAGCCTATTATATGTCATACTCTTTCACATAGTTGCTCATTCTTCTTACTATCACGAGCATAACATCCACTACCGGTATGCATGTTGATAGAAAGTGGCCCAAAAGACCTTGTAAAATTAAAAATATATGGTTAGTAAATCGTAAGACTTGCCTGCATTGTAGCAATAATTTGTCCAAGCAAGAATATAGCAATAATGTTAATAAAGCTAATAAATCAACACCAATGCCCATTACACTATTCACATAATACGTACACCCGTCACAATTGACAAAATGAGACCAACGGACAACCAACCAAAAAAATCAAACCTATAACGACAAACGAAAAAAAAGGTGTTATTCTTCAAAACATAGGGAAAAGGTCAATAAAAAAATTGCCTATCATGTGGTGTATAAGACAGCATCAAGTACTCAAAATTTAAGGTAGATTGCCTTCTATATAAATAGAAGATAAATACTTTTATAATTGATCGAACCATGACAATATAACACCAATTCCAAATAGTCTCACAAAGTACTGTAGAAGCAAAAAATCAACGTTGGGCAAGCTGTTTTATCTGCGTTTAGGCATGAGAGAGCTCCAGAAGAAGTTCAAGAATATTGCCTGTGCACAAAACAGACGAAAATCCACATGTTCAGAACATGGTCATCCTCCTGGAATAATACTAAGATCTGTTTCTTAAGGAATTCATTTCTGAGTGAGATCCAGAATTTTAAAAAATGCTATACATGTTGGGATAGACAGTAGAGTTGGTAGCGCAGTCAATACCTGAGCAAAATTTGAGATGTCTTTGAGCCTCATGCTTGAGTTGATACCTGAAGGGAACATTCAGACCCTGACGAAGCTCAACCTCATCAGTTGACAGTCCACTTTCATAATAGATGCAATATTGATCACAAACCTGAGAACTTGCAAAAAAAAACACAAAGAAAATATGAAGAGACTAAGGAAACTGACATTCCTGGATAAAGGCCCTGTTTGCAAAGATCTCTCAAATACGTGCAAAACAGTAGGAAATGCAAATGGAGAGTCGCCCTACCTTTATCGCAAGTTCCTCTCAATCCAGTTGCTAATAATGTCCAAAGAGCCTTGAAGTGATTCCTCGTCATAAAATAGCTCTGTCTACAAATGACAGAAGAAATATTAGTTCTTAAGTATCACAAACAAAAAGGTTGGTGATCCACTCTGTTGAGACATCAACGTATCCAGCAAGCAGGGCGAAGCACAGGCCTCACCAATAATAACAGGGAGTTTACCAAGTTGCTCTACAGTAAGCAAATAATGTCAGCAGTTGTAAGAGCCTGAGCAGAAACCATGGTTATATGAAAACACTCACAATATAAAGACGTTGCTGCTGGTGCCAACAATAGCTTGGTTTCTGAGAATAAAAAACGAGGCGGCCAGCTACGCGTCCAAATCCTCCTCTTCAAAGTCACGCTGTGGCACCTTCGCCAGGCTTTTTTCAAGACTAGCAAGCACTTTGTAGTAACTCTCTACCTCGTCCTGAGGAAATACCCCTTGTCGCAGGGCTGCTGAAATGAAAACATGCAGCACGTCTTGCGCTTTCTCTCGCCAGAGCAGGCTATCCTCATCGGGCATGGACAGCAGCTGTTGCGTGGCGGTTTCAAAGGTCTTCTTCTTGGCTCCATCTTTGCCCAACTCACGGCGCCACTTCTCAAAGGCAACGGTCCAGCATTTCAGAACCACATTCCGGCATTCCCTGGTCCAACGGTCTTCCAGTTGCTGCTTGACTCTCATAGTCTGCGCTCGCTTTCTCGCCACCGCCCTAATCAGAGACGAGCTCACCTCCGGCAACTCCTTGGGGTCCAAAACACGAACATAGGCACCCAGAAAAAGAGTCTTATCAGAAACTGCGTGACCAAGACGCGTGTTGTCTAGATCCACCTGGAGCTGCAGGTTGGATTGAAGAAACGTGGTCAAGCGCTTCATGATTTTCAAGCCGGTGCTCTTGCTTCCTGAAAGACCAAGAAGAAAGTCATCCCCAAAGCGTACGTATTGTATTCTGGTGAAACCAGGGTCTTTGTAGTTCTTCCGACTGATTGCCAGTTTCCTTGCCACTGCCAAGCGATGCTGCTTCTCACGCTTCATCTGGTCAGCATTAGCTCCGATTCTCGCCAGCGTCCTCTTGTCAAACATCATCAGCCTTCGGTACGCAGGGTTAACACTACGATCCTTGGCTCCGGAGTTCCACTCTTTCATAATCGCCTCCACTTCATCGTCAAGCTTCTGGTAATAGATGCTGCATAAGAGAGACGACAGAATCCCCCCTTCTTCAACACCCGTTCTCTCCAACCCTATCACACCTGCATTGAACATCTGAAACAACGTATCCATGAACCGCTGATCCTGCATCTTCTCCGAGAGAATGTTCTTCAGTCGTTTTTGATTCGTTTCGTCGTAGCTTTTCTCCACAGAAAACTCCATGAACCATGACGTTCCTCGCCACCCGTACTTCACCTGCTCAAGTGCGGTGTGCTTGCAATTGTGCACGTGAGGAGAGGAATGAGCAAATATCTTCGCGAGAACAGCTCGAAACGCTTCCAGCACGATCTGGTTCTTCGGACTAACAACACGAATTGACCTCATCTTCTGCTCTAACCCTAACACGGGGACATTCACAAGGCGGACAGGGTGAAATGCATACGTCCCCGCTCGTAGTTCATCGGCCGTCTGCTCGCACCATCGCCAGTCGATGCTTTCTTGTGACCGGAAGATCACTTTTCCGTATTTCATTTTGATGTTCTCAAACGCCGCCGCTAAAGCCTCGGGATGCGCTATGGCGTCGATGACCTTCCGGTACATTCCATCCGCATGCGGCTTCAGCCTTGTCATTCCCTCCTCATCATCATCGGAATCGCTATACCTCTCATCAACCTCTTCGTCATTATCAGAATCTCCATCCGAAACCCTAAATCCTCCATTTCCTTCGCCATATTCTGCAGGTTCTTTAATGTCATCATCCGAATCGTAATCGTAATCCGAATCACTGAACTCTTCGTCGGCAGCATTTTCTGTTGGTTTGTCTGCACCGGAATCGGGTGAGATCCTCTCGAGCTTTACAACGTTTTCTACGATTTCATCTGCGCCAGGATCCTCACCCGATTTGCTTCGCCTCCCGGGTTCATCATCATTCTCGTCCTCCGCTCCTTCCAAAAATCTCACAATGTCCAACGCCGCATCGTTTGCCGCTCCTCTCACCATCCTACAAGGCATAAAGGGCGAAGCTCGACCCTGCACATCGTGCAAGAGTGACGACGTCGCAAAAGGAGCCTCCTCCAACGCCAATACGCGCTTGTTCAATTCCAAAGGTGCCCCGATCCGCGACCTCTTCCCTGCGCGAATTCCATCGCCGGCATTCCGAGCCAGGAACCTCAAATGCCGAAACATCGCCACGGCAATCGCAACATCCAAAACAAAAGAAACCAAACCTGGCCGATCCTACAGTTGGCTATTCGAAGGCAGGCTCCGCCATGAGCACCACGCTCCACAAGCGCAACATGCGACCAGATTGCATATGCACAACCTGGAGGTAACCCCAAACCCTACAACCCTACAACCCTACAACCTTAAACCCTAAAATCCAAAAATCTTAACCCTAAAATCCTAAACTTTGATGGGAAGGAGAGAGAGGGTCTTGTGATTAGGTTTCAGGTCGCAATTTGGGTGTCACAATAGCATGAACAATCCCAACAAGCTCCATCTGAATTCAAACAAATGGCCTCTTAGGTCAACTGAATCTCATGCTGTATAAGAGTTCTACACTAAATAATGCATTTAGGTTGCCTTAACAATTAGGTTGCCTTATTTTGGAAAGTTGTCTCATGACTCATTGTCACATGGTTTACTACCTAGATGTCATTAGTTTGATTTCTCCACTTTGTATTGGCAAGCTCATGCGACTCTCTAGATACTAGGATCTCACATGGTTTACTACCTAGATAGCTTTGTTATTATTGCTAGGCCATTTAAAATTTGTTTGTTGCAATAATTATTGACAAACTTATTGTGGTATTAGTAACTATTTATATAGTGTAGAATATCACCCAAGGAGCATGTATAAATCCCCCGTGAGCATCACAAGGGATTTATATACGCTCCTTGTGTCAAGGAATTAGAGTAGGGGCAAACTAAATGCACTATTTAATGTAGATTCAAAGAAATTAATTGTCTTTTGGTTTGAGTTGAGAATGGTGTTCACTTCACCCTTTTAGTAAGAATATTTTTTAGGTATTGGATATCTCCAACAAAATAGATCCTTTTACAACTAGTGACAAATATGATGAAGATTGTGAAGGAAATGATCAATGTCTCTCACTCTTGTGAACTTGTTCCATCTCCAACAAAGTATATTTATAATACCAAATGCTTTACATTGGATTGAACTTCACAATCCAAAATATGCACTTTTTGTCTCTTGAAACAATGGCGGATTTGAGTGTGAAAAGTGGATGCTAAAGTAGATTTTATCTAGAGGTAGGGTTTGATAACGTGAGGCAGCATATAAACACCTACATTAAATATTGCATGTAGGTTGCTCCATAGTAATTTCTCAACATTTTACACTATATAAATAGTCATTGATTCAAAAAGTAATTTTCATCAACAAACACCAAAGTTAAGGAGGAGGGTAAGGTAGGGCGAGAGGATTTTGGAACTTTGGACAAAACCACGTGCAAATTGTATCTAGAAAGTTGCATGCGCCTCTAGGCGGCCAAGGGGTGAGTCATGCAATAACTTTCTAAGATAAGGCAACCTAAGTGCACTATTTAGTTTACTCAAACTTCTTCATCCTCAAAATCGCTTCTCTAGATGCAAAACCTTCTCCCTTGTAGTGCAAAGCCAAAAAAACAGCTATGCTTACAAAAGGCTTTATCTATGTGAACTGTTGTGAATATATAGCATCAATCTCCTGCTTCCATCCAAAGCCAATGAAATACTTTCAACAATTCCCATTTTTATGCAAGGGAAACAACTTTACCAAGTTAAGGTAAGAGGTTCATAAACTGTATCTTTAACCCCTAAAGCACTCAACTCAAATTTTCACCAAAACCGCTCCAAAACTGCCATTTCTAGTACAAGTACCAAATTTTAGAAAAATTAAACGTTTTTTGACAAATTTAGCCATAATATCTTGTACTACACTAGTATCCAAAGATGTGAAAAAAATTCAGGAATTTTCATCATGTAGATTGTTAGATATTTGAGTTTGAATTGACAAAAAGCCATTTTTTGTCTCTGCAAAAATCTGGGCAGTTGCACTTCACAAGGTCATATTTGTATGAAAAAATTCCAAAATAGTTGTAATTTTTTGGACTTGTTCTTCAAAGCAAGTTGGGTACTCACTTGAAAAATTTCAAATCATTTGGAATTGCAAAACACATGGAGAAAATAAGAGTAAGTAAAAAGAAGTAAAGAATGATTCAAACCACTAAATTGTTAAGAACTTAAATATGGAAATGAAAAATTTCAATCCTAGTGGTAGTAATGTTGTAATAAACAATCTACATTTTTTGATTTTGTTTTTTTTCTAAAATATTGAAAATTGAGTAAATTAATGGAATTCAAAGTTTATTTTAGAGTAGAGATTCCATAACTGCCCGCAAACAAAATCTCCTCATAACTTTCATCTCATTCATCAAAATGGAATGATTCAAAGCTTCCCAAGTATACATAAATCTAAAGAACCAATTTCAAAAAACAAAATTCAAAAAATGTAGTTTTTAAGAATTTTTATGGCGGCTCGGTAAGCAAAGAAAACAACATGTCATGTAATAACCTTTGAACCATGAAGTCAAAAGTTATGAAAATTTTTGGGCCTTAAAGCTACTCCTTGGACACATCATATGTGAAATTTTCAAAGAAAAAAGTGAAAATCCCATTGGTAGTGAGCTGCCCAAATTTGCTATGTTGCCAAAAAAGGGTGTTCAGGACTTTAAGGGTTAAGCATACCTACCTCATTAATGGCAGTGACAGATATCTCAAGAAATGTTTCATATGTTTGTTCTTAGATAGTAGACGCATTATTTAGAACATGGTAGGTTTATGGACCTCCTACCTTAGAGCATCCGCACCCACGCATGTATAGGGCCTCTTGCACACAATTCTTGGATGATATATGCTTAGAACCCCTCAAAATGTTCTCTTGACACTCAACTTGAGTGTGTCAAGCAATGGCCCTTGAAATCACCATTCATTCTAAGTTTAACTTAGTGAGCTCTATCTTCTTCTCCACTTGATGATTGGTCAAATAACTATTTGTGGGGCCAAATGACTATTTGTGTAACACACTTGACAAGCAAGGGTGGGGGACAAGAACTTTGAGGGCTCTCCAAAAGCAAATGGAAACACTTGGCCTAGGGATTGCGTGCAAGGGTGCGGATACTCTAAGACAACCTAAATGCACTATTTAGTGTATTCAAAATTCTTCATCCTCAAGGTAAGCTAAGGTAGACGTACCTTATTCCAGAAGTGAACCTTATTCTGTGCATCTATACCCCTATTGGGAATTTTGTGCCCAAAATCTAGGGATGCCATAGATGCCCTATTTTTTGGGTCCCAAAAAATAAGACATCAATGGCATCCCTAGATTTTGGGCACAAACTTCCCACCAAGGTATAGATGCACAAAATAAGGTTCACGCTCGGAATAAGGTAAGGTAGGAGCACCCAATTGCAACACCAACCATTCTCCAACATTTAAAATTAAACTTAACGTAAACAGGTTTACACCCAATCAAGACACGAATGCACCCAAACCAGACACGCAAGTTGACATAAGGGGATAGAAATTGTGTAAGTGGTAATTTTTGATTGGATGTGACATGCGCATGACATGATCTTGTTGTTGTCGCTTTTTCAAAGGTTTAGTGTTTACAATAAGTAAATCTAGGAAGTTGTTTCCAACAATTCATAATTTATTCATATGATCTTAGAAAATTCCAAAAACAATTTTCCTTGCATCTGTATCCATTTCCTAACAAGTCCATGCCATCCGATTCTAAGAAGACCCTCCCAATTACCACATCTGAGGTAAGTGTCGCATTTGGGTGCTTCTACGTAAACCTCTACCTTAGCTTCTCTTGATGCAAAACCTTCTTCCTTGCAATGCAAGGCCAAAAACAAGCAGCTATGCTCCAAGTGGCCTTCCTCTATCGAGTTGTGAATACAGAGCATCAGTCGGCTGCTCCCATCCAGAGCCAATGAAATCCTTTCAGCAACCGCCATTTCTCTGCGAGGGCAGAGCAGCAGCTCTACCGAGTTCGTGTTCAAATCGCTAAACCCAAATTCCTCTCCGTATTTATGATCTCCAAGCCCTCGAAAGCATGACGATGTATCACCACCGCAGCGACTGATTGCAAGAAAGCAGAACCCACAAAGAATTCCTTTCATATTGGGTTGCCTTGCAAAATCCGCCTCCTTTTCCAATGAAGCTTGCAATCGGAAGAAGGCGCAGCTCACGGGTGTCGCTGTCGCAGTGGAGACTGCTTTCGGTTTCTGCTCTTTTGTTGCTGCTACTGCCATTCTCGTCTGTGAGTTGTACCACGCCTTTGGACGATTACGTCGCCAAGCCGGACGCCCATTACAGGTAAGCATTCGCATCCACCAGACACAGTCAAATTCTTGGAATGAATGCCTTTTTGGAGGCTTTGGGGCAGTGGAATTCCTTGATTACGCGTTAGAGTGAAACTGAGTCGAGTGCTTGGGAAATGAGGATTGGCGTTATGAGCACTTTGGCAGATGGCACGACACGGGGGCGCGATTGAAGGGGAGGTTTGTTACGGGACCGTGGGACGGCGTGGTGCTCAACATGACGAGCCAAGCGTGGCTTTCGTCGTCCGAAGTCGACCGCTCCGTGTGGACGCATAATCTTGTCATTCTGGTGAGACCCCGACATCGCCGTTTTTTTTCCATAGCAAGAAAGTTGGAACTACTGTATCTCTCTGTATTTTTTGGCTTAGCTGAGATTGCTCCAAGAATCACCAGTTCTGGAAAAAAAATTGCATAATAATTTTTGTTTGCAATATTTTACTAAATCTGGACTATTCATGTACTTTTTGGAATTCGTGTGCAAAACATCGAGATATATCTGGATGTATGTTGAGGGCCATTGATCTCTACACTGAATAGTGCATTTAGGTTGCCTTGACAATTAGGTTGCCTTCCCTTGGTACCTCATGACTCATTGCTTGGTCACTTCGAGGTTCATTGGTCATTTGGAGGTTCATGCAAGGCTTTAGATATTAGGATTTCACATGGTTTAAGGTAGCTGCACCCATAGGCGAGGGTGTCTCCATAAGTGTGATCTAACCATGTCAGGATGAACAAATACTAAAAAAACTGGTTATGGGTGATGAAGTGATGGTTGTGGGTGACTGGCATGACGGTTTTGAGTACCCCATCTCACTATTTAAGAACCAATGAGCCTTGTTTTTAGCATCTCTTACACACGGCTTTACATTTTGAGTGATTTTGGACTTTGAAAAATCTCTATGAACAAATGCTTGCAGTTGGAACTTTGAAATTGATGCCAATATTTTTAGTTTCCTTTTGCTAGCTTACAGTTTTTCAAAGTTAGTCAATTGTTCTACCTACTCCAAAACCCTTATTTCCACGCTCATGGGTGCGGCTACCTTACCATGTGGATGCCACCAGCATCATTGTTGTGGCTAGGACCTTTAAATTTGTTTTTTTGCAGTAATTAATGATGAAAATTACTGTAGCAGCAGTAAGTGTTTATGTACTGTAAACTGTCAAGAAATTAGTGTGGAGCAACCTAAACGCAATATTCAGTGTAGATGTTTTTTACACGCATCCGCAATTTTTTGCACAAGTCTCACATGATGTTTTCTGTTTCAATTTTTCATTTCTGGACGTTGCATGGTTCAATTTTTGTTCAGTGTGGCATTTTGGTAGTTTCAGGTAGTTTACAACAAACTTTCATTGAAGTTTCACTAAATACTTGCATTATCTTCTTTAAACTACCTACAGGCTTGCATCTTTATTTTTATTTTTAAACTTGTCGAAATTTGACTGTATCCAGAAGTTGAGTTTCTCTAAAATTCATTTTTCTTTGCTGTCAATGCTCTTCCTTCGTTCATTGCTCCGATTTCTTTGTAATGTAGGCTTCAGGGGTAGAGTGGGTGTTCTTAGAAGTAGCTCACTCTACCATTTTTAAAAGCAGTGCATACATAAGTGTACTTGCGCTTAGCCATGAAATTGTGCATACACACTCATAGGAACCACTGTTGAAGGTGGTAATGAGAATCACCCTTTTTACTCTCTACTGAAAAGATTGAAAAGACTGAAAAGAGAATTTGGAAATCTCTCACTTTTGCTGAGAAATCTGAATATGAGAATAAGTAATGTTCATGGGGGAGATAGCAATGTCTCAAGGAGTAAAAATTTGGCAATAATAAGAGATTGTGTGAACAGAAACCAAAGAGGATTGCCTATGAAACCGTGTTTTTGCTCATTGGCGGAGGTAGCAACAGTGGCGATCTTCCAAAGGCGACGGACGAGCTTGTGCTGCTAGCTGCGGCGTGAGTTTCATCTACACTATGTTTTCTATTTTTGTACTTTACCGAAAAAATGGTTCATTTCTGTGGTGGCACACGAAAATCATGAACAACACTAAATGGTACAAATAGTGTGTAGAGTTTAGTCAGATTAATGTTTCTGTTAAAAGTGCATGTGCAATGAGAAATCTGTTTTTGCAACCTTTCAACTAGCTGCCTATGTTTGCAATGCTTCGAAAATCTATAACAGATTGATAATTGCAAACTTCCTTACATTTTTGCTTTTATACCACAAGCACTTTGGAAACATCAAATGCACTTTTTATGAAAAGGATGTCTGCACTTGCACTTGTGAGAGCCATTGTTTTTTTGGGGTGCAACTCATTGGTTTCTCAGATTGGCAGTAAAGACAAGGACATTGGCTGCGGTAGTTTTTCAAGTTCCAAATCAACCAATGCGCTTTGGGAGCGACAAGCTGCACTCCCTGAGATCCGAAGACGACATTATTGCATGTGAGCCTTTGAGGTTCTCCCCTTTGCAGCTTCAGGATGCCCTAATGTTTGCTTGAACTTTGAAAACCGGTAATCATGTTATGTCCTCATTGTGTTATTTCTGCGCATAGTTTCATTTCACATGGCTCGGTTTGCTGTACCTGAGTCAATGTCAAAATGTGTACCGTTACCACAGATACATGGGCACATTTTTTCGAGGATACCGGGAGGGTGGAATGGCCTGCCCACATTCCCATGACCAAGGCAACCATTCGTGCTATGGATACTGTACAAGCTTATGCTTCTAGTCAGCTGAACCTGCAGGTTGGTATTTCTATAGTTTCTGCTAAGAGAATGCGTGACTGTTTTGGAATTCCTGTACATCACATCTCTCCTGTTGTAATGCTTTCAGTGGCCTTGTAATTTGTATTCATAATTATTTCATGGTTTTAGACCTAAACCCTGCCTAAATCTGTATACATAGATGTTTAGGTCACATTGTGTTGTCTGTTGTCTGTTGTCTGAAGTTTGTGTTGTGAAAGGAATTGTTGCCAGTAATTTTAGTACTTGTGGAATATGGTGCTGCTGTAAACTTTTTTATTTTTCACCTTTTGGTTTTTTTTTACTTTTCCTTTCATTTTTTTTTCTTCAGTGATGTCGTGATGATCTCGTATGCACAACCAATTCTCGTGGCCCTTACTGCACAGGTGGAGTCGTTTGTTGTTGGAGGTGCCAGTAAGCGTGGCTGGACGACTTGGTTAACAGGTGCTGTAGATGAGGTATAATACTTGGCCGTGTTAAACCCTACCAATTTATAACCCCATTTAAGGCAGTTTCTAACGTAAACCCTTCTAATTGAAACGCTACCATGTTTTCTCAATTACCTCTAAGAGTTGGGATTCTCCACTAGTGCTTGATGAGTGTTCCAATGGCGTCTTGGTCTTCAATTAATAAACAATCTAGATCTAATTCTGCTCAGTCGGTCAGTTGAGGACTAAGATTGTTATTTCTATTTTTGGAACCTTTTTTTTTACACCACCTCTCAAGTGTGCGATGGACATATTATCTTATTTTCAGCTGCATTAGTAAGATATCGTGGCTGTTTGGGTTTGTGTCCAGCGTGTGGTGGGCGTTGTGCCCATGGTCATGGATTTGCTGAACTCTGTGAAGAATCTACATCACTTTTACCGCTCTCTAGGTGGCTGGCCAGTATCCTTCGAGCCTTACTATTCAATGAATGTGACTGCCAATCTCGACACAACCGAATTTGAAAAACTCATGGTGAGTTCGCCTTTAAATCCCTAGTTTTGTAGACTGGCCTTATGATTGTAAATTTGAAATGGCAGGGCTTGCAGGAAGGTTATGAGGGAGCAAAGTCTTTGTCTTGTTGTCACACATGTTATTTCAGTTAGTGAGAGACTTTGAATAGTGCAACTAATTTGGGTGGATTTTGTCTAATTAGTATGAAAATGTGTCAGACCTCCTTACTTTTGATTATTGTGAACTACTTTATTTAGTACGCCTTGCAAATTCACCTATTACTTGAACTAGTACAATTTAGCGTTCTTAGGGCCGGGCGCAGCAATTGAATTGAAATAACTTGTGTAGTTTTTTTCATTTCCCACTTGAAAAAGTTCTAGTCCACGTGTATAAACAGGCAATTGTGGACCCTTACGTGTATACCAGTCGCCTCACCATGCCAAAGCTTATCATCACCTCTTCCAATGACGAGTTTTTTCTGATTGACGACAGGTATCTATTCTCCACTTGCACTTTCAATCCGTTTGGATTTCCCCTCACAATTCATGTAGTCTACTTGAGCTTCCTTTCAAACCTGGATTTTCTTCATTGTGGCAAATTCTTATAGAATGGCTCTCAAGTTTAGTTTTGTGTAGAACGAATGTCTTTGAAAATTCTGTGCTATCTTTGGTTCGTTGGGCAACCATAGTACACTTTGTTTGGTTAAACCCCCCATAGCCAAAGCTTGCAGGATATGTCCATGCATGCTGAGATGTCAGAGGCCATCTAAATGTAACCCTCTGCTGCATTTTGCAGCATGTTTTTCTGGAATGTATTAGAAGGTGAGAAGCACCACTTGGTTTTGGCCAACTGTGAACACAGTCTCGCCACCGGCTTGCCCAAGGTAACAGCACAGTCATCACAGACAACCCCTCCGTTAGATGGACATTTTTCTAAGTATTAGGTTTTCAGACATTAAAGTCATACAATCCTCATATTGAAATAACTTTAGGTTTACGCTTAGGGCTATTTTATAAATGGTTCTTCCAAGGCAAACAGATTGCAAAACTATAATAAACACTACAAACCAAATAACACAAATGCAAAGTACATCTCAATTGTATAAGAATTGTAAGAATTGTATAAGAATTGGATGAACAAAATCCATTTAAGATAATGAACCCAATGTTGTTTGTTTTGAAATTCTTTTGAAATTGTATGTTCATCATATGCACAGTGGATGCTGGTTCTCACAGTGGTTACTGTTTCTACAATACAAACAATGTTAACTTGATGTTAGTGTGATATTAGTGTCTTTATTTTTAATCAACTTGGTCTTCTCCCTTCATTTGTAATTGATCTATGGACACCAATGTCATATTCTTTTGAGAATTATTGGACCACTTGGATTTGAGAGGTTTTACTTTGAAGAGTACAAGTAAACCCTAGATTTTCAGATATTTGTGCCTTAGATTGTATTTTGTAGACCCAAGCGTCTGTAATATAGGTGAAGAGATACTTGCATGAACGTTAACATTGGCTTGCCTTGTGTTAACCCCTCATTGCTTGCGGATCTGAAAATACACGGGAAATGAGGACAGTTTTGTCCGTTTAGGCGATGAGGGGTTAAGGAGCTGAAATGGTGTGTGATATGAGTGCAGCTTTTGGCAGCTACTGAAGCCTTCCACTTAAGTGTAGCAATGGAAAAAAAGCGCATTAAACAAGCTAGTGGAGACCAATGCTTGACGTCTCGGCCCAAGTGCTGGTGGACCTTTGATAGAGCCACTGGAAACTTTGTTGTGAGTGCATCTGAGCAACCACTTAAAGCTACCCTGTGGTACGCTCACTCCATACCCAGCTCCGGACGACGAGATTTTCGTTGGCTTACTGCAAATTTTGGAAATTGGTAAGCAATTTTTTTTTCTATTGTGTCTATCACTTTCAAATACCGCTGGTAACAACTCAAGTGTAAGTAACTCTAGACCAAACCAGCGCCTACAACAAGTGTAAGGGTATGTTCACACTTGATGTTAAGAGTGGTTGTAGCAAAGGAAAACTAGATGCATTTGGACACACCTTTAGACTGCATTCATACTGCTTATACCCCTCCTAACACTACGTGTGAACATATCCTAAGCCAACTGTCAAGCAACTCTTGAGCTATCAATAGAGCTTCTCAGCCTTAAATTGCCCATTGAAGAAATGTTTAGAAGCAATGAATATGTTAAGAGTCACTTTCAAAAGTTCCAAACAAACCCAAAATTTGATCATATAAGTGCCTTAACCATGTTTTGGATGGGCAAAGATCTTGACTTCATTGATGGTATAGATTTAACAAGCTACACAATTTATTTCATTTATTGCGCTTTGCACTAATAGCACTAACCTACACTATATCAAGAAATAAGTGACTTTTCAAAGCTAGTTCATAGTTACTTAGGCAAATGTAGTCTATATTTTGGATCATGGTATTTAAATGCTGTCTCAAATATTGTGGCTCGAGTGGTTTAGGGAGGTTTTGTGGGCACGCATCTCAACTAGAAGGGTGGGTGAAGGATATTGCATATACGGAGGTTGTGCCACCAATTTGATATCTAGGGGCAATAAATAGTTGTGGCCAAAATCCTAGCACAAGAAGCATGCCACACCTTCACACTAACTACACCTAATCAATTTTAAATTCACCCAAATTAGTGTAAAGAGGTTGTGCGTTTTATAAATTCCTACTGCACTAATTGATGTAACTTGTGTAGTCTATAGTTAGTCTAGTTTGAGTTGTATTGTTATGTTCCGGACAATTTACTGGGGCTTGTCGACTGTTCTGACATTTTGAGGTTATGTTTTTTCTCAGTTCTACAATTGTCGTGGCTGGAATGTGCTTGCAACCGATTCTCTTCCGACCTCACATGCTCAGTACAAGTGCATTCAGCAGTGCAACTTACTCATGTGCTGCTACGGCGGTTTTGCCAGAGGTTTGAGTTCCCGACCCTTTGAAATGAATTTTTTTCGTCAATTCTAGCGGAAGCTCTTACTAGCCTTACTTGTACAATAGAACATGTCTAAAAGCATCTTGCCCAAGTGAATAATCTCCAAAAATGAATGTAGTGATGCTTGGATAAGGTCAATGTTTTGGGCAAGAAAAAAAATTGATCGTATTCGAGCATTGATGCTAAACAAACACTCCATTTACCTAGGCACAAAATACACAAAAAAAGAAGTGAGACCTTGAAACTATCCAAACATTTCTCTTACAAAAGTTGACCTTATTCAAGCACCGTTGTACTAACTTCTCGGTCCCAACCTCAAACCTTGGACTCGGGTCTCAAGGTTAACCCCTCATCGCCTAAGCGGAAGTTTTTGTCCCTAAGTTTTGTCTTATTTGAGACGTGCCGGCAACGAGGGATTAAGGTTGATGTTTAATGAAAAATTTGCCTAAGTGCATATATTCATATGTCCTACCCCGGTCTTGACTGTATCCAATTAAACAGGTTCTGTTGTATCCAAATATGCTTGGTTTGGTTTCATAATAATCTTGCTCTGACATTACACCCTTTTCAGGAAGGATTTGGTGCATACTTTGTAGAGCTGGAGTTCAGAGGTCCCCAATGGCCATCACCGTTCATATTCACCACAGAGGCTGTCATTGCTCCAGACAATTTCCCTTTTGCAGATTGTCATGGAGTCCATTGCTATGGTACTTTGGTGTAATCCATGTTGGAGTTTAAGTTTACCATTTGATTAAACCTGAAGTGTGAAGTGTACCGACTTTGTGGTAGCTAGAGCACCCATTGGACATTGGTAGTTGGGAAATTGAAAAGCTACATCGCTTGCAGGTGTGTAATATATATGATAGTCTTTTTTTTACATATTTCTGAGTATGTAGAGAGACATCAAAATACAATACAATGATGCTTGGATACGGTCAACCTTTGTAAGAAAAATGTTCGGGTAGTGTCAAGGTCCCACTCTTTTAATTTTGTGTTTTGGGCCTTGTTAAATGGAGTGTTTGTTTGCGGTCAATGCTTGGATATGTTCAACCTTTTTTTTTCTTACCCAAGACATTGCCCTTATTCAAGCATCACTATAGTGTGTAATGTATCTTGCTGAATGTAGGAGATGGTTGAGTTTTCATATCATTCAATGTTTTATTTATATGGTCGGGTGGCATCAATCCCTTGTTGCATGAGGAAAAGAGTTTTTTATATCTTTTGTGACTAAATTGGCTTCTAACCTTTCTATTTATAACTCAAATAGTTACTGCCTTGTTTTAGCTTGAGTTGTCCTTATTGTGATTTTGATTTTGACAAGTGCTCTTGTCCCAAGGACTAGTAACTAATTGGAGCAAATAGGCTCTTAACGTTGTGATGTTGTTTTCATTGAGACCTATTGTAAACATTCTCAAGCTTTAACTTTAACAATTACAAGCCTTTGAGGAGAGTATAGTAAATAATTTGACCTTCTGGATTTAAAAGCTTTGTAAATATTAATTAGGTACATTTAGTTTTTTACATAGAAAGTTCATGTCTATACCTAACAACAATGCAGATAGGTTATTACAAAATAGCATTTTTAGTAATGTTTGCATTTTTTAGGCTTTTGATCATTTTTTGTTTGACTCAACAAACTCCAACGCAATGGTTTTTTGTTTGTGTTGTGGAGTACAACCCAATTTAGTCACATTTGTGAAGACAACTCTCTACTCTTGACTAGAAGTTTGCTTGTGAATATGAAAATATTCTTTGCCAACTTCTCTAAACATTTTGTCAACTTTGCTTGCACATGGAGTTTCCTTGACCTTCTTCTCATGCAAGGGCCATACAAGCCAAAGCAACTTGTTTGGTACCAACAAAGAAGTAAAATGTATTTTTGAAATATAGGGGGACAACCACTTCGCTCAAGGCTTTGTGCCTTATTTTAAAAATAACTTCTCCAAAATTCAAGGGCAGCAATTTGAAAACAACAATTTTCAAAAATTTAAAACTTCCGATTTCAAACTGAAAAAAATTATGTACCGTAAAATTTCAGAAAATCTACCTTTACACAAAGAAATAAGTGCTGCCAGTTGTTTATTTACAAAACGCCATTTTGAAAGGGCTTTTTATTTTGGTGTGGCCAGGCCTTCAATCGTGAGTTCAGTTGTCAAACACCCCCTCAGCCCCTCCTACCCATTCATTTCTTGCCACCTGGTGTTCTGGTTCCAAAATCATATTGCAACAGATTTGAGCCTGGGAGGGGCAGATATGTTGTCCTTTCTCAGTCAATCATATGGGAACAAATAAAGGAATATTCACCGGCTTATGATGTTGCAGATGATTGAACTGGGCCCTGAATCAATGCTTAGATTTAGGAGTTGCATTTGCTCCTTATCATCAATAGAGGCGGCACACTAGGGATTCCTTTCGCCAATCCCCATCACCCCCATGCAGTGATTTTCTTAGTCCCTAAAGCCCTGGTGCCTTTATTTTGTCAAAAGACACTCAACATTGCCATTTATATCGTCCAGTAAAAAAGTTTTAAAATTGGTCTTTTTCCACACCTAATTGTAGGATCTTGTACTAAACTAGTATAAGAATGTGGAAAAAAATCAAAATTTTTGGCTGCACATATTACAAGATATTTGCATTTAAAGTGTAAAAAACAAACTTTTTGCACCTTGCATGACTAGATTATTTGACTTTGAACCTTTTTAACTTAGAATTTTTTGCACCACAAAGTTTGAAGTTTTATTTTTTTATGATGCGAAATTGAGTTGAAAATCTTTGGAAAAAAATCAAAACAAAAAATACTTAATTTTCATTATTAAAAAAAACATTGGGTGGAAGAAGGTATGAGATTGAACAAAAACTTAGATTGTTAATAACCATGCAATGGAATTGAAACACAATAATCCCAATGGTGAGATTGTTCTAGCAAGCAAACTTCACCCTTTCCAACAATTTTTTTTGAAAAAATGGTAAACTTGCACTCAAAAATGAAAGTTTATAAGTTATTGTTTCAAGAAGATGCTTGAATTGCCCATAAAACAATATTGTCCATAACTTTCTCATAACTAGTCCAAATGGAATGAATCAAAAGCCTCAAATGTAGAAGAAACTATAACCTATGAGAAATTTAAAAAAAAAAAAAAAAAAAAAAAAAAAAAAACTTCAAATTTTTGTAAAAACAAAATTTGCTGCCCAATCTCCCCAAATTTGTGCTTATGAAGGCATGACTTTTGCTCTTGAGCATATATTGGAATAAGAATTATATTCCCAAAAGCTAATGTGTTTGTCTATCTTCAAAAAAAGTTTTAAAAAATCAAGACAAAAATTGAGGTCGTAGGTACCTGCCCAAAATCCCATTTGTCCCCTAAGGGACAATAGGGCTTTAGGGGTTGAGGAACAATAAGCATTTTGTTTTGGAAATTGATATATGCAGATTTGGGGTTTGATATATGCACATAAGGTATATTTTAGACATTTAACATGAACAAGTTGAATTTGAAAAAGTTGAATTCAGACTTGGATTTAGAGATGTTAATTTAGTCTAGAACTACAAAGGAGTTTACAATTGAACAACGCCTAGTGGAAATGCTTAACTAGGGGCCAATAAATACTTTTACCTTGTTTGTAAAAAACTATACTTTTTCACTAGGAGTTGTTCAATTGTAGCCTCCGTTGTGGTTCTAGACTAAATCAAGGTCTCTAAATTCAAAGTTTCCAAATTCAGCTTGTCAATGGTAAATATGTAATCTTTACCCCCTTAGTGTGCATATATTAATTGCCTTTGCATTCCTCTTTACATCTATACTACTAAGTGGGAGGATTTCTCTAAGTGCACCCTTTTCTAGAATCTTCTAGAATTTTTTGTTGTCAGTTGAAGCAACAAAGGATGCCCAAGATATAGAACACCAAGTGCCCTACAACCATGTTCATTTCCAAAAAAATTGTAGAATTTTTTGGTGAAAGTTGAACAATAAAGGATGCCCCAAATATAGAACACCATATAACTTCCAACCATGTGCTAGAAATTAATAAAATGCCAAGCGCCTCCTAGCAAAATATAAAGAGTAGCATTGTGATGAAAGCAACTGGTATTGTTGGTTTCAAAAAGGACCAAAATGATGGTGCATGTGGATTAGATTCTATATCAATTGTGAGATATTGATTTTTTGTATTTGTGTAGTACATCAAGATTAGATACTAGATCAATTGGTTTGTGAAATATCATTTTTTTGTAAAGTTGAATGTTGCATTACTCATACATATCCTACTCACGCAAAGCGTGTGCATGTATACTAAGGTAGAAATACTGAAAACCATTACTGACCACTACTTGGAGAAGTAGACTGTTTTGAAACCAACAATAACTACATCTAAAAAGGTTTTTGAAATATTCTAAGAAGATGCTATTTCCTCGCATTTGATTGGTTCAAACTTATTTTGGAACAAGGTACTAGAGGTAACCGTTTAAGGTACATTTATGAAACCAAAATCGGTCCAAACCCTAAATCCACTTTTATATTGCATAAAATATTCATTCTTGAATTTATTTATTTATTTATTTATTTTTTCACTCTTCCTTATCCTTGTTCCTCCACAAATTGAGCATAATTCCTCAAGAAATCCCCATATCTTACACGCTAAAGTGGCTTATTTTAACCGTTTATGGTATTTCTACCTTAGTTGGAGAATATTTGGATGGAAGATATTTCACTGGTCAAAAGCTATCAGAACTAGGTAAAATTTAGCTTGAAAAAAATTCGCCCCCATAAATATGACAATCTTGAGAGCATTACCCGTGCACCATTGTAAATTACTTGTTAAATATAATATTATCTTTTTCTTAGTGTAAAATTAAAACTTGTGATTAATATCATTAGAAGTGAGTAAAAACTCTTTAAGTAATCACAATGATATTTGGGTTTGGAAAGTAGACAACCAACATAGAGCTCATTGGAAGCAAATTAAAAAAAATCAAAAATATAATGAGCTACTTGAAATCATGTTTAACCCTTGAGAACCTTAGCGCCCCATATATTGCCTTCCCTATTTAAAACCTTGTTTTGAGGCACTGGATTTAACTTTTTGGTCTTGCTATAAACTGCAATTATGAAGGCATTCAAGTTGTCCATGTCAATGGAGTAATGGTTAGGAAAGTCAAATTGTTGTACAAGTGCTGCAAGATATTTGATTTGGTGAAACACCATACCAGGCAACAAGGGCGTGGTGGCAAGTAGCGTTTTACAAGTTGCAACCGGTCAATATCCCTCGCAAGCTTCCTTATGTAAGCTTTGTGTAGCAGGAAAGTTGTTGGCAAGGGTTCAAACATGTTCTAGATCCTTATTATGGCAACTGTCACCGATTGTGCCGGTCATTGTTTTCCGTGCAATAGCCATTTGAAGGCCTAAAACTTGACATAAAAAGAAGTGCAATCTTCAATAATTTACAAGTGTGTGCATTCACATCTAATCTTGTTGCTCACAAAATTTAAGATGAATCAAGGGCTTATAGAATTTTGTAAAAATCATCAAATAGCAACTACCTACCAAAAATGAGAATTTGTCTTCACATGTTGTTTGATCAAATGCTATAATCTCCCATCTCCCACAATCAATTGTTCCCAAAATTTGCAAGCCTTCTTCTAAGTAGGTGTTCCACTATTTTTGGTCACTTTTTGTGAACCATCTGATTGACTAAGATACAATGCATCAAAGTTTCTAGTTTCCAAAAACACTAATTTTGGTAGAATTGGCATGAGCACTCAAGGATTGAGAAAAAATGCCCATGGTAATGGCACATCAAGTTTTCAAATTTTGTTGTGCCATTTTTGTGGATTTCTTAAGCATGATTTGCTGTGACACATTATGTTTTTTTAGCTTGCTTCCAATAGGCTCTACATTGGTTATCCAATTTCTAATTTCCAATTTCCAATTTCCAATACTATATATCACTGTGTTCATTCAAAGAAACTGTTATACACTTCCAATGATAATAATCACAAGTTCTAATTGTACAACCAGAAAAGATGGTCCTACTTGTAGTGAGTGGTGCATCCGATAATGCTCTAATATGGTACCATGTGCGCTCAACCAATTATCATCAATTTCCTATCCTAAGTCATCTGTAACAAGGGGAACTTCCCACTACGTCCCAACCTAAGTAGTGTCCACGAAAAAGGTGGCTATGTTTCCTAAAACCAATACCCAAAATTATTTGCGTCTACAAAATATGCAAAATTTACAATACTAGGTTTTGAATTTACTTACATCTAGCTAGCCACTTTGGATAATCAAGGAAGTCACGTTCGGGACCATTGGCCCCAATGTTCAAGTCTCATTCATGTATCACGTACTCAATTAGTCAAGAGGTTGATGTATGGGACTTCTTGTAGCCTCATACTGTATCTCAAGTTTTTGGTCATTTCAGAGGCCAACATGGCAGCAGTATTTGGATAGTTTAGCGTCAATGATACTGGATTTTGTTTCTGGAACTAGACATAGCAAAAACAATAAGGGTCTCTGCACACCTGGGACATGGAACGGTGTTGAACCCATATCAGCACACAAATATTACTTCCAAATTCACACCACGTCACCAAGCCTTGCCACATAACATTGTCAAATCTATTTTGTGCATAGTATTTAAATGTCGTTTCTAGAATGCAACAAAATGTGGCGCCACTTGATTGTTCAAAGATTTTAGTTCTAAAATTTTCCTAGATTTGAAAGAAGAAGTGGCATTGCTAACTAAAGTTGTAGTTTATCTACCTTTTTCTTTCTTGCGCAAGTAGTAGTTTTTTTTCTCACTTTTTCTTTCCTACGTAATTCTAGCGGCTTGATCTTGCTTGTTGTTGCAACAATTCTAGTGCTATCTATGTTTTTCTTACGGCAATCCTTGAGAGTGTGATTGTGAGCAAGTCAAACAAGCATTTAGTCCTTTCAGCATTCTTACTTTGAGACTAGAAAGTGTGTTCTCTTTGGAGTTAACACCCACTTACAAAGGAGAGGCCCTGCCCAAACTGCCCCTCCTCCCGTAGTTTTAATAAATTCTTGCATAACTTCTTTAATAAATGTCGCAATGAAGAAAAAATAAGATACACACATAGATCTTTGAATTTCCCATCTTCCCATAAAAAAAATTTGAAAACCACACAACGTAGTTTAGCTATAGATACATACCCAAAATCCCCAAAATCCCATCTGTCCTCCAAGGAGACAATTGGTCCTTTAGGGGTTAAAGCTTCACACTATGTCTCAAGTCCTTATCTTGCTTTGAAATGTTTTCATAGGTATTTGAAAATTTTGGTACCAAAATGTAGTAGGACTTTGTTTAAAGAATTGAATGGAACAAAAATAGTAACAACAACTCATGAGTAAAACATTTATTTGATACTTGTTTTTCCCTTTGCAACTCAATGGAGTAGGAAACTAACTTTGAATTGTGACTTGTAGAATTAGATCTTGGAACAGACTATGAACTACCACTAAATAAAGTAATGATATGACGTAGGGGAATTGTTTCAACAATTTATTATTGTACTTTGCACCAATGGAAATCGTCAATCTTTATTGATCTTTCTTGCCATTATTATATGAAATTGTAAATTAAGCAATTTGAATTTTTTAGGATCAAGTAGTTGAAATGTGGCATTGTTTTTGGATATTTAATATATTATACTGTTGCTTTTATTCATCTTTAACAAAATAGAGTAAACATATTTTGAGGCTATTTTATATAAAGATTGATGTATAAAATATAAATAACATTTTTTTTGTCAACTAAAGGTCTGAAATACCAAATTTCATTGTTCTCTTTTCAATTGGATGCAAATTTCTTGTGACATGTGTTCTTTAAGACCAAATTCCATATTGTTGAGTAGTTTAATTTTGTAAGCCAAAAAGCACTCTCTCCAATCAAAATATGGTTGCGTGGTTTCTAAATGGTTAATGAGGGCAACTTCACACTATGACCAACCAAGTCAAAAGGTAGTGGAATTAAGTGGCCAAACTTTGTTGAGAAGCCAAAGAAACGGGCTGAAAATAGGCAATAAAATAAAAAAAATTGAAACCTTTGGCTGCATATAGTGTGAAGCCTCCAAAGACCAAGCCCAAAGTCCAAATCCATAACATTTATTAGACCTTCCAAATCTAATGTCCAAGATCTTATTGACTTTTTAATACTTTTTGAAATAAAGTGACTGCCTCTCAACCATGGTTTGGGTTTTCATTTTTGCTTGACCAACTTCTTTCTAGAGGCCATCAAATTGAATGAAAGGGTGATGTTATGTAGTTAGTTTGGAGGTGAGGAACTTTGGACTTTGACCTCTAATGAGAAGGGTCAAGAGGCCAAAGTCTTGATTTCTTGCAACCTAATTGGTGGAAATCAACCTCTTGACCTTAGGCCATAGTGTGAAGCGGCCTTAAACATTTCATCTGAGCATCCCAACTTGCTGAAAAGACAAGATTTATACAACTTAGGGTATGTTCATACTTGGTGTTAAGAATAGTAGTAGCAGAGAACGCAATATTTGTTAATTTGGGAAAAATGGTATATTTTGGGACTTTCAAAAAGTGAGTAAGGAAGTTTGAGGTGATCACCTCAAATCGACACGTGCCCTCACCTGAGAGGAGGGATTTGTGAGGGAAAAAATCTTAGTGGCTCAGATTGAATATGATATCTTTGAATCTAGTTTTAAAGTAACTTTTTGGGTTTGAGGGGAAAACAAATTGGGACCCCTGTTTTTCTCAAATTAACAAATATCATGATAAAGAAAATTAGATGCATTTGGACATACTTTTAGACTGCAGTCATATTGCTAAATAATATGGTAATACCCCTCCCAACACCAAGTGTGAACATACACATATCCAAATCCCAAAATTATAATGTTCTAACTATTGCATCTTATCAAATTTTCCTAAAACCAATGGTGCTCTTTATCCCTCAAATGCCAAACTGGTCACCGCGACTAGCCTTGCTACAATAGTCTATAGTGTACAGGCAAGTGCCCAGTAATTATAATATTATTTCTTAAAATTGCAAAAATCAATAGTGCATGATGCCCTCATGAAAATTGCAAAAAGGGCAACTTGGGACCTAACACCAACACGCCGTGTCTCTGAATCTTCTCACAATTTAGTAAACCTACAAATATGAGTGCATCTAATTAGTAATTTTTTACCTTCCACAATGGGCCATGTGTTTATGATCACTTCTGAAAAGAAAAGCCTCACTATTCATACAGAATGTTTTTTCGGAGCTTAAAACGTCCTCCTCGGCGCTTGGGGGTTATATTTGCAAACAATTGCATATAAGTGCAAGAGTTTTGTCAGACCCTATGCACATGTAGAAAAGAATCATCTCCAGTTTCAGTAGTACAAAGTATAAAACCCCAAGTGCCAAAACCCAAGTACCAAAAAGGTAAACTAATGTATTGAGTTATTGGCCCATGCAAAATTTTCAGATATTTCCATTTTCCAGTAATATATTTGTTCGGATGAGCCTCAACGCCCTCAACGCTGAGGATGCGTGCATGCTTCTGCAAATAGGCTAGCCGCACTTGCGAGGTTGGTTACAGATTCCTCGTCGACCCAATGGCAGTCCACTGTCACGTGGGTGCAGCGCTGCATGCACTCACGGTGGAGAGCCCATAGCGTACTAGGCTCCCCCAAATACACGCACCAGTTTGCAGCAACAACAACAAATCTGCAGATGCTCCCATCAACAATTCCAACCCATTTCCAGAATATTCAACTAAATCATGAAGTTCATAAAATGAAGAGCAACGAACCCCTCAAAACTTGAGCAAATTCGTGAGAAAAAAAAGACACTTTGAGATTTATCCAGTCTTTTTCTCCACGCACACCTACATACAGGTTGCTGCTATTGAAAAACCTGCTTCTAACATAAACCAGCGGTCACAATTTTTTTTAATAACCAAATGGGATATACATTTTTTTGCTACTTTTCTGTAGATGGTAGTCCAGTGTGTTAGTGATCACTGGATGAAAAGAATTACATATGTACAGGGGTAACTAGTGTCTACACTACAGTCTAAGGTACAGTCAGCTTCACGAAGAAGAGGAGGAGCGGGATGTACAAATGTACCACACATGGCTCGCCACTAGATTTCCTGGGCGTTGTTTTTCGCAATCTCCACACTGCAAATAATAGTAATAATAAGAATAAATACACTAGTACAGATAATGAGTGAGCCATGCCCGAGGCGAGAAGAGGATCCACCTGTTTGGGTGGTATATGTACAGTTTACAGAGGTTGATCCAGCTTCTTTCCCACATGGCATAAGCTTAATCAGTAAGCCCAGAGGATTTCCTGACTACCCAGCCCGGAGTCCGCAGGCTGAGTAGGCACGTCCTGGAACCGGTACTTGAACATGAAGTTCATGTTGTCGGTGCCACTGCAGAGGCTCCCAGTCAAGCAAGACAGGTTGGTGGAGCTTTGCAGAGGCGAGGACGACGGGTCTTGGTCGTCGTCGTCGTTGTAGAGGCAACCTGAGGAACCTGGTTCACTCGTTGGCCAGTAGTCAAATCCCTTGGGGATGCTCTGTGCTTCGTCTTCCCCCGAGGGCTCCGTCTTGGGCCGCAGGGTTTTGCTCGGTTGTTGCACTTGCACCAGGCCAGCTTGGTGGTTGAAGTTCAAGGAGTAGGACTTGGAGAGCATGGCGTTGAGGATGTTGTTGTTGTTGTTGTTGTCCGCTGGTTGTGAGATCCATGACAAGACGGCGAGCGATGGATCCTTGGTGTTGTGATGCAGCTGGTCCAAGTCCGGGGCGCAGTTGTAGCAGGACATCTGGTCCGTGCCTGCGCATGTCTCGCAGTCCGTGCAAGCGCCATCGTCGGTCACGGTGGGGTTGGGCGACGTGTCCACCATGAGTGGCAGAGATGACCTTGCGTCCTCCAGCTGCTGTAAGTACCCCTGTTGCTGTTGCTGCCCCTGCTGCTGCCCCTGCTGCAGCACTTGAGCGTGGGAGAACAGAAAACTCCGCTTCCCTCCAGAGCTCTTCTGAAAAATGCGACACACCACCCACTCATCCTGCACAGCGAAACGTCGAAAAAAACGTCTCAAAACACAGAAAAAAGCTCAAACCCTAACTATGTCCAAACACGCCCTTTCACTGTAAACTCACGTCAAACCAGATCAAAACTCAAGCTCCGACATTCTCACATGTGACATGACAAGGGAGGAGCTCTCACTTGAGCCAAAACATGCTACCAAAGATTCCTTATCATGTCAAATCAGAGGGTAATGACATCCAACGACAACTAATCTTTGAAAACCCATGTCCAGGAGGCCGTGAGAGCGGTGAATGGTGTTAACACATTTCATGTCATGACACCCTCTGAGGAAATTATTACAAGAAATGTGTGCGTGTCAATTTTACAAGCGGCGGTGCAACGGCTATGTGATGCGAACCTTGTTGGCGCGAGCAGGGAGACGATGGCCACCCTCGCCCTCCAAGCGATACTCGTGCATGATCCAGTTGGTCTTCTCCCCCTTGGGAGCGCGGCCGCGGTAGAACACCAGCGTCTTCTTCATGCCCACCAGATGCGCCTCCGGCCGATGCGTCACAACGTCTCGATCCTTGCCCGTCGCTTTCCAGTACCCCGCATCTGTGGCACGGTTGGTGCGCATGCCGGTGGGGTACTTTCGGTCGCGCAGGCTGAAGAAGTACCATTCCTTCTCCCCCATTTTGGCTTTCTCTGTTCACCATGGTTCACATAATCAGTTTTCCTACGACATTGTTTGAATTCGCCAGAATGCGGTGGCCATAATACAGAGGTTTGAGAGCACATTTTCGATAAATCCCAAGAGACGAGGTCATGGAGAGAGGAGGAGTCTCACCAGGGAGGTCCCAGGGCTCGCATTTGTTGAGATCCACTTCGGAGATGGCGTGGACGGCGAACGTGCTGTCCACGACCTTCTTGATGAGGTAGTAGTTGACAAGCTCCTCGTCCGTGGGGTGGAATCGGAACCCCGGAGGCAAGAATAGCTCCCCTCCTTGCTGCTGACTTTCATCCTTGGTCGCCATAGATTCACGGGTACACACACGAATTTCGTTTCACTGACGCTGGTGGACTTGCAGCTGGCGTTGTGGGACGTCAAATCACGGACGTGAGCGTGAATTTGGGTATGGTATTGATCCGAGTTGGCCTACTGCTATAAGTGGAGGCAACTGTGGGGTCCTCGCACGGAAGGGTCCATGTCGTCTCTTGTGGCTCTCCGTTTCGATGATCGTGCACGCAACGCACTGGAGTTTGTCCGCCACGATGTGTACAAGATCGATGACACTACTAATGATGTTCGAGTCACTAGCTGCTGCACCCGTAGTTCATGACTCTCGCTCGTGCCAACACTGAACTGTCCCCTGCTCTCAGCTTCCGATGTAACCAACCATAGAATCGAGAACGACTGAAAAAACAAGTGAGCAAGAAACTCAACAGACTCCCTCTCTCTCACATACAAGCACAAACCAAAAGAAAAGACGGGTTTACAACGCAGAATAGCTAGCCAGAGGGTCACTGACGACGCAGGAAAATAGCTGCGGAGGCAAAGCAACGATCGAGTTCAAGACCGGGCGCAATTTACAGTTGTAGAAGCTCCAGCTCGACCCAGAGCGCACCAAATTAAGAAATATATCCGGATAATGCACAAGATGCTGAGAAAGTAGCGAAATGCACGAGATGGTGCAAACCACAGGATCACTGAAACGGCAAACCTCAAATTACACAACCGCAACCTGGAATCACACTATTACAATGCCTACAAACGCAAAACATGAGATTCAACGAGCTCCAGTCCCACGAAAACAGAGCCAATTCGCAATCGGGAGTCACCCAACTTGACCCACCACCTGACGGACGTGGCAAACGTTCACTGCTTACACGATTAGCAGAAATCCAAGAGAGCGAGCAGACGCAGAGAACGAGGGAGATCCAGCAGCGACAGTGGGATGCAAACGAACAGAGCAGGAGGCGGGCGAGGCAGACGTAGAAGAAGAAGAAGAGCAGGGAGTGAGAGTGAGAGAGAGCGGGAGTGGGGCCGGTGGGAAAAGGGTTCACGTAAGTTCAGTCTATATTGGGGTGTTTGTTTCGTCTGCGGGCAGCATGAGACGGGCAGGCAGGGAGGGCGGGCGGGCCCCGGTTTGCGGTTTAGTACCTTTTTGCGGCGGGGATCCCAGACCGGGGACAAGGACCCCTCGGGATTCATGTACCTTGAGTTATGGGATTACCCCCGCCACTTAAGTCCGAGATCCCGGCGGATTAGTTGATACCCTTTCCTATACCCGGTTTGGATCGGTCTTGGAATTCCTTACCTTACATGGACCAGCTGGGTTTCGTCTGAAAGATTCCATAACATTGTTAACCTTCACTGGAGGGTCCCTCTGGCTCCCCAAATATGAGGATTCCAGTGAATGCCATTTGTCAGCTCTGGCCTCCTTTGACGAAGGACCAATCAACATTGAGAATTTGTAATTAAATCCTCCCCTAGGGATATAGGGAGGGATATTCCTCCACAACTGGGGGAGGTATAAACCCTGGTGAACAATGTTATGTCTTTTTGCAATGTTGAGTCTCAAATATTGGCCAAGAGGGGGGGTCCAAAGTGGTGCGATTCTCATTAGAGACGTGAAAAATTTATTGATAAGAGCATCTCCAACCTTCCTCGCCACACGGAGCACGTGAAGGAGAATTTGAAGTGGGTTGATTTTCTTGACAGCAGTGACTCTAGGCCAAAGAGTCAATCTTTCTCGTTAATCACGCTCGTCAAGGGATGTTGGTGGGACAATTGATATGGTGTTGTCAAAACCTCCTTTGCTTTGACAAAGCAATAATTGATGAAGCACAAAGAGCAAACCAACTCATATGTTCTATTTGCCACAACAATCACTGGCCACCTTATCAAAAAAAGAACAACTTACAAGAATAGAAGCAACAACAAGCACACTAAAATTTGGAAACAACACTAGAGTTTGGTTTCTAGGAGACAAAATTTGGCAAGGCATGTCAATCTTCCTGTTTGGCAAGCTCCCGCTTGGTCCGAATTTGCAAGCCAAGCGAGGCAAGGTGCAATACTTGGTTTTGTGGTGACGGAAAGTAGAGATGTTCTAACTGCTAATATTTGTTATACAAATTTGAGGTCCAAATTTGTAGAAGGCTCAAAAATTAAAAGAGAATCAAGAAAAAAAAGAACTTTATGATTGGAGTCATGCGCTCTCACCCTTAATAACATAGTTTTTGTTTATTGGCCCCCATAAGATCCTTTATCTTTGACAAATAAATAAATAAATAATATTTTCTAAATACTTCTTTGGCAAATATAGGTTTATTCTCTTCTCTCTTACCAATTCAGTTCATTGTTTCACTCTTCATTATTTGTTCAATCAAATGTTATGCAAATGTTATTTCCTCACATGAATTTACACATATTTTTAGTGGAAATGACTAGTCTTCCCACTAGCTCAAGAATGATCTGTTTTTCATCAAAATATATGTTATGTAAGCATTGTAGCTATTGAAATACAAATCAATGTTCACCAGCTTCTTTCTTTGACAACTGCATGGGGATAGTTCAAATTGTCAAAAGTACAAATACTGGTTACACAGCGCAACTTTAAAAAAGAAAGAAATAAGAGACTCATTTAAAATTTTCAAAGTACCCAATTTTGCAGCGGTAGATTCAAGCTTACAAGTATGCTCAAAAATTAAAGCATAATATGTTTATTAAAATCCAGTTTTCAAAGTTTTTTCTCTTACGTTTGATAATAGATTGAATAATAGTTATTTTTCAAAGGTTTCAACACCATATTCGTTAATTTGAGAAAAATGGGTCATTTTGGGACTTTCAGATTTTGATATGAAGGTTTTAGGTGGCTTCCTAAAATCTACATGTGTCCTCACCTGAGAGGAGGAATTTGCGAGGGAAAAATTCTTACTAGCTCAAATTGAATTTGATACCTTCAAATCTAGTTTAAAGTAACTTTTTGGGATTAAGGTGGAGTACAAAGTGGGACACATGTTTTTCCCAAATTAACAAATATGGTGTTTTTTGTTCTTAGATTTGGATTGTTAGGTTTTTTTATAGTGATAATTATAGTTAATAATAAAAAAATTAAAGGCAATTTCAAAGAAACATCTTCCAAAAATCATTATTTTTGGTTTTTTACAATAAAATTTCTTGTACTATTTGAACAACTGAATTTTTTTCTAAAAACAGATCTTAAAAATCTGCTATACAAATGCCAAACAACCAATTGAAGAGGTTGTATAAATGTTGAATGGATTAAAAAAAAGGAAATTACAAATAGGGGCATGAAAATGAAAATATTACAAATAGGGGTATAGTTTCAAAATAATTACTAATAGGTGCACAATTTTAAAGTATTTTGATTTTTTTTTTGGTTTGGATATTGATTGATTTAGATACATCACATTAAATGTTAATTAACTTTCAAAAAATTTAAAGGTCTCTCCAAATCAAGCCTAAATAAATAAATTTTAGTAAAGGGGATGACAATTTGTGGAGAGACCTTTAAGTTTTTTGAAAATTAACTAACATTTAATGTGATGTATCTAAATCAACCAATGTCCAAACCAAAAGAACTTATAAAAAATTTCAAACTATTCTAAAAATGTGCCCCTATTTGTAATTATTTTGAAACTATGCCCCTATTTGTAAGATTTTTCATTTTCATGTCCCTATTTGTAATTTCCCCTAAAAAAAACTAATATTTGTGTGTCCAATACATACTTAACTTTTAATATTGGGCTGGTCATTGTGATTGCCCATTGCAATGGTGTGGCAAGTACTTGTGCATTTCAATATTGTCTCCAAGAGTTGCATAAGTCAAACCCTTGCATGTTACTCTCATGGAATTGCAATATGGATAGCATGGGACCTAACAATGGGTTTGTGAATCTTGTCCTAATTTGAGTTACCTCAAAATCTGAGTACATTCAATGAAGTTAATTTTTGCCTTCCATGATGAACCATGTCTTCATGATCACTTTAAAAAAAAGCAAAAAATAGTAGTTTTTTTTCATACTACATTGTTTTTTGTCATCCATTGGACAAAAAAACGTATGTATTGACGTTTTGAGGGTTAAATTCTCTTTCATCATCCAAAAACGATATGCCTAATGTTTAAGTTGTTAACCCCTAAAGCACTAAGCTCAAATTTTCACCAAACCGCTCCAAAATTGCCATTTCTAGTACAAGTACCAAATTTGGAAAAAAAAAATATTTTAACAAATGTAGCCATAAGATCTTGTACCACACTAGTATCACAAGATGTAGAAAAAAAAATTCAGGAGTTATTACCATGTAGATTGTTAGATATTTGAGTTTGAATTGACAAAAAGCTATTTTTTGTCTCTGCAAAAACCCAGACAGCTGCACTTCACAAGGTCATATTTGTATGAAGAAAATTCCAAAATGGTTGTAATTTTTGGGGTTATTTCTTCAAAGAAAGTCGGGTACACACTTGAAAAATCTCAAATCATTTGGAATTGTACAACACATGGAAAAACAATAGTAAGTAAAAGGAAGTAGAGAATTATTCAAACCACTAAATTGTTAAGAACTTAATTACAGAAATGAAAAATTCCAATCCCAATGGTTGTAACATTGTAACAAACAATCGACATCTTTAGGTTTTTTTCCCTAAAATATTGAAAATTGAGTAGTTTAATGGACTGCAAAGTTTATTTTAGAGTAGAGAATCCGTAATTGCCTTCAAACAAAATGTCCTCATAACTTTCATCTCATTGATAAAAATGGAATGATTCAAAACTTCCCAAGAATTTATAAATCTAAAGAATCAATTTCAAACAATAAATTTTAGAAAATGTGATTTTTAAAAAAGTTGTTTGGCTACCCGCTGATCAAAGAAAACTTCAAATCATGCAATAACTTTTGTACCATGAAGTCAAAAGTTATGAAAATTGTTGGGCCTTAAAGCTACTCCTTGGACACATCATTTTTAGAAAATTTCAAAGAAAACAAATGGAAACCCTATTGGTAGTGAGTTGCCCAAAATTGCTATGTTTGCCAAAAAGGTGTTTAGTGCTTGAAGGGTTAACCCCTCAAGGCCCAAGTAGCCTTTTTATGTTGTTTAGGGATTTTGGGCAAGTCACTACAAATGAGTTTTGCATTTGTTTTTGGTTTTATTTTTTTAATTTTCACACATGAAGTACCCAAGGAGTAGCTATAAGGTCCAACAATTTTCATGACTTTTGACTACATGGTTCAAAAGTTATTGCACAATCTATTGTTTTCTTTGCTCGTCATGGCAGCCTAGGCAGCTCAAAAACTTCTTTAAAATATTACATTTCAAGTTTGGTTTTTTTTTAAATGGTTATTTAGATCTATTTATAGGTGGGAAGTTTTGAATCATTCAATTTCCATTAATGAGATGAAGGTTGTGAGAAGTTTTAGTTTGTGGATAGGTATGGTTTTGAGAGACTCCACACCTACCCGCAAACTAAAACTTCTCAGAGCTGTCTTCTTGTTAATGGAAATTGAATGATTCAAAACTTCCCACCTATAAATAGATCTAAATAACCATTTAAAAAAAAAACCCAAACTTGAAATGTAATTTTTAAAGAAGTTTTTGAGTTGCCCAAGCTGCTTTGACAAGCAAAAAAAACAACAGATCATGCAACAACTTTTGAACCATGTAATCAAAAGTCATGAAAATTATTGGACCTTATAGCTACTCCTTGGGTACTTCATGTGTGAAAATTTTAAAAACAAAAACAAAAACAAATGCAAAACTCATTTGTAGTGACCTGCCCAAAATCCCTAGACAGCATAAGAAAAGGCGGCTTGGGCCTGGGTTAAGAAATGGGTCAAAGGAATCTTGTGTCCACTGAAAACAAATCACACAGTTGCACATGGAATCCCATTTATATCTTTTACTAGGGCCTCAAGACATAATTTGGAAGTACTTTCTGGAAGGCCAATAATTTGAACTTGAACTACCCTTACCTCTTTTTTATGATTTTTCATGCATAACAAGTACCACACATGAAGATATTTAGGTGAAGGAGGCCCACGTAGTAAGTAGTTAGTACAAAATAATCAGCTAAGGGCAGGTTTCTATGTACCGGCAAAGGCACAGGAGAATTAGGACCTCCAAACACTAATATGGGAACATGTTTTATCAACTTATGTATCTCCACATTGGTAAATACAAATTTCACTGATCATTTTGATTTGAGTAGGAAGAAATTCAAGCAAAGGAAAAGGATTGCCTTGCTATGAAAGAAATCTTGAACACACTAATATTCAAAGTGTGTTGCCATGAGTTATTTAACCCCTAAGCGTCTCGCTAAGAAAATTCGGCATAATTTCAACATAAAACTTTCAACACATTCTTTGAGTTTTTGGAAAGTTGAACAAGTAATCACATAATTCAAATTGGTCATTCTATACCCAGCTGCAAATCAAATGTTTCAAACCAATCTAATTTCAAACCCAAGTAAACTTGCAAAATCCCCACCGTTGAGAATCTCATATTTGCTAATTTAGGCAGAAGTTCACAATATGGATTTTGGACTTTGATGTAATTTTTTCCCTAAAAAAAAATTTACCTAATGGTTGATCCCATAAGATTGCATCTAGCTATACTTGTTGGAAAAAAAAAAAAAAAAAAAAAAAAAAAAAAAAAAAAAAAAAACTCCACAAATGGAAAAACTCCAAAAGATATGGTCACTCAAAGTAACTAGATTCCACTAGCTCCTTACTTTAGAGCTACAAAAACCTTGCCCAAATCAAGAAATAAAAAGAGTGACACATCACCAAACTTCTCCCTTGTACTATACAATACAAGACATGGGAGCATCCATCCCATCCACTCTCTAAGCCGCTCCCTTTAATTGCCCAAAGTAATTCTTTTCCTAATTATTGAAAATATAAAAGATTCTCCATATTCCTTGTAGAATCTAGAGCAAAGTAGACGCTTCAAGGAATAACAAGCCAATTGATTTTTTTTGTTGAACTAGCAACTCCATTTGCACATGAGTGGCAGACCAAAATTTAAGCTCAAAATACCTCTTTTGTGTACTTTCATACCTCTAGACACCCCCTTTCATCATATTGGGCTCTTTGGATGCTTAGGGATTAACCAAACCAAATAATTGAAATTTTATCCAAATCTTCCTACATCATGTAATGTTGGACGTCTTTGAACAAATATTTTCTTATTGGTACATGATATGTCCCATTTGGAACTAAGATTATAAGTTTTAATGTGTGGTAAGTCTTAAAAAAATGCTAACTTCCTACCAAAAGTCAGATCCCATTATAAAACTTTGTCAAATTCCTAATCAAACAAAATAATTCTTAACCCCTAAAGGACCAAGCTCCCTTTTGGGGGACAAATGGGATTTTGGGCACATACCTATGGCTAAACTACTTTGCGTGATTTTTTGAAACTTTTATGGGAGATGAGGAATTCAAAGATCTGTGTGGGCATCTAATTTTTTCCTCATTCCAACATTTATTGAAGAAGTTAAAAATGAATTTATGAGAATTTTAGTTCGGCAAGCAACCCAAAAACTTCTTTAAAAATTGTTTGCGGTTAGTTCTTTGGACTTATGTATATGTGGGAAGCTTTGAATCATTCCATTCTAATTGATGAGATGAAAGTTATGAGAAGTTTTAGTTTGCACATAGGCATTGTTTTGAGATTCTCTACACCTACCCGCAAACTAAAACTTCTCATAACTTTCACCTCATCAATTAGAATTGAATGATTCAAAGCTTTCCACATATACGTAAGTCTAAAGAACTAACCTCAAATTATTATTATTTTTAAATGCAAATTTTAAAAAAGTTTTTGGGCTGCCCGCCAAACTAAAATTCTCATAAATTCATTTTTAACTTCTTCAATAAATGTTGGAATGAGGTAAAAATTAGATGCTCACACAAATCTTTGAATTCCCCATCTTCCATAAAAGTTTCAAAAAATTACACAAAGTAGTTTGACCATAAGTACAAGCCTGAAATCCCAAAAGTCCCCCAACGGGACTTTGGTCCTTTAGGGGTTAAAACACAAACCTCTTCCTTGAACTATCTTAGCAAAGATTGTTGGTTTTGTTTATTTGCAAACTAGTCATGCCTTTATGAATAAGCAATGCTCAATTCCTTGAATTTTTTCACTAACAGAAAAGTCCTCTTAAAGAATAAACTACGATGTGAATGCTTGGTTCCAAAATGCCACTTTGAACACCATGCTCGTTTACAAATGGGCAAGTGGAATCAAGCTCTAATGCTACAACTTGGTTCTTTAAAGCTTGGTTCACCATAGCAACTTTTCTACCAATGTTTTGCCCATAATTAACCCTTAAAAGCCCGGTTGGTCCCCGTGATTGCCCCACTACAATAATCTACATGTGCCCACATGATATAATACTATCCTCAAAAATTACAAAAATCAATAGTGCAAGTTGCCCTCATAGATATTGTAAGAAGAGTAGCCCTAAACCTAACACCATGCTTGTAAATCTTCTCCCGAATTGAAATTTTTAAATATGAGAGCATTCAATGATGCTATTTTTGGCATTTTGTGATGGAGCATATCTTCATGACCCTTCTAAAAAGGAATTGGATGGAAAGACTTTTCCCCATCTTACAGGGAAACTTTTGCACACTTTTGTTCCTTTGGCGTTTAGGGTTAAAATCCACCACAAATGAAAGAATGCTCTAATGTCGTCACACTAGGTTCAGTGGGAATTTGTGTGCAATATAAAGTGCGTGAACAAATAAGGGCCGATTTACACAAGGAGTCCTCCATTTCGTTGAGGCCGTTTCAACCAGAATTTCAGCCCTTATGATGTCAAGAACTGCTCCAAGCACTCATTATAAGAAAAGGGAGTGTAGGGATGTGGGCATGTGGCTCATGCCTGCGTTGACGATAAATTTGTCAACGGAAGCAATGGCTCTGCAAGGAAAAGATGCTGGAATCTCCCAGAGTCCCAGTTTTATGTGAAGCATTGGTGACTGGTGAGAGGAATAGTAAACCCATGTGCAGCAGTCATGCAGCTTTGGTCATCGATTACTACCTTAGGGCATGGTCCGGAGAGAACCGGCATTTAGTTTATTGGCAGCAAAAAAATTCCTTGAAATTTGAAACCGCTGATAAAAAAAAAAGTTGTCTCATAAATGAAATGAAGGAAATATCTGATGCATGCTTGTGAAAATCCCGTTGACAATGTGGAAAGCTAGATTCCAGCTCGCTAAATTAACCTTTAGAGACCACCAAACCATATTTTGGGTTAAGAGAGTGGTTCTTGACCTACAAAGTAAAAATAAAATCACTCAACAACTTGAAATTTGATCTTGAAGAATGCTTGGGACCACAATAATTTTGCATCCCACCAAAAGAACAACAATGGAATTGAGTATTTGAGTTGATAAATAATGGTGTTTATACATCATGGCCTCAAAACATGTATTCATTTATGGTCAAAGATGGACCAAAGCAACAGCACAATACTTCAAACATCTAAGAAGAATGCCACATTTTAGTTGTGCGGTCCTACTTTTTTTGAAATGCTTAAGAAATACGCTTGTATTGTTTCTCTATATGGTACCAATATAATTGTACTATTTGAAGATCTATTGAAATGGTGCTATCATTTCATTTCCAAAATGTCATCCTGCATTTAAGGCCAATTCTTGATTGCTTTCACCAATTGGATTCCCCGTAGAAATTATCAAATTTCTTGTAGAATGATTTTAGGGCAGCAAAGAAAGTGGGATTTTTACCCTTTTTGTCCACTTAGCTACACCTTGTGATTGCTATTTTTATCCATTTTGAGTGAAACTAGTCTTATTGGAAAGGTGGGAAAGCCTACTTTCTAGAAATACAAGGCTCTTCTCAAACAAAACTTGTATGAAGTTGTAAGATTCAAAAACCACATGAGCATGAAAAACTAGAGATTTCCCACCTATAGCTCACTCAATCATTATAATAAACCACCTCCAATGGTAAATCTAGTTGAAATTGTGATACTTTATAGTAAACAAGGTGCTCTTTCCATTTGTATAGAAAACTCCGTCCAAAACAACAGAAAACCAACAGTTTGTTGTTGTTTTGGGCACTTGCCCATGCTATTTGACTAATTTAACAGAATTCTATAAAAAAATTAAATATGTTCTGTTAATTTGGACACCACAAAATAAATCAACAGAAATTTTGGAATCTTTGAGAATCTTTTGGGAATCATTGAGAATATTTTCAAGATTTTTAAGAATATTCAAGAATCTTTTTGAGATTTTAGAATCTTTGAGAATCTTCTTGGAACCTTTGAAAATCTTTTAGGATTCTTTGAGAATCTTTGGAGATCTTTGGGAATCTTTTCAAGTTTTTCTAGAATGTTTGAGAATGTTTGAGAATGTTTGAGAATGTTCTTGGAATCTTTGAAAATCTTTTAGGAATCTTTGAGAATCTTTGGAAACCTTTGGAAATCTTTTCAAGTTTTTTTGGAATCTTTGAGAATGTTTGAGAATCTTTGAGAATCTTCTTAGAATCTTCTCGGAAGCTTTGAGAAGCTTTGAGAATCTTTAAGAATCTTTGGGAATCTTTGAGAATCTTTTTGGAAATTTTAAAAATCTTTGAGAATCTTTGAGAATTTTCAAGAACCTTTTTGGAAACTTTGAGAATCTTTTTAAAATCTTTGTGAACTTTGTTAAAATACTTCAAAATAATCATAGAAATAGAATCTCTTAGACTGAATTAGAGTCCTTTAGGAATCTTTTTGTAATTCATCAAAATACTTTAAAATATTTTTAATAAAAAAACTATTACAATAGTTTAGGTTTGTTTTTAAAATCTTTCTAGGATCTTTTTGGACCTCATTAAAATGTTTTGAAGTTTTAAAAAATAAAAGAAGTTTTCAAAAAAAATAGAATCTTTTAGAAGTTTGAGTGTACATTGACTAGTTTTATTTTCTTTACTTTTCACAATTTGGTTAGATTTAAAATTAGCAGCCTTTAAAGTCAAGTAAAAACATGACCATAATAACAAAAAAATCAACAATTTTCTGTTGATTTGGACACTTTTGGACACAACTTCACTAATTCAACAAAATTTGATATAAAAAGTTGTTGTTTTAAATACCAAAGTTTCTTTACAAACAAATATAAAAGATGCTCTTCAATTCTTTGAAAAAATCACATATGTCCCTCAAAGATTAAAAGTATCAAAAATATCTTTCCTTTTTGTATAAATATCAACAATACTTCTAATATATTGGGAAAATATTAAAAATGCTCCTCAACTATTTTAAATTATTTATATCTTTGTGTTATATGATAACCAAGTGTATAATTTAATGCAAATTCTTACAAGAAACCAAAGGTGATTTTTACATTTCAAATAACACAAGGATATATTTAACATTTCAAAATAAAAGAGCTTTTTTATTTTTTTTCCAAAATAATAAGAGTATAATTGATATTCCTACAAAAAATAAGGAATATTTTTTATATTTCAAATATATTTGGCGTAAACTGGATATTTTGAAAGACTTAAAGGATATTTTTAGTATTTTTCCTTCTATTACTAACCAAATGAATTTTAAAAAAAATCTTATAAAATACTTTTATAAGCTTTAAAAGATGGGAATTGATATGTGTATCACACCCTTCCAATTTCTATACCACACCACAGGGTAAATTTTAGATTTCTACCATCAAAAAGCTGAATTTGAAAATTTTGAATTCAGATTTGGACTTAGAGACCATGGTATTGTCTAGAACCATAAAAAAATTGCAATTCAACAACACCCAATGAAAAAATTTAGCCAGGGAGAAAATTGTTAATTTTACTTTTGTTTGTAAAAAAAGATAAGCTTTTTCATTGGGTGTTGTTGAATTGCAACTTTTTTTATGGTCCTAGACTATATCATGGTCTCTAAGTCCAAATTTGAATTCAAAATTCTCAAACTCAAATTATTGATGGTAGAAATCTAAAATCTACCCCGGGGGTGTGGTATAGTAGTTCAAAGGGTGTGGTTCACATATTAATGCCCTTAAAAACTATCTAAAACTATTCAAAAGTCTATAGAATTTTGATTTTATAATTGCAAGGTTTTGATTTGGTAACTTTTCATGATTTCATGTTATTTAAAGCTATCAAACTATGGAGGCTATTTTAATAGAATAAGGTTTTTTTCACAAAAAAACTAGCACTAAATAATAATTATTAATGAATCCAACCTTTGCCTGCAGCAATCCTTTTGAGATTTGTGAATTCCATAAAAATTTGTAAACAAGATCAAAAGGATGGAAATAAACAATTTTAAAAAAAATTCTAAACATCTTCTCTGATTTTAGCTCCTAACTTTTGATAAAAAGATCAGAATCCAAAAAAATTGTTGGAGGTGAAAGTAAAATACATTTACCAACTTTTCTTAGTTCCAAGTTTTTTGAAAAAAAGTCCTTTAATGGGCCGAAATAGCCTCCAAAGTCTACTGGCTTACTAAAAACATGAACATTTAACGTACAAATACAATCATGGTTCTATTGTGCACATGTGTGAGTGCATGTGTGCTAATGGTTGTGAATGATGTAATAGTCTTGTGGTTTGTGAATCCAGTGATGGGTGGTTCAAACCCCATTGCTAGCAGCCCTGCCCGGAGTTATGGGCAATTGCCCAACCTCTAAAAAAATTCACTTTTTTATTTTTTTTTAAAAATCTATGAAAAAAAATTAAATTAAAAAAAAAAAGAATTGAACAACATAAAATACATGAAAATTAACAGCAAATCAATAGAAAATTAATAGAAAACAACAAATAATCAACAAAAAATCAACATACTCATGTTAAAAAGTACCCAAATCAACTTGACTAAATCAATAGAAAAAATCAATAGTTTATGGTTGAAATTCTATTGATTTTGTGCTAAATTTTCTACTAGTGTGTTAAAATTGGGTCCATATTTGATTCAACTACACATCTAAGTTTACTGCTTTGGTTTCTAGTAGATTTTGTGAAAATGTATGTGGTCTTTAAAGGTGATTATAATATTTCCTCAAATGATGTCTGAGGGTGCCATTGCTTTTCATATTAACCCCTCAATGTCCAAGGGGAGCAAAAATCGTCCCATGAAATGCCCAAAAAACACCCGCAAGATGCAAAAAAAGTGGTTTTCATCCAATCTTTTCTACAAGTAGTTATGGAGATGTGTTCCATCAAACAATGCCAAAAATAGCCTCATTGAATGTCCTCATATTTTTAAAACTCCAATTTGCAAGAAGATTCACAAGCACAGTGTTGGGTTCCATGCTGCCCTTTTTGCAATTTTTGTGAGGGCAACATGTACTATTGACTTTTGCAGCATTTGAGGAAAATATTATATTGTGTGGGCACATGCCACACTTGATGCCACACCACTTTGAAGTAGTGTAGAGCAATTGTAGCAAGGACATCCACGGGGACCAGTTGGCCGTTCAAGGGTTAAAGTATGAAACCATCATGACTCTCCCTACACCAAATAGTGCATTTAGGTTGCCCCATATTAATCTCTCAACATCTCACGCTATTTAAATGCTTACCAAGACTACAAGAACTTTGTCAATAATTATTGTGATAAAGAATGGAGGAAGCAAGCAAAGATTGGGTGCAACAACAAGCACCAAAACCAAGAATGAGGGAAGCTAGAATTTTAGATAGAATCAAGAATTACTTTAGCATAAAGAGAGTTGCATGCCCCTCTAGGTGGCCAAAGGTGAGTCATGAGGTAACTTTGCCAAGGTAAGGCAACCTAATTGTTAAGGCAACTTAATTGCAATATTTGGTGTAATTCAAATCAATGCGGGGAGGAAAAGGAAAAGCTAGGCAGATTTCAAGAAAATGTATAGTTATAATGATTACAACTTTACAAGCAATATTCAATGCATGTTTGTGAGAAATCTCTTGAAAATGGGAAGTCTAGAATATTAGTTAGGCCCCCTTTACAATAGAGCTAAGAAGCCATGGAAAGAAAAATTCGACCAATGAAAATCACTTAACTCCTAAGCGCCCCACTTCCCCATATTTTGCCTCCAAATATTTAAAAGCATCAAATTGAGCCCAAGTAGTGGGTGTACTAGTGTTAAAAAAGTACCATGTGTGGAAGGTTTACTGGGCAATACCAATGACTAGGAGATTTAGTGGGGGTGGCTTGTCGTGCGAGTTATGGCCATGATTTCTAGGAGTGGATACGAGTTTTTGAACTTTGTAGAGGGGCGACTCCAAAGTGGTAACTGAGAGCACCGGCTACGGCCGGTTTGAGGTACTTGGGGTGTTTTTGCGCGTTCCACCATGGCCACCCAAAAGTCTTTTCTGTTTTCCAGTGTCGCCGTTGACGGATGTGCAGGTCCGTTGTTTTGGTGCGTGTTTGAGCTTGCGCTTTGCTCCATGTGTTGCCGGCTTGTCGCTAGAGCGTCAAGCAATGTGAGTGCCTTGGGTGTGGTCGCCGTGGTTGAGACATTTAGGATTTACGTGAGACTAGAGGTCCGCCGGGTTGTACATTCTATTGAGGACATGGTACCGGTTCAGCAATTACGGTGTACTGTCCAGCATCTTCATCTTTCAACGTAGTGGGAGCCCACGAAGTATTGTGCGGAGTGGAGAGTTGCAGCTCCTAGCGGCGGTTTGTGCGCGTGGTCTGCCTTCAAGGCACGCAGAGATGGCGACTGGAGACGGCGGAGGGCGGACGTGCAAGAGCCCGGACTTGCCGCTACGAGGGTCGGACCTGCCATCCCAGGAGTTGGAGCTCCAAGTGCACCATGTTGACCTGCCATTGAATGATTCAACGCTTTTGCTCCCTCAATTGCGACTACCTCCCGTTCAATTTGCATATATGCAAGCTGTTTTGCATGACTGGGCTATGAAAGAACATTGAGCGTCCCTGGATGTGGGCCAGGAAAGTGGAATCTTGCCTAGACAAAGTTTTCTTGCTTTCTCTTGCAGAGCCAAAGGCGAGACACTACTGGCCAAAAAATCCAGATGGCCAATCATAGAGGTGCCTTTTTAGAAGTCAATGCTTCATATTCCTAAGAGTGCAGTAGCGGATTGCAAAAGGGGATCCAGGAGGGGTGCCCACTGTGGTGAACATATTCATTTGGGCTCATTGGTGGCCGGATCAAGCTGCAAGATATGCGGAATCTAATGCTAGGGAGCAATATAGCAGGGAAGTGGTGAGTGACAGTCGAGCTAGTGGCCCCAATCGCCATGGCAAGGTCCGGCGACCGACAGTGCCCTATCCCATTCAGCAACAAGCAATCCATTCAGCTGCCTCAGGTGATGATGCTTGCAACATACCCTCCCCAGACCTCCTGGGGAAGGCTGATTCTCCATGACGCGCGGGATAGTGAGGCTCGTGGCCAAAGCAGTGGTTGCGTAGTAGGTAGAATGCATGCACCGATAGCATTGGGCAATGCAGGGCGGGGGAGGGAAAGTGATCCATCAACTCAACATGCACCGATTCCTCACTTGAGCTTACCCTTCCATGAGCTCAATTTGAATTGAGCTCCTGACTCAAATCCTAATGAGGACAATCACAATGAAGACATGATAGTAGCGGCTCAAGTTCTAGCAGTTCTTTGCAACAACTCCCGTGAGGGTCCATGTGGAAATCGTCGACCTCCTAGAAGAGGAAGAGGCCACGGTTTAGGTAGAGGTAGGGCAGCTTATCAAGCAGTACCGGAATCATCTCAATTTGAAGCTACATTACCATCAACAAATGATAGGTATCCGGCCGGTGTACAAGGACGCGGAGGTCGCAGCCAAGGGCATGGCTGCAGTAGAAATACAACGGACCAAGGGATAGGGAATTCATCACACTATGAGGCCGTATCACCGTGGGAAGGAGCAATGTACTCGACCCAACCACAACAAGGCAGCTCACTTGCTCCAGTGAATGGTATAACATGCCCTAATCCTACCTCGCACAATGCTAGTATTGGAAATGTTGCCTCAAGGGGACGGGAGACAAGTCGAGGACTTGGGCGCGGGTGCACGCCTCATTGAAGGCGTGTTGCAAGAAGAGGTAGGGCAAGCAACCAGAGCTTGTCCGAGGAGGTTCCAGCACATCCTCAGAGCCACTCCCCACCCAAGGCGCCAGTCAATTGGGTGGCACCTGCCATAGAGCCAAGCTGTCAATCTCCGTATTGCCTCTGTCGTCGACACACCGGTGGACCAGACCGGGGCACATTGAACAATGCATCTCCCGTTCAAAATTTCTCCCCAACTTTAGCGCTTGGTCATCAACGTCGACGGCAACGCCTCACCTCTGACATGTGAGTACAATTTTCCTTCAATTTCCATCATCAATTCAATGTAATATTTCACGTTCTGTCCACTTTTGCCTTATCATTTCTATTGGTGCATGCGGTTTGTAAATAGTAACAATCATGTTCTTGTCAGTGCATTTGGTGCAGGTGCCGGACCCTCCTCAGGCGCTGCAAGGGGGCTCCTCAATGCTTTTGGTGTTATAGCCAAGGTTGAAGACTGGTTGCATCGTCAGGAGGAACATCGACCCGCCATTGAAGGTGATCCGGACGCAGAGTTGCAGCGTGTTGAAGGGCAATGGGGGGGCTCCCGCGTGTGTACTCTATCCTAGATTGTGCGGGTGACGCTGCAAACCCTTGGGGTAAATCAACGTGATTGGACAGGGATTCATGAAATCATAGGGGAGCCAACAAAGCGATGGCAGGAGGGTGGAATTCTTTTTTTTTCATTACTTTCCCAAGGTCTATTGGAGGCCGGAAAGTGCGAGTGGCAAATTGTAGGGAATGGCCTACCCATGCGCCGTCAATGGAGCCGCCCATTGACTCAAACGTTGTTGCATTTAGTGATGACAAGTCGGAGCTTGATGGATTACCTCAGCCAATGACGGAGCTTGCGGACGATTCTCTGATCCTGGAATACCCAACACAGCATCTAGATGCCCCTCTCGTCACTTCACCAATCGACCTCAACTGCCAATTGCCAGCGTCTGAGGACGGCAAAGACAAAGTGTTCATTTAGCCGGACCATGGTGATTATCCACCAAGAGAAACCAATGGACCACTAGCAGATTGCAGCTCCAAGTTCGACTGGCAGGCTGAGTACGGTGATTTTGGTGGACACAAATTTTCCGTTGCATACAGCCAGATTGAATTTGGCAATGCACAAGGGACTACCAATATGAACCATGAGGTTGGCTACTACAAGGACGACGGCGACTTAGATGACTTGGATTTTAGATCCAGATATGATGTCTAGTACTAGCAGTCTTTGGAGAGCACTTTGCTTGGAGATCGAGCTTCCTTCCACGGTGCATCGGCTGGATCGAGTCTTAATGCACCCATCGCAGGCCAACTGCCCTTGAGTTCTTCAAATCTTTTTTCAATGACACAGTGTTCCAACGGATGGTACATGAGACTAACCGGTACGCAAAGGAGAAGGGTACTGGTTGCTCCCGCACTACCAATGGAGGGCCTCATTGGGTGCCAACTTGTAAAGCTAAGATGCGAGCTTTTATAGGTGTGGCAATTATCATGGGAGTCAAAGTTTTGCCAAGCATCAAAGATTATTGGAAGAAGAATGATTTTTTGCAATTATCCGTCATTCCACGGGTGTTCACAAGGAACAGATTTGAGTCCCTTTTGCAGTGCCTTCACCTAGTGTAGAACGGCAACATCATCCATGACAAGGAGTCTCCAGGTTACGACAAGTTGGCCAAGGTGAGATGGGTCATAGACGACTTTGTCACGAAGAGTCAAGCGTTGTACAACCCCAACAAACACGTGACGTACAATGAGATCATGGTGGCCTACCATGGACATTACTCCGGTTTCAGATAGTACATGCCGGCAAAGCCAACAAAATATGGATTCAAGTTTTTTGTTGCAGTGTGCAACCCATCAAGATACATTTACAACCTTATCCCATACGTTGGAGCATCTAGTGCCCTTGATGTTGGACAGGGTGAGCGTGTGGTTAGGAAATTGACTGTGGGGATAGACAACGTGGGGCACACGGTGGTTTGCAACAACCGGTTCACTTCACCAAAGCTCTTTGAAGATCTCTAACAGCGCGGTATCTGGGCTACTGGTACTGTACATGAGAACCGGATGGGGTTGCCAAAGTCGCTCTTGGGCCACAAGAGAGGGGAGTACCCGCGTGGGACTTTGATATGGCGTATGTACGCCGAGCGACACATGGCAGCGACTTGCTGGTATGATTCAAAACATGTGTACATACTTTCGACGTCCTCTAATCCTATCTCAGATGGTTTGCGGTCGATGCGATGGGTGAATGGCATTCGCGAGGCAATCACGTCCACTCCCTAGCAGGTTGAATATTAGAACCATATGCGGAGCATGGACGTGGTTGATCAAATGCGAACCAATTATACAATTCAATTCCAGTCGTATAAATGGTAGCACAAGCATTTTTTCTTTGTGGTTGGCAGTTTTTTGAATAACTCTTGGGTCCTTTTCAAGGAAGACATGATTACATGGGGAGAGAAAGTGTATAGGCAGCGTCTGCCTTATCACCTTCAGGTTACCTAGGATTTGATTGCTCTTTGGCTAGATCAACCATCTACGTGCAAAGTAGATTGCTTGAGTCATCCCACTGCCATTCACTACAGCAGCCAACGGCCACGGCTATGGCAAAAGTGCGTGGTGTGCAAACAAAAGACAAGGTTTAGGTGTACTACTTGCACTGGCGCACACATGTGTGTCGACCGATGTTTTCTGAAGGTTTACAAGCAAAGAAAGTGGGCCCTCCGTGTCATTCGACCTGCTTACATCGGAGTTGGACAACATCGAGGTTTGGAGCCTCAGTGTGGCCTCTGAAAGAGCCATTTTTATTCCCTGGTGAGTTCAATTGTCTCTTGAATTCGCCACCATGATCCTCTTGGGTGCAGCTTCCGCAATGCACTGTAGTTTTGCCATTGAGCTATAGGTTAGGGCTGACCATTGCTGTTGGTGGCCGCTTGCAGGTGATTCGGTGCTACTTGTGGGCGTGGCGGCACTTGCCATGACATGTGATGCCTGCCAAGCAAGAGAGGCTCGCGGCCTTCAAGTTTGTGCTGTCTCACAGGTGCCGGTCGTTTTTTGGGTGCAATTTTTGGGATCCTTGCACTCATTTCTTCTTGTTGATAGGCTTTTGTGCTGCCAATGTGTTTTGTAGTCCCACTACAACAAAATGCCCTCCTTCAGTCCATGCAGTTTGTGGATATGTAACCTTGCCATATAAATCAGGAGGTCATTTAGACCACAGCAGTAACAACTAATTGACAACAAGTGATTCTAGTCGTGTTGAACTCATATTATAAATGTTTGTAATGCCAATGCATTTGCATCCTTTTTTTTCCAATGTCTGCGTTCATTTGCTGGCCAACCGCAATATGAAGATGATGCACCATGTCCTACAATTCTCCCTGGACCTAGATCCATTACACAATTTAGAAAGGCAAGATCATTGAGGGAGTTCAGCTAAAGTTGAGGGAGTTTAGCTGAAGTTGACAGTTATTGGGGGAAGGCGGGAAAGGTGAGGTGGCCGCGCGTACGCCGGGCACCACCGGTTCCCCGTCCGCCGTGTCTGTTGAAATTGTATGCTCTAGCCAGTCCCCTGCCAGGCCTTGCAGAACCTTGTCAAATTTGAGCTGAGAATTGTTGGTCTTCCAGACGTCAGACAAATCTGAATTTTGGCATGTGTGTGGATAACCCCTCCTTGTACCTACCCTTGAAATTCCAGAGGTGTAGTTCGTGTGCAAAAATTTAGAAAATTCATGGAAGTCCTAAACTCCCACTTTTTTTCCCCAAAACTACTAGTCAACATGGGGTTGACCTCTATAAAATCCTAAATTGTACGGTGAAACTTTCTGCAATTCATGGACCAAATTGCCTTGACTGTTACCTACCACTTTCGGCGGTCACCAAGTGTGGATCATATTTCACAGTACAAGGGACCGCTTGCAGTACTGCCATGTCTCTTTTTCCCTCAAAATGCGAAACTTGGGCTGGGTGCTTAGGGGTTAAATTGAGAAGACCAGGCAATGCCGCAATGTCACTTTATATTTTTTAAATCTTCCAAAGAACAAAAATAAATAAATAAAAATGAGGTGTGGACAACACTTCTATCTTCCACAAAAAAAAAATGCACAATTTTTGAGTCCCCTAATGTTTGCGTCAAGCTCATCAAAAGAAATAGGCTTAATTAACATTTTAAGGGGATATTTGGCCAAAATTCTTACATCTAGTCTTTCTTATTTTTTTAATACATTTGTAAGAGTTTGGTTTTAAAAAAAAACTCACTTTTGCATCCCCTTCTCACTTTAGATTAAACACAAACACTGTTGCTTCCAAAAGCCGGCCCTTGAAGGACAAGCCATGGTCCATGAGAGATTTTTTTCACGGCTTCTCATATCTAGTGTAAAGGAACCTTAGTGAAGCTCAAAAATTTCCATAAACAGTGGTCCTATGAATGATTAAAAACCCTACTATTTAGTGCGTTTATGGTTCTGACTTGGGAGGTATGCAATTGAAGAGGATACTTTCCTAATTCAAGACTCAAGGCTTGGTCTCACCAAGAAAGTGTTTGCACTCTAATGTCAACCTTGGCAATATTGTAGCATCTCCAACAATCCAAAGTTGCCAGAGTCACACCACACCAAACAAACGCTTCTTTTAACATGTTCACAATAATAGAACAAATCAAGTGGGTGACATTCAAGGGAAAAAAACATGTAATCTCAACATTTATAAAATCTAATAGTAAATAATGGCATTTGAGTTCTAGGCATTTGAGTTCTAGAATTGTGTTTTGCAATGCCAACTTTATGATGAAACATTATTACCAAAAATGCTAGTACCTCACCACAAATCTGCTATGAGTCAGGGTTCCATTATGGAACCTTGACTCTAGAGTTTTTTTTGCTGGCAAAATTTTGCCAGGCTGATAGGTTTCAACAAACAAGCAAAGTTCCCTCCAAAAAAATCCCAATGCAAGAAGGATAGGAGTCACTCACAAAAAACGTTGCTTCCATTGTTGGTAAAACACAACATCACAATTTGGTAGTCCCAACATTACTATACCTTCACAGTCCTTGGCTTTGACACAATTTCTTCTTGTACAAAATCATTATGAAATACACTACAATGTACCATAGATATGTCCAAAGGCAATACAATTTTTGGATACTTGGGCAAATCTTGAATTGAAATCTATAGTTTATTTTATTGACGTGCTTATCGAGTGCATTGAAGATGCTCTAATAGTACATAACTTAGATAATCAAAATATGAGCATTATGAAACAAATGGAAATTGCTAATTATCATGAGTTAGGGCGTCCTCAAATAGTATGGGATGAGATTTCAACAATGGTACAATGAAAGTGGATCCAAGCGTGATAAGAGAAATTGTCTTCAATCCTCTAGCAAAGCCAAATGAGAAGTTCACTACCTAAGCATAGGAGCGGTCCAAGCCAACAATAAAGAGGAAACTTATTGAGCTTGGAGAGGTACTCACTAGTAGTTTGGTTGATATTGTGATTAATTCATTAACCCCTGAAGGACCAAGCCCATTTTTCTGTGAAAGTCATTGAAAATTGTCACTTTTGTGGGAATGAGTAGAAAGGTGGGAAAAAAAATATTTATGAAAACCCAACCATTGGGATTTTTCTTAGACTATGAGAGGTACTTGTGGGAAAAAAATCAACTCATTTCAAATGAAAAGGAGTGAGAAATTGAAATTTGAAGTGAAGAAAAAAGTTTTTTTGCTTCTTGCCCAAAAATCTCAAAAGCCTTTGACCATTTTTATAGAAAAAAATAATGTCTCTACACAAAGTTGAAATTTAAATTGCTCCATGTAAAAAAAAAACTTAGGTATTTGTGGGAGAATTTTCAAATGAATTGGAGGTATATAACATACTTCAAAAAATCTTTGAATGCCAAAAGGTCATGAAATTTGCAAATACATTAGGCAAAATTTGTGGATTTTTGTAAAATTCAAAAATCTAAGTTACTTTAATCCAAATGGTGAAAACCAAGGGATCTTAATCTACTACAACTTGGAAAAAAAAAGTAAAAAAACAAATACACAAACAACTCAAAAAATTAGAGCACCAAATTTTACAAGGGGCAAAATGAATGAAGGGTTGGAAGTTTCCCAAGAAGAGCCCCTTCCACCCCACTCCCCTTTGCCCAAGTGTGCACACTTTGTGCCCATAAGGGTTGACCCTCTTTAGAGTTAACACCCACTTACAAAGAAGAGGTCTTGCGTGAACTGCCCACCTTTCCCTAATTTTAGAAAATTCTTTATAACTTCTTTGTCAAATGTCAGAATGAAGAAAAAATGAGATGCCCATGTAGATTTTTGAATTCTCCACTTAAAATAAAAATCTCAAAAAATCTCAAAAACTAGTTTAGCTATAGGTCCATGCCTAAATTCCATTTGGCCCCCAAGGGGACAACTAACTACAAGGAAACCGTGGTCAAATCTACAAAAATATTAACAAAAATTGTGACCTAATCTATAGTATACTATAGATTAGGTCACAATCTTTGTCAACTTTTTGTAGATTCAACCATGGTTTCCTTGTAGTGGTTGGTCCTTTAGGGGTTAACAAGTTTTTTTGCCATTCTTCCATCCCTCCTACAATCAATCTCTAGATGGTACTTAATAGTTCTAAAACTAATTGCACATTGGAGCCAAAGACTAGTACATAAATTACAGACGCAACACGGCCCTCTTTTTTTACAATTTCTAAGACTTGTATTTGTACCTCAACTGAGGCCGCCCTTAGGATTGAAAAGGTTTTTGTTTTTTCTAAGCAACTTTTGAGGTGTTGGCGATGGAAAAGGGTTAAGGCCAGGTTGGCCTCTTAACCCTTGAACGTCAAATGGGTGACTGTGTCTACCCCTCTATATTGCTCTACATTGGTTTTTATAGTGGTGTGATAGGTACCCACCCATTAAAATATTTTTTTTAAAAATGCAAAAGTTAACAATGCTTGACGCCTTCATAAAAATTGCAAGAAGAAGAGCATGATACCTAACACCGTATCTCTGAATCTTCTCATAATTTGGGTTACTTAAAAATATGAGTACATTTGCTGAAGTTGTTTTCTTATTTTCTGTGATGCACCATATATTTGTGATCACTTCTTAAAAAAATCAGGCTAAAAACAACTTTTTTCTGTATTACAGAGTGTTTTTTTTTGTAGCAAGGAACGTTTATCGTCCCCTTCGGCGTTGAGGGGTTAACTTAAAATCAGCCTATACTGTAATCAGCACTCGCCGGTTACAATAGATTCCCACAGTGCACAAATTGTCAACCCAGATTCCAAAAGAGCCACAGCAAGGCTTTCTCTCAAGCGAATAAAATCTTCTCGAAATCCACTTCAAAGTTAATTACCCTGGCTAGTAAAATATTACGAGATGACCTATCACCACATGACCTATAGCCGGGGTGAATTGACTCCCTCGTTGCTCTCCACCTGGATGCATGGAGCCGGGGGGCCGGTCTACTGCTTTACAACTTTGTGGGGCCAGAGTTTTTAAAAGTCAAAATGAAAAAAAAACTAAGATGTGCACCGAGATCTTCAAATTTCCTATCTTTCATAAAAATTTCAAAAAATCATATAATGTGATTTAGTCATAAATACATGCCCAAAATTCCATTTGTCCCCTGAACGGACAATCAATCCTTTGATATTCATTTGATGGTACTTTTTTACCTACACAACACAACAATCTTCAGATATGACAACAAATTAAGACTTGTAGAGGTGAAACGGGGGACATTATGGGAAATTACCCCCTAGTTAATTGATTTTTTGTTTAAGTTTGACATAAGGGAAATCTGGGGGTTGTATTGCAAGAAGAAACCACAGCCAAGCAGCGTGCCAGGAGAACAAAAGATAAAGCAGAGGCTGAGTGTACAATTTGAAACTGGTTAAAGAGATTTTGAGAGGAGATAAAGCCTCCTTTTTCCATACTTTTTCCCCACTTTCCATTTTCTTTCGCAACAGAATAATCCAGGATCCCTAAATCCAAGGCATGACCAGCCTTTAAATTCATTTTCTCGTTGGTAGCGTTACACGCACCCAACTAGTAGGTAAGGAAAAATTGTATAGAAATGTATAGAACCAACAGCATGTGCGCGTTCATCCGCAAAATCTAGTAGTATTACTAGTTTTCATCCAAATTATGGCAAACCTACTGTTTGCTTGGGGAAGGATTTGGCAATTTCATTTAATTTTCATCCATTTTTTCTAGTGGTATGGTAGTCAGTCACAACTTGAGGTAAAATTTTGGCTAAAATTTGTCAGAAAGTTAAAAACTATCCATGACCAATGATCAAGGTGAACTGACCTCAAGTTACCCCCACCTAGAGGAATGGGGCTGGTCTTGACCTAGTTTGTGATTTTGTGACCAGGAAGTAAGGTAGGAACACCCATAAGCGTTAGTTTAAAGGTTTTGAACATGATGACTATTAATAAACATCTAGCAAATTATAGGATCTTGTTAGCAACAAAAAAATAATGAATTTGCACTTTTGAATGTATTATTTGGATACTATGAGAATAGGTTGTGAATTTTTAAAGAGCGAACTGCAATTGCACCTAATATCAACACTAAGGTTTCATGTTCACATGTTGTACATCCTTGTAATTGCATCTATTTACTTCTACAGATTTTCAAGATTTTAGAGGTGACGTTTATGGGGACACTAACGCTTATGGGTGTTCCTACCTTAGAGAAGCTCTGTTTTTTACAAACATAGGTAAAAATAAAAATATGCCCTTATTTTGGAGTTGGTTGATTTTAAAATGTCTCAAAATTCAGAATGAACCAGCATAACATTCAATAGCACGACTGTGAGCTGCCTTGGAGGGTGTGGAATATTCTACACCACTCCATCCATATGATGAAATGGTTGGATGAAATGGTGTGGAATATTCCACACCCATCTTTAGCTATGGGGACACTTGGCTGAATTTGTGAGAGAGTTTATGAAAGAGAGGCTCAATTCAATGCACATACGTCAATGTGGGGGGCCTAGCCATGTCAGGAAATAATAATAATAATAATAATAATAATAATAATTTGTCAAGATGAAGTTCATGGATGATACTTGAAGACAGGGAAAGGCAACCTCTCTTCAGGCTACTGAATGTTATGAGGGTCTCTGTACAGTATCCAAATTCAATTTCAAAATTCCCAAGTTCAATTTAAGGTAGGTTCACCTTAAATGGATAGGATTTGTTCTTGGACACCTATAAATGAGCCCGTTTCAGATCCATCAGTTACCCAAATCAGACATGCAAGTCAGCTATAGTTGTCCACTATAATTGAGTATTGAAACACAAATTGTGTAGGTGACAGCATGTGATTGGATCTTTTTGATGTCACATTTGCAATTCAATACAAGCAATTCAATGGGGGTCTAGTGTCCACAATAGGTGTGTCTAGGGAGTTACCTTCAACAATTTGTAGTTTATTCATACAATCTCAAAAAATTCCAAAAGCAATTTTCCAACACTGTTTGTAGGTTTCCTATCCCTTCTACATTCTCAAAATCTCCATACAAACTCTAGGTGAATTGATGTAACAAAAGTGTCTAATTAAGGTGCTCCTACCTTACTAGTGGTTACTTAAGAAGTAAAAAATGAATTTCTGAATTTTTTTTGGAGATGGGGCAATTCAAGCAACCCAAAACTTTTTTAAAATTTACATTTTTTTAAAATAAAAATTTGAAATTGGTTCTTTAAGTTTACATATACATGGGAAGCTTTGAAGCACTCATTTCCAATATATGAGATGAAAGTTATGAGGACTTTTAGTTAACTAGTAGATATGGCTCCGTACTTACCAGTTAACTAAAAGTCCTCATAACTTTCATCTCATATATGGGAAATGAGTGCTTCAAAGCTTCCCATGTATATGTAAACTTAAAGAACCAATTTCAAATTTTTATTTAAAAAAAATGTAAATTTTAAAAAAGTTTTGGGTTGCCTAAACTGCCCCATCTCCAAAAAAATTCAGAAATTCATTTTTTACTTCTTCAAAAAATGTCAAAATGAAAAAAAAAAAAAAAAAAAAAAAAAAAAAAAAAAAAAAAAAGATGTGCACACACATCTTTGAATTCCCTATCTTCCATAAAAGTTTCAAAAAATCACACAAAGTGATCTAGCCATAGGTACATGCCCAAAATCCCATTTGTCCCCCAAACGGACAGTCAATCCTTTAGGGGTTAATATCTTATGCAAAACAATTGTCCAAACGTAGTTTTCATGTTGGTAGTCTGTTTTTACTAATCCCAATTCTTCAACAAAGTTCTCCGATTTTAAAGCTAAAATGTTTAAAATGTGCTATCATATAATCATTTTTAACTTTTAAGTGAATATAGATTTGGGAAGTGGAACATAGCATGAAACTACAAGCACTAGTAGAAACGTGGTCCTGGTAGATCAAGCCTTAACCCCAAAATGACATTGCATTTTTGGGGCTTCTAGGAATTTACTATAATTTGAATAAAAAGCCAACATTTTCATAAGTTGTATTAATTCTTTTTGAATTGTAATCGTATAAAATCAAACTAGACATGTTAGAGATCTCATTAGAAAAGAAAACTCAACAATATCTCTTATGGATTGAAAGATTATAAAGTTCGGTCATGAGGGTGTAAAAACTGTGAAAGTGATTTGAAGTCTTTCAATCTTCTTTTCACATGTTAAATTTAAGAATTTGGTCACCAAAAAAATATGAGGTTTAAGGGCCTAATATGCATAACCCCAATCAATTTATGACTTCTCAAAATCTACTCTACAATTTCTTTTAATGAATTTCTAATGTGATTTTTTCTTAAAGATCTAGTGTATTTGAGGCCCATTCCCAAGAGCCCTCAACACTACATAGTCAAGATTGCAATGAAGACCCGTGCACTAAATCTTGAATAGAAAAATCATAATCAATCATTTGCAAAATCAGATTGTTGGATCTAAAACTAAGCTTCAGAAAGAACTTTTCAAAAATATAAATTACTAAAATTAGTAATTTAGTTGGGATTTATTTAACTTCAAAAATTGGTCGAGGACAATTTCTATCCCCAATGACGCTTTGGGGTTAAAACCCACACTTTTGACTAGTTAGACTAAGTGCAAGTCTTAAGACTTGGTTTACATGAATCACATTTCTACTAGTGAAGGAGTTCTTCACAATGTGACCAACATCCCAACCCTACAAGTCCTATCTCAATGCCAATTCCCAAATCTTTGGGTTACAAAGGACAAAAAGAATTTCTAAAAGGAGATTTTAAATTCATAAGAATTTTTTTTATTATATTTGACTTCTGAGCTGGATGTTCAATTTTGTTGCATCCAACACTTGAACAAAGCACAACTTATATAAGCTCCAAAAAAACCCAAAAGAATATTGCCATGTAAGCTATTCTAAGTGAACTCATACTTAGAACCTTGAACACAATATAATAGTGCAAACTGTTTCAAATATCGATTTTTCACCAATCAAATTCTCAAATTTTAACAAAGCTTGGGAGGACGTAGAGGCAAACCTTAAACTAGGTTGGACTTGGATGGCACATTGTTTTGTAAGGCCAGGTTTAAGAGTCTTAGCTCTTTTAACAAACAAGGGTTAAAGTAACAATCTGCAGCTTAGGTTGAAATTAGTCAATTTTACCTCCACCAAGGTTTAGACAAAATCAAGATCTCTCAATTTAAATATGAAGTCAAAATGTCCCAATTCAATCTTTTAATAACAAGTATCTAAGAGCATCTCTAGTGTTGCCCTTACAGGGTCTAACACACTTTAAGCATGGATGATAAGTGCTTTGAACCCTTCAAAATACTTTCATGGCACTCCATCCTAGTGTGTCAAGCAATGATCCTTCAAAACACTATTCATCCTAAGTTGGGCAAGCTTTATCCTATATTCTCCTTGATGAATGATCAAGTGACTATTTATAGGGCACGCTTGAAGTGTAAGACTCAAGGCTAGAGACCTAACACTTGTTGCATAATACACTCACTACGGGTGGGGCCGGCAGCAATTCCATCAACCTCTCCTCCTTTGAGTCCCTGCTCTCTATTGATTTCTCCTCCTCCAAGTCCATGCTCTTTGAGATGCACTAGGAGCTCACTTGCAAACAAAAGCAATTCTTGTTTTCTTTTGTTATTTGAGAGGGAGAAGATCAAATTCCCCAAAAAGAGGCCCAAGATTTGAGCAAGCTAAAACTTAATGATGACAATCCAACTTTCAATGTCAAAAGACATGTTTGACAAGGCCTCTTAAAATTCCCCATGTAGCTAGTCCCCATTGGACCCAGTTTCCAAGGTTGGGCGAGCCAGGGCCTAGTAACTGGCCATGCATAGTGCAACGCTGGAGATGCTATGATGAACAAGGCCCTTCAAGAATAAATATGATTTTTTCAAATATCAAGTTTGAAGTGCAACATTGAAATTACTCTTAGAGCACGTCTAGCCTTTCTCGCCACACGGGCAACTCCCGCGTCCGGGCTCAATGAGGTCCACCGCAGCTCTCCAAATGGCATGTTTTAGGCCGGCCTCCCCAAATTTTCTTTGAGACACGTCAAGGTCCAGTGCCGCTGTTAAATTTCCCAGTGCTTGTTTCAAGCTTCTTTTTTTGGAAATTCTGTCTCTACCTCTGAAAAGATAGAAGAAACAAGAATTGATTTGTTTTCTAGCGAGCTTGTTCGCTCTTCTTGGGGAGTAGATAAGAGAATTTCAACTTTAGCAAGTAGCGACCCCACCCTGAGCAAGTGGCGTCCGTATATGATGAGCAATGTTGAATTTCACAGCTTGGAACCGCTCCTTGTTGCTCTCCAAACCTTGCTTGGAGTGTTCCATTTGGAGCACGAGGCTGGAGAAGCTCTTGCATCTTTCGACGGGTGAAAAAACTGAGATTCTCCAACCCATCTCCACAAAACGACATGCCATCTAAGCCTAGCCCCATGAACCGCCTCAAAGTGCTCCCAAAGTGCCCTCTAAGTCCCAATTTTCAACCGTTCAACTAATAAGAGCCTTCAGTTGGTGTGAACCGCCCCTTAACAAATCGTACAGCCTACTCCCCTCCAAGCCCTACCCAGAGGGGGGAGGCTCAGACACTGTAGTACAATGTACTTTGTTTCAGAATACGCCTTTACTTTTGTCTGGTCCGTCTCCCAGAGTGAGAATTGAGGAGTGGCCAAATTGAAAGACCGCAATCACCGGCCAATCAGGCAGCGCAATTGGGCAGGATTAATTAACACCCAGACTAATAATATAAAACGAAGGGCTTTACAGCCTTTACTATGGAGTCTGGATAGTATGGTTCAGTTGGGCCAGTCCTGTTTATTTATTTCCTGGACTTTACTGGACTGACTGAGGTCCGAGACTCCGAGGCGACTTACTGGTCCTGTACCGGGAATCTTCAAGTGTTGCGTACGAATGACATCAATGCAAAACTGCCAAGAGGGCTCTTCTCTTCCACAATCCACAGTCCACAGTTCCACACCCCCTCTGGTCAAAGTGCATTTGCATTTGCAAGCATGCCTGTGCAAGGATTTCAATATTTTATAAGGTAGGAACACCCATAAGCGTTAGTTTCCCCACAACTATTACCTCTGAAATCTTGGAAAATCTGTGGAAATGAGTAAATGCAATTAGAAGGATGCACAACATGTGAACATGAAACCTTAGTGTTGGTTATGGGTGTAACGGCAGTTTGTTCTTTAAAAATTCATAACTTAATCTCATTGTATCCAAATAATACATTTGAAAGTGCAAACTTATTATTTTTCTATTCCTAAAAGAATCCTATAATTTGCTAGTTGTTTATTAATTGTCATCATGTTCAAAACCCTTAAATGGACGCTTATGGGTGCTCCTACCTTATTCCTACTATTTAACCCCTAAAGGATGTTGTTGTATTGTTTATGATCTCATGTGTTGTATACGGATGGGTATTTAGGTGGCAGACAATTTGGAGCTGTGGATATTAACACAAGTCATAAACATACTATTAGTCAACTAGGATTTTTTGGGATTTTTTTTACATTTACCTTAAAGCCATTTTTTCAAGTGCTAAATGGTCCTCGTATGAATACATCCAACACTTTTGGTAGGCAACATTCTTTAATGGTTAACCCTAAAATGTTGACAGGGACAAAAAACGTCCCATAATCACCAAAAAAATACTCTATACTAGAGGATTTCATCATGGAAGGCAAACAACAACCTCAGCAAACACATTCATATTTTTTGGTAACCCAAATTGTGAGAAGATTCAGAGACACAATGTTAGGTCCCAAGCTGCCCTTCTTGCAATTTTCATGAAGGCACCATGCATTGTTGACTTTTGCAATTTTAGGAAATAATATTATATTGAGTGGGAACCTGCCACACCGCTATAAAAACCACTATAAGTAGTTGTAAAGGGGCAGGCACAATCACCCATCTGGTGTTCAAGGGTTGCGAGCTTTGCCGTGCCTTTGTCCAAGAAAAGCTTAGCTAGCCTAGTTTAAGAATCATCAAAATGAGCCAATTAAATCGTTCAAATCCTTGAGTTGAGCCCTCAATTGCGCTCAAAGGGTTTATTTTTTAGATTGGCACAGTTGGTCTTGTCGATGATATGGCCATTTATGTGATAATTGTAGTGTCATAAAGTTGGAATTTGATCATCAATTGGGTCCAAAGGCATTATAGTAAAGCTTAATCAAAACTTTGACCCAATTCACGACCCACTAGATTTTTAATTAGGCCAAGTCGACATTTGACTTGGAACTCTATCATAAAGTGGCTATTCCCTCTTTGTTCAAATTTACATTGTTGATCCACTAAAGGCCCAATTGCATTGGCACATCTAATGCATCTCCACAGCAGAGTTTTTGTCTTCTTCTTCGACGTGAATTCACACAAATGTTCATCACATGCGTTTGTGAAAGGTGTGAGAAAACATGCCAAGCGAATGCGTTTTCCCACATGACCCATTTCTCCATTCCAAGCAACAAATGAGGTGGTTCCATATGACCCCCAAAATGTGGGAATAATCATGTGGGACCTTTGAGATGATGGGTTCTTGAAAATTTCGTGTGCTTTTCATTTATGTTCATGTTTTTCTATTCCCATTCATTCGTTTGACGCTTCTTGGTAATGCAAATAAAATTCAGAAAACTCATTTTGAATAATGCCAATGACAGACGGATCAGTCAATCCATGAGCCAGTGCAAATGGGGCATGAGTAAACTTAATGAAACCGAATGATTTGTAAGGTGCTGCCAAGGTATAGTGATAAGTTTTTATTTTATTAACAAATAACTAATCTGGATTTTCTTTGAGAGAATATATAATATTCAGTAGTCTGAAGAGAGGCTGTCTTTCCCTTTCTTTAGGTATCATTCACGAACTTCATCCTGACAAAAATAAATAAATAAATAAATAATTTTTTTTCTTTTTTTTAAAAATTTCATAAATTCTTTTACAAATTCAGCCAAGTGTCCTCTTAGCTACTAATGGGTGTGGAATATTCCACACTCTTCAATTGGACGGAGGGTAGGCCTGCTGAGTGCTACGGAATGTTATGTAAGGTAGAAATACCATCATTAGGAGAGATTTGGACCCAAGAAGGGGCTGTGAGTTTGGCTGTTCCCGATGATGGGAACTAGCCCCTGCTGGTCATCAAAAAAAATTAGTTAAAAACAAATTAAAACATTTTCAAAAAAAATAAGATTTTATTTTTATTTTTTTGATTTTTTTTAATTTAATTTTTTTTTTCAATAAAATAGTACTATTTGACGTGGTCGCCTTGATGCCATGTCATACTGCGGCACACTGCCCATGTGGAAGGTGTTCCCAAAGTTCCCATGGATTTGGGAGAAGGGGCCTCTTTGGGGGTCCAAATCCCTTGTAATGAAACGGTTACTACTTGATAATGGCACAGTAGACTATTCTAAAACCAACAAGAGCTAGCTTTGAAAAAGATTTTGAAAAAGATTTTGAAAAGATGCTCTTTTCTTGCATTTGATTGGTTCATACTTGTTTTAGAACAAGGCTCTAGAGGTAGCCATTTAAACCCTAAAGGACCATTGTCTGTTTGGAGGACAAATGGGATTTCGGGCATGTACCTATGACTAAACTACTTTGCGTGATTTTTTGAAACTTTTATGGAAGATGGGGAATTCAAAGATCTACGTGGGCATCTCATTTTTTCTTCATTTTGACATTTATTGAAGAAGTTAAAAATGAATTCTTGGAAAAAGTTCCAAATCAGGCAACCCAAAAAATTCTTTAAAAATAAATAAAAAATATGAAATAGGTTCTTTAGACTTATGTATAGGTAGGGAGCTTTGAATCATTCAATTCTGATTAATGAGATGAAAGTTATGAGAGGTTTTTGTTTGTGGGTAGGTATGGTTCCTCTCAAAATCATACCTACCTGCAAACAAAAACTTCTCATAACTTTCATCTCATCAATCAAAATTGAATGATTCAAAGCTCCCCACCTATACATAAGTCTAAAGAATCTACTTCATATTTTTATTTATTTTTTAAAAAAATTTAAAGAAGTTTTTGGACTGCCCAAGCTGGAACTTCTTCCATAAATTCATTTTTAACTTCTTCAATAAATGTCAGAATGAAGAAAAAATTAGATGCCCTCTTAGATCTTTGAATTCTCCATCTTTCATAAAAGTTTCAAAAAATCATGCAAAGAAGTTTAGCCATAGGTACATGCCCAAAATCCCATTTATCCCCTGAAAGGGGGCTTGGTCCTTTAGGGGTTAACTCCTAAATCCCTGAGTGTCCCCTCGAGGGATAAATGGGATTTTGGGCAAGTACCTACAGCCTCAATTTTTTACCTAATTTTTTGAAACTTTTTTTGAAGATAGGAAAACACATTAGCTTTTGGAAAACATAATTTGTATTCCAATCAATGCCCAAAAGCAAAAGTTGTGCCTAGATAAGCAAAAATTTATGCAAATTGGGCAGCAAAAACTTTTCACAAATCTTTTTTATTTTTTATTTTTTATTTTTTATGTTTTTGTAGGCTATAGTTTTGTCTACATCTGAAGCTTTGATCCATTCCATTTGGACTAGTTATGAGAAAGTTATGGACAATCTTGTTTTTTGGGCACCTCAAGCATCTTCTTGAAAAAATAGCTTATAATCTTCATTTTTGAATGCAAGTTTAACAATTTTTCAAAACAAACTGTTGGAGATGGTGAAGTTTGTTTGCTAGAACAATCTCACCATCAGGATTATTGAGTTTCAATTCCATTGCAAGGTTATTAACAATTTAAGTTTTTGTTCAATCTCATACCTTCTTCTACCTAATGCTTTTTTTAAGAATGAAAATTAAGTATTTTTTGTTTTGATTTTTTTCCAAAGATTCTCAACTCAATTTCCCACCATACAAAAATAAACCTCAAAACTCTGTGGAGCAAAAATTTGAAGTTAAAAAGTTCAAAGTCAAATAGTCTAGTCATGCAAAGTGCAAAAAGTTTGTTTTTTACACTTTGAATGCAAATATCTTGCAATCTGTGAAGTCAAAGTTTTTGAATTTTTGTTTCACATTCTTATACTAGTCTAGTAGAAGATCCTACGGTTAGATATGCAAAAAGACCAATTTTCGAAAAAAATTACTCTTTGCAGTAGAAATGGCAATTTTGAGTGTCTTTTGACAAAATAAAGGCCCCAGGAATTTAGGGTTAAGGTGCACCTATGAAACCAGAATTGGTCAAAACCCTATATCCACATTTATATTGCATAAAGTATTAATTCTTGAGTATTATCTTTATTTTTATTTTGCACTCTTCCTTATCCTTATTTCTCTAGAGATTGAGCATAATTCCTCAAGAAATTCCCATATCTTACACGCTAAAGTGGCTTATTTTAACCCTTTATGGTATTTCTACCATACTACATGTATTTTATTTTTTCAAAGAACAAAGAACGAAAGGTGTTGATTCATTTATGACAGGAAATGAAGAGGAAATATGGCAGAGCCAGCTACGTAGCCTACGGTTGAGCAAGAGATTGGCTTGGTTGTGATTGGGAAGAAATATTCCCATCATTGCCTTGTCAGGAACGGTTAGGGGATTTGCACTTTGGTTCAGAGCTGCAAAACTGGGGATGCGCAACGGCCCCAAAACCGAGCCCTTCCAAATCTTTGGTCCGTGGTTGGAACTTGGACCCACATCCCCCCGCTCCACGTCACTCCATGTACCTCCCTCCTATGACTACGTCCGCTCCACATAGTCCATGATGTCACCTGGCCCCATTGCCGTCTTTTGGACCACTAGGAAGATTTTGAGCTTCTTTAGAGCATCTCCACTAGTCTTGTCAAATCCAGACTCAGTGAAGTGTTTTAAGTGAGCCTGAACTGATCTTTTGCACGGGCAGTGGAGGCAATCCCCACCAGTGAAGACATGAGCAAACGCGCTACTACTCCATTCCGGTTTCACGTTGTAGCTCATTTGCAGGTGGTGTTGTTGATTGGGCCACGAGGCACCAGGTTCTTGTGCCAGGTCAGCCTTGAGGCACCTTTCGTGACATCGGAGACAAAATCTTGAGACAATGTCCAAAAAATCAACGTGCTAAAAGAAAAGCTCTTCCCAAGAAGACACCGTCCCCGTGCACTCGTTTGGCAAGCCCATTCTGAAATTTGAGTGGGGTGAGTCACCGATGGAGAAGAGGAATGGGAGAATGACCCCCGGCCCCGCTCACTGAGTGGGTTTGAGCCACCGGTGGAGATACTCTTAGAAAAAAGTCTACATTTCTCATTTTCAACTAGTTTATTTAATGCACGTATCTAATATTGCCTATATAATTACACTACAATTTGAAAATTTCAAAAAATCTAGTTAACTTTTATTTGGTTGATTCAAGTTTGGAGAATGCTAAATTGTGAGCAAGGATCCATGAGCCGTGAGTCATAAGCTTAAATTTTTGTGAAAATATTAAATTTTACTTGTGAATGTGTACATAGGGCCTTAAAATTGTGCATTGTAAACATTCATTTTTTGAAAAATTTATTCTTTTTTAAGTTTTTCCATTGATTTTGAGCTCAAAATGAATTCCTATTCACAAAATATTGGCTCATTACTCATGGGCTCACCATTTTACATTTAGGAACTAGCGTTGTCCATTCAAGTTTCAATTAACCTTTGTTAGATTTTATTTGACTAACTTTCTATTGTTTTTCATATCTTTCCACATTGTTTTAGGCCAACATACCGGGAGAATTGGCTTCAGTCTAAAGTACTGATTATGCATCTCCTCTTGCATTGTAAAGCAACTGCATGTCAAAGGAGATTTTTGGATAAAAAGGTAACAATTAATGCATGGATCTGCTAAAATGCTTTCCTTTCCATGGTAAAAATTGTATTTACCCAATGCACAACAATTCTTTCAAATACTACCTTTTCTTCTACAAAATAGGTTGACTAATCAATGATGCAGAATTGATTTGCTTTTGCAATCAAATATAATTTTTATTGTTTGAATGTTGATTTAACTAATTGGATTGGTGCGGAAAATAAGTGGTCAACATTGGAAATAAGAAACACTAAATTTCTCAACTATGAAGGATCCAAGGTCAATTCAACATGCTCTTAGTTGGTTAATAACACAAAAAAACAAGTTGAGTTTTGAAATTACAAGAAAAAACTGACAATTAAAAAAAAGTGTAAAATTAGAGTATAAATACATGCAACATCGAGGATGGGCTTGTGGAAAATAGTTTGGAAATGGGAAATGTTGAATATTAGTTGGTGGAACTCAAAATCTCCTTGAACATTGTTTGAACCCTTCATTGGAGCTCTTCTAAGGTAGCGTCACCAAATGCTACTATTGGTTGGGTAATTTATGAGTTCCACCAATTAAAATCCGCTAGTTTCCATCTGCAACCGGGTTTTCATGTGTCCACAACTGATACTTACATGCTTGTGCTATAATTAGATATCTTTTGGAAAATCTAGCTAATTTTTATCTCATTCTTTCAACTTTCAACTACAGGAAGGATCCGTGAAGTATTTTCCTTCTCACAAGAATGACCAGCTCGCCATAGTGACAAAAAAAAGGTTCTATTTTCAGCTCCTTTCACTTTGCTTACATTGGAATGCGATGATTTTGAATTAACCCCTAAAGGACTGAGCCCTTTTTTCAGTGAAAAGTACTTAAAATTGTCACTTTTGGGTACTAAGATGGTAGATTTTTTTTTTTTTTTTTTTTTTTAATAATTTAGTTTAATTTTTATAATTTGGGAAATCCAGCCATAGGATCTTGCCCTACACTAGATTAGGTATTTGTGGAAAAAAAATTAGGTCATTCCAGATGGAGATGAGTGAGATATTTACATTTAAAGTGAAAAGAAAAGTTTTTTTTCATGCTACCCCAAATTTTCAGAAGCCTTTGACCACTCTTATAACAAAAAAGTTGCTCTACCCAAAGTTGTGCTTTTTTTCCCATGTAGGATATAAAGTTAGGTATGTGTGGGAGAATTTTCAAATCAATTGGAACTACACAACACATGGAAAAAATCAGTAGGTAAAAAGAAGTAGAGAATGAGTCAAAACACTAAATTTTTAAGAATCAAATTATCAAAATGAAAATTGCAAATCCTAATGGTCAAAATGTTGTGATAAACAATCTACTTCCTTTGGTTTAACTTTTTTTCCAAAATAATAAAAATTGAGTAAAATAAAGGACTTCAAAGTTTATTTTAGAGTAGAGAATCCATAATTGCCCGCAAACAAAAACTCCTCATAACTTTGATCTCATTGATTGAAATTGAATGGTTCAAAGCTGATCACTTATAAAAAGAATCTAAAGAACCAATTTCAAAATTAATTTTTTTTTAAAAGTAAATTTTAAAGAAGTTTTTGGGCTGCTTGGGCGGGCAATCCTCCCCAACTTTTCAGAAATTCTTGCATAACTTCTTCAATAATTGTTGGAATGAGGAAAAAAATTAGATGCCCGCATAGATCTTTGAATTCCCCACCTTCAATAAAAGTTTCAGAAAATCACACAAAGTAGCTTATCCAAAGGTACATGCCCAAACTCCCACCTATCCCTGAAGAGACAACAATCCTTTAGGGGTTAATGTGCCAAATTTTCATGCAACAATTTTAACATGGCATCCGCGGCCTATCATGTGTTTACATTTTGTGTGTGCAATGCTGATGCTCTAACCACTCTTCCTCTACATGCTTGCTCCATGCACCAACGGTAGTCCTTGCTTTAGCCTAGAGTGACGATTTGCATTTGTCAATCCAATTACAATTAAAGAATTTTGCCCAACCAATTTGGGCGATTTGTCTTTATAACGCTTGTATCCTTTGTTGCATTTTGGAGTTTTGGTAGTTTAGTCTATTTTTGTTTGAATATCAGAAATTCTATGACTAACTTACTTCAATGGCCATTAGACAAAGGTCAAGACCGCTGATAAATGCTAGAATCAATCGTGTAATCTTAGGTGCCACGAGATCATTGTAATGCACAAAGGCTTACATCCTCGTGCTTTCACTTCCAAAATGTCTACGTGGCACTTTGTGTTGTTGCAAGTCATCTATTAATATTGTTGACCACTTTTGTGTATGTTAACCCCTAAAGGACAGGGGCCTTTATTTTGTCGAAAGACACTTAGAATTGCCGTTTTTACGGCAAAGAGTAGAGAAGTTTATAGATTTGTCTTTTGCATATCTAACTGTAAGATGTTGTATTAGACTAGTACAAGAATGTGAAAGAAAAAATTCAAAAACTTCGACCGCACAAATTGCAAGATATTTGCATTTAAAGTATAAAAATAAATTTTATTGCACCTTGCATGATTAGATTTTTTGACTTTGAACTTTTTTGACTTCAATGTTTTTGCACTACAGAGTTTGGAATTTTAAATCTTTATGGTGGAAAATGAAGTTGAGAATCTTTGAAAAAAATTTAAAACAAAAGATACTTAATTTTCATTCTTAAAAAAAATTAGATAAAAGAAGGTATGAGGTTGAACAAAAACTTAAATGGTTAATAACCTTGCAAATCTACAATGGAGTTGAAACACAATAATCCCAATGGTGAGATTGTTCTAGCTAGCAAACTTCACTCTTTCCAATCTGTTTTTTGAAAAAATATTAAACTTGTATTAAAAATTGAGCTTTATAAGTTATTTTTTCAAGAAGATGCTTAAATTGCCCAAAAACAAGATTGTCCTTAACTTTCTCATAACTAGTCCAAATGGAATGAATAAAGCTTCAAATGAGAGAAAAGCATAACCTATGAGAAAAGCAAATTTTAAAAAAATCCATTTATTGTAAAAAAAATCCATTTATTGTAAAAAAAATTTGCTGCTTGGACTCCCCAAATTTGTGCTTATTTGGGCATAATTTTTGCTCATGGGCATAGATTGGAATAAAATTTGCATTCTCAAAAGGCTAATGTGTTTTTCTATCTTCAAAAAAAGTTTCAAAAAATCAAGTCAAAAATTAAGGTTGTAGGTACCTACCTAGAATCCCATTTGTCCCCCAAAGGGACAATGGTCCTTTAAGACTTAAAGCATTTTATGAAAGCACAATCTGCTAATTTGGAACACACTACAAACTAACTTTAGAAGAAAAAAAACTGTTTTTCACAACTTTCAAAAGATGCATTGACACTAAGAAAATTAGTAGTTTTTATATTGGTAAAATTCAAAGTGTTGCCCACTTTTTTTCAATATTCAAAATGTAGTCTATAGACAAGGGAGACTGAAGGCCAATGCATAATCAATTACATACTAAATACAAACAATTTGGAATCTGACCAAATTGATGCTTTGGACCTCTTGGTGCATTCAAATATTGTCTTGAGATATGTAATTAACCATTTGGTTTACCTTTTACTTGTTATGAATGATTGAAGTATGTTGTTTGTTGTTGTAAAAGAAATGCATATGTTTTTGCCAATGTTCTAAACCTAGTTTTTATTCTTTTGTTATTTGATATATGGCAATCTGGATTATGAAAACTTAAATCACACTTTGTTCTAGTTTTTGTTCATGAGATGTTGATAAGCGTTTCTTTGGGACCAGAAACGACTAATAAAGATTACAAAATTTTCAAAGTAGTTGATGAAGACAAACCCTACTCATTTAGAGGTCAGTTGTAAAATATAAAAGCTGTGGTATCATATCAACCTTAACAAACACAATACCCTTATAGCGTAGATTTAGACCTCATCAATTGAAGCAAGGGCCGTATGCAAATTATTTATTGGCAAAGTGATTAGTCTCTCCTAGGTGGTGAAAATAGTTTGGAAATCTATTGATTTTTTGAACTGTTTTTCCACAAAATCACAATTGCGCAAATAAAAATCTGATCTGTTTAACCCCTGAACGGCCCTTGGGGGTTAGAGCTACGGATTGTATAATTAAGGTAGGCACACCCATAAGCATGGAAATAAGGGTTTTGGAGTAGGTAAAATAATTGACTAACTTTGAAAAAAATACTGTATGTTAGGAAATGGAAACCAAAAATATTGGCATCAATTTCAAGGTTCCAACTGCAAGCATTTGTTCACAAAGATTTTTTGAAGTCCAAAATTACTGAAATTGTAGGAACCATGTGTAAGAGATGATAATCACAAGGCTTGTTAGTTCTTAAATAGTGAGATGGGTACTCAAAACCTCATGCTAGTCACTCACAACCATCAGTTCATCACCCATAACCATCACTCAGCCACCCACAACCATTTATTTTTTTATTGATTAGCCCTGCCACTATCGGGTGACGGACATGGGGACGCAAGGCTTATGGATGCTGCTACCTTACTACCCATCACGTTTTGTTCCCTCATACCTCCGCGTGCTGCTTAGCCCTCCCTCCTCTCTCCTCATCTAAAATACGTATTGAATACATACGGCCAGAGAGGGCTCTGGTGCCATTCAAGGGTTAAATAATCCTTTTATTCAATAATCTAAATTGCAATGATTTTTTTGAAGCGTATATTTCAGATTTTCAATCCTATATATTCATTAGTACTAATATGCCCAAAATCAAGTAGTCCTAACCAACACAAACATGATTTAATCAACACAACTTTGTTTAACCCTTTAACCCCTAAATGTTCAAGGCACCCAATTTAGGTGTCTACAAAACTTTGAAGATGACTAAAACCTTATTAAAGCACTATTTTTGGTAATTTTTTTCCAATAAAAGTTTCTTTTGAAGGTCTATTCCTAACATCAAAAATCTGATTTTGAAAATGAATGTAGATAATTTTTCTACTCAAGATTTTGTACAAGGGTGTCCACTGCAATCTTGAGTTTTCTAGTGTTGGGAAATCTTGAAAATGAGCCTCAAATACATTAGAGCTTGGAGGAAAATCCGCATTAGAAATTCATTTAAAAAAAAGATAGGAGTAGATTTTGAAAGGCATAAATTGATTGAACTTAGACATGTAATGACCTTAAAGCTCATATTTTTTTGGTGACCAACTTTTTAGATATGACATGTGAAATAAGGACTGGAAGACTTCAAGTCACTTTGGCAGTTTTAACACCCACATGTTCAATCATTATAATCTTTCAAACTATAAGTGATATTGTTGTGTTTTCTTTTTCCATGTAATCTCTCACATGCCTACTTTAAATTAGTACGGTTACAATTTAAAAGAAGTTGATCATATTTATGAAAAGGTTGGTTGATTGTCTTGTTTCATGAAAACTCTAAAAAGTCCAGAAAGGCCTTGGGCATTTAGGGGTTAGGGACCGCACTCATTTTCAAAAAACCCACTAAAAACAAGGGTGATAAGTTTAGATGTGTAGTTGAATCAACTATGTACTCAATTTGAATAATCCAATCGTACAAATGTGAAGGATGCCTCTTTTGTTCTAATATATCATACAAGCTTTGATTGAGAAGAGCCTTACATTTCTAGAAAGCAGGGTTTCCCACCTTTCCAATAAAAATATATTCACACAAAACATATAAAAATATCAATCACAAGGTGTAACTTAGTGGACAAAAAGGGTAAAAAATCCCGCTTTCTTTGCTACCCTATAACAATTCTACAAGAAATTTGATAATTGTTATGGAAAATTTGATTGTTGAAAAAATCAAAAATTGGCCTTCAATGTACAATGACAATTTTTAAAAATGAAATGACAACACCATTTCAATAGATTTTCAAATATTACAATTATACTACTACCATATAGGAAAACAAAACAAGCATATTTCTAAAGGAGTTTTGACATTTTTAGATTTATGCATTTGAAATTTGACATTCTTCTTGCATATTTGACATATTTTGTTATTGCTTTGATCCATCTTGGACAAAAAATGGATACTTATTTTGAAACCATGCTATATAAACACCTCTATTTGTCAACTCACATACTTAGATGAATGCAAAATTCTTGAGATCACATGCATTCTTCAAGACCAAATTCCAAATTGTTGAGTGATTTTGATCTAAAGGCCAAAAACCACTCTTGGCAACCAAAATGTGTCGCGTGGTCCTTAAAGGGTTAATGTGTCCAAATCAAAACATTGAAATCAACAAAACAAGTTAATTTAGGTTCCATATTTTGATAGTGATCCTTCTATTCTAAAAACTAAAACAAAAAAAGTCCTAAATAACTTGTTCACAACAATTATTAAATGTTCACAATGATTGTTAACCCCTAAAGGACTTGATCCATTTTGAAATGGTCAAACTTCATGTCTAAGCTAAATTTTGCCTTTTAAAGTGTGTTCATATATATATATATATATATATATATATATATATATATATATACTGCTTGAAACTATGAAAGATATATCACTCCAAGAAATTTCAAATTGTTTCATGAAAAATTGTAATTGTAATCACTTTTTATAAAAAAATTAACATAACTATGTTAAAATAGCAAAAAAAGTCCAAATTACTTGAATTTCTTTCAAGAGGTACAAGTAGCATTAAAAATTAGTGTGAAAAAATTTCAATGGGTTATTTTATTTTTTATACCCAAAACAACCACATCAAAGAATTTAAAGTTAAATTTGACTATCACACCAAGTTCATTCTTATATTTAATTATTGTATAAATTGTGATATTTTTTTGTTGGAAGACACATTCATTTTCTATTTATGTGATTTTTTTAATAATTTGATGGAAGAATTACAGTGATTTTTTGAAGCTAAATGTGGAAAGAAAATCATATCAATTTGAATATATATTAAAAAAATCTATAATTTCTACCATGAATGAATGGTAGAATGAGAACCATGTTTTTGTGGTATAAATTTAAATTGCATTTAAAGAGTAGAAAATATGAATGAAAATCACACCATATTGTGTTATTTGGATTCTAACACTTGGAGCTTTCAATGGCAATAACTCTTTCAATTTTGACAATTTTCAAAAAAATTAAATGGAATAGAAAGAAAACTTGTTAGGCTTCATCTTGAACCAACTACCAAAAATTGATATTTTGAAAGTTACAATTAGGGTTGACCAAGGCGCATCCAATTTTTGGATGCACGGACCTTAAAGAGTTAAATGACTCAAATATAATTGTTGTGAACATTTACAATAATTATGGACATCTTCAATTGTTACGAACTAATTATTTTGGACGTGTTTTGTATTAATAATTCTTCTATTTAAAAACTCTTTCACCAATCTCTATAATAAAGTGATGGCACTTTCTCTTGAAATCACTCCACAAAAACCTCACAGGATTTCAACATTGTTTAACCCCTAAATGCCCAAGGCTCTTCTGAACTTCTTGGCATTTTCACGAAAGTGAACAATCAACCAACCTTTTCATAAATCTCATCAAGTTTTTTAAACTGTAACCGTACAAATTTAAACTTGACATGTTAGAGATTATATGGAAAAAGAAAACACAACAATATCACTTATAGATTGAAAGATTATAACATTTGAACATGAGGCTGTTAAAATTGCAAAAGTGACTTGAAGTTTTCTAATCCTCATTTCACATGTCATATCTAAAAAGTTGGTCATCAAAAAAATATGAGGTTTAAGGTCATTACATGTTTAACCTCAACCAATTTAAGGCTTTCAAAATCTATAGTATTTTTTTTAAATGGATTCCTAATACAGATTTATCTCCAAGCTCTAGTGTATTTAAGGCTCATTTTCAAGATCTTCCGACACTAGAAAGCTCAAGATTGCAGTGGACACCCTTGTACAAAATCTTGAATAGAAAAATCATGAACATTCATTTTCAAAATCAGCTTTTTGATACTGAAATTAGACTTCAAAACAAACTTCTATTCAAAATAAAATACCAAAAATAGTGGTTTGATAAGATTTTATACATCTTCAAAGTTTTGCAAACACCCAAATTGGGTGCCTTGGGCATTTAAGGGTTAAACACTAAATAAACCTCCAACATCAAGCACTTGCTATCCATGTCCACAAATCATAGATAATGAACTTATTATTGCAAGATGTAAATGTACTGCACATTGCTCTTCTTCTTCTATGTTGTACTTACCACTATTTAACCCCTAAAATTCTTTTGTGTTTAGAGGCTTAAAACTACTTCAAAATACTAGTCCCCCAAGTAAGGTCAAAATCTTCATTGAAACTTACTTTTTAACAAATCCAATTGTAGGATCCTTTGGTTGACTTGCACAAGTACTTTACCCCAAAATTTCAAAATGAATACCCCCACCAATTGCAAGATCAATGTGCCTAAACTTCAAAATGTAGGCTTTTCTAGTCCTTCTAGAAGGTGAAGTTTTGTTTTTCAAACTTTTTAGAGAAAAACACATATATTGTATTTCTTGTGCAATTTTGGCAATATGTCAGAAAATGGGTTGAAAGCATATATAAAAAAAATTAACCAAAAAAAATTGGATTCATTTTTACAAAAATTGTAAAGTGAAAGGTATTGATGAATGAAAGATATAACTAATATGCTAATAAGTTTTGGAAGAATTTGAAAATTGTTGATCTTAATGGTGGGAATGCTCTAACAGACAATTAGTAACTTTTGTTTTCATTTTCATTTGAAAATTTTCAAAATTGAGAGTAAAAGCCAATAACTTTATATGTTTTTTGTACCCTCTTCCTACCTTCATTGCCCACAAAATGAAACTCCTTTTAACTCTTACCTCATTATTTGGAATTGAGTGATTCAATTTTTTTTGAGTAGCCATCAATTTATACAATTCTACAAATAAAAAAATAAAAAAATTATAATGTTTTTTTTGCTGCCCAGTTTGACAATGAAATTGAAAAATCCTTCTAACTTTTGCATTGCTTATCGGAATGACATGAAATAAAGTTTTACATGCACATTATGATGAGTAGCATCCATCCTAAAATTTTCATGAAAAATTTCCAAATCATGAATTCAATAGAGCTTGCATGAGTTCTCATAAAGCCCAAAGTGAGCTCCTTGGTCTTTTAGGGGTTAACCCCTAAAGACCTGAACACCCTTTTTGGCAACATAGCAACTTTGGGTAGCTCACTACCAATGGGGTTTTCATTTATTTTCTTTGAAATTTTCACACATGATGTGTCCAAGGAGTAGCTTTAAGGCCTAACAAATTTCTTAAATTTTGACTTGATTTTCAAAAGTTATTGCATGATATGTTGTTTACTTTGCTCCTTGTGCAGCCAAAAAAATTCTTCAAAAACTACATTTCTTGAATTTTGCTTTTTGAAATTGGTTCTTTGGATTTATATATACTTGAGAAGCTTTGAATCATTCCATTTTGATCAATGAAATGAAAGTTATGAGGAGATTTATTTGCGAGGAGTTATGGATTCTCTACTCTAAAATAAATTGTGAGTCCATTCATTTACTCAATTTTCAATATTTTAGAAAAAAACAAAAAAAAACTAAGGGTGTAGATTTTTTATCACAACATTATAATAATTGGGGTTGCAATTTTTCATTTCCATAATTATGTTCTTAACAATTTAGTGATTTGAATCATTCTCTACTTCTTTTTACTTACTATTTGATTTTCATGTGTTTTACAATTCCAAATGATTTGAGATTTTTCAAGTGTGTACCCAACTTGTTTTGAAGAACAAGTCCAAAAAATTACAACCATTTTGGAGTTTATTTCATACAAATATGACCTTGTGAAGTGCAGCTGCCCGGATTTTTGCAAAGACAAAAAATGGCTTTTTGTCAATTCAAACTCATATTTCTAACAATCTACAAGGTGAAAACTCTTGAATTGTTTTCACATCTTTTGATACTAGTGTAGTACAAGATCTTATGGTTTCATTTGTCAAAAAAATTATTTCTAAAATTTGATACTTGTACTAGAAATGGCAGTTATGGAGCGATTTTTGTGAAAATTTGAGCTGAGTCCCTTAACCCCTAAAGGCCCATTGTCCCCTCAAGGGACAAATGGGATTTTGGGCAGGTACCTATGGCTATACTACTATTTGTGATTTTTTGAAACTTTTATTGAAGGTGTGCATTTCAAAGATCTATGTGGGCATCTATTTTTTTCTTCATTCTAACATTCATTGACAAAGTTATGCATGAATTTTTGAAAAAGGGCAAGGGCGGGCAGCCCAAAAATAATAATAAAAATTGTACTTTTTTAAAATAAAAATCTGAAATTGGTTCTTTAGATTTTTACATACGTGGACATCTTTGAATCATTCAATTTTGATTGATGAGATGAAAGTTATGAGAAGTTTTAGTTTGTGGGTAGGTATGAGACTCCCAAACCTCCATTCCTTTTCCCCCTTGTAAAACTTGTTGCTTTACTTTTTTGAGCTCTTTGTGTTTTTTTTTTTTGACTCTTTTTTTTTGCAAGTTGTAATGGACTAAGATTCCTTGGTTTTCACCATTTGGATCAAAGTAATTTAAATTTCTAAATTTTACATAAATCCTCCAATTTTGCTTAGTGTATATGCAAATTTCATGACCTTACAGCATTGCAGGATTTTACAAAGTATGATCCACACCTCCGTTTCATTTGAAAATTCTCCCACATTTACCTAACTTGGTCTCCTACATGGGAAAAATAAACCTCAATTTTGCGTAGAGCAATTATTTTGATATAAGAATTGTCAAAGGCTTTTGAAATTTTTGGGCAGCAGTGAATTTTTTTTTTTTTCACTTCTTATGTGCACCTTCTAGAATGAGCTAATTTTTTTTCCCATAAGTACCTCCCATAGTCTAGGACAAGATCTTCTAGTTGAATTTCCAAAAAAAAAAAACAAACTTTCATTTCTCCTCACTCCCCCAAAAGTGGCAGTTTTAAGTGATTTTCACAAAAAGAAAGGCTTGGGCCTTTAACTAGTTTTGTGAAATTTACATTTTAATACAAAAAAACTAACCACCAATGGTCACAAATGTGATTTAAAATAGCAAATTTGTTACCAGTTTGTTTATGTTACTACAAAAAAAGGTGAATGACCGTGGCCCTATCTCCACCGGCATAGGCCCAGGAAATAGAAAATCTAGGAAACAGGAAACTAGTTTGGTGAAATGCAAGGTGGCAGTAAGGTAGCAGTAAGGTAGCAGCACCCATAAGCGTGAGTTTAAGCATTATAGGGTACATACTCCGACTAAACAAACTTGAAAATAATATTGCTAGATTAGAAAGAGGGAATGAAGAATATTGGCATCAATTTCAAAGTTTCAATTGCAAGCATTTATTCACAAAGATTTTTCAAAGTTCAAAATTATTGAAAATTCATGTTTGTGAGTAGGAGATGCTAAAAATAATGTAATGGGGCTCTCAAAACCGTCATGCAAGTCACCTACAACCATCACTTGTCACTCATAACCATCACTTTGTCACCCATAACCATCACCTAAGTATCCATAACTAATTTTTTTATTAATTGAAAGTCACTGGCACAAGCTGTCAGACGTAGGTCACACCCATGGAGATAGTAAGGGGTATGAGTGTCACTACCTTACCCATAAACATGAGGTCTCCATGGGCATGACCTACATTTGCATCCATATTTGTGTTTTTGGTCCCATGACTGACAAATACAAAAAAAAAATGGTTATAGGTGACAAAATAATGATTTTGGGTTACAAGATAGTGGTTATGGGTGACAAGATAATGGTTATGGGTGACAAGATAATGGTTGTGGGTGACAAGTGCATCCCATTAGAGTGCCAATGGGTATGAAAATAAGTTCAGTGAGTGACGTTAAATAGTTTTGCAATACCATGAGTGAATAAACAAAGGAGGTAAAGACACCATTCAAGTACCACATGGTATTTTATTACCTTTCATGACGGTTTTGGTGCCCCATCTAACTATTTAAGTGACTATTCAAACTAGTATTATGAGCGTATGAGCACAATAAAGACTTCAATAAGCGTCTTTTTAATATCTCCTACATGCAACTATGTATTTTTAGTGGTTTTGGACTTTGAATATTTTTTGTGAATAAATGTTTACAATAGAAAATTTTAAATGGAGAAGTTACAAATAGGGGCATAACAACGGAAAATATTACAGATAGGGGCGCAATTTCAAAATAATTACAAATAGGGGCACAATTTAAAAAAAAACTGAAAATTTTGTAAATTTTGTTGGTTTGGGCATTGGTTGATTTAGATACATCCCATTAAATATCACCTAAATTCCAAAAAATATAAAAGTCTTCCAAATTTGTCATGCCCTTTACTATTTAAAAAAAAATTTAGGCTTGATTTGGAGAGATCTTGAAGTTTTTGGAAATTAGCTAGCATTTAATGAAATGTGTATAAATCAACAAATTTTCAAACCAAAAAAATTACAAAAAATTACATTTTTTTTAGAATTATGCCCTAATTTGTAATTATTTTGAAATTGCGCCCTTATATGTAATATTTTACATTTTCATGCACCTATTTGTAATTTCTCCTTTTTAAATTAATGCCAATATTTTCGGTTTCCTCTTGCTTACTTAAAAATATATTTTTCGAAATTCATCGATTTATTTTTCAACTCCAAGATCCTTACTTTCAAGCTTATGGGTGTTGCTACCTTACAGTTTGCTGAGAAATCATGAGACGATGTGGGGCGTAGGGAGAATCTATAGAAGATTCCAAAAAGAACACAAAAGAAAGGAATGCGGCAGAGTGACACATGACAGCGTCGCAGTCATGGAACATCATCCACGCCTGCTCATTGGCTCTTCCGGAATCCTTATCATTACCTCCTCAAGTCTCAAGACTCTCAACCCTGTCTTTTCATTTTTTAATATTTTCCATAACTACTTCTAATCATACCCTCTTGGCTCCTTCCAATTATTATTTGTCATTACACTCTTGAAGTAGTTGAAAGAGCATCCCTTTCGATAAAAATCATGTGTGACTTAGCTTGGAGCTGCGGGTTACATTATAGCTTATACTACAAGTCAAAGTAGTTTTGGAGTGTGAATTTTGATCAATGTGGAGTTGTATGTTGTATATGGAGTGTGTCTGGACATTGGGTTGGTTACACTCCATATAACATACAACTCCACATTGATCAAAATTCACATTTTAATTGTCAATGCGGATGTTTTTTGTCCAATGGATGACAAAAAATAACTTTGTAAGATGGAAAAAGTCACATTTTATTCAATGTTTAGAGTGATCATGAAAATATGATCTATCATGGAAAGCAAAAATAACCTCATTAAATGCACTTGTAATTCTAAATAACCCAATTTTGAGAAGATTCACAAACATAGTGTTAGGTCCCATGCTATCCTTCTTGCAATTGCATGAATATAACATTGCATGCAAACTCATGCAATTTTCAATGGTAGTATTATAATGGGTGGCCATGCCAATGTAGCGCCATCATAGCTAGCAGCCACAATGACCATCCTAGCCTTCAAAGGTTAAGAAAGTTCCATTCCCCACTTTCAGGTGGTTAGATTTTGAAGTGAACTCTCTAAAAGCCTATGTAATAGGAGTAATGACAAATGTTTTGGATATATAATTAAATGCTTGAAAATTTAAATTTGACCATACTCCAACTAAAAGGATAGAATTTCACCAAGAAATAAAGGTTTGTTCGTTAGCTTGGTGTCGTTTTCAAATTCCATTAAAATAAATTGTGTTTGTTAAGTAATTGACATTGTAAGAGGCAATTGAAATCTCAATAATTCCATTTGACCTTTTCTTCTTCATTCCATCTCTTGCAAATTTCTGAAACTTGAATTTATGACTTCATCTTTATGGCTTTCATGCATTTAACAAGGAATAATTAGCACGTGCTATATTCCAATTATGTTGAGTGCTTGAGGTCGATCTTAAGGCAATTTGAGCAAAAGAAAAATAAGCAAGCCAAATTTTGATGGCATTAAGGTCAATCTACAATAAAGGTCAAGGCCATTAATAAAATCTTTAGGCAATATGGATCAACACTACAAGAAAAAGACATTTTTTGACTCAGTACTATAACTATCATGAGTAATTTTGGAGTAATTTTGGACACAAAATGACTTACGGCAGTCATAATGCTAAGCCAAAAAAGTGCCATTCTCTTGTAGTGCAAATTTAGTCGGAGTTACTCAAGAACACATTTAAGCATTTTTTATTATAGTAAGTTTTACATGAGCTAATTTTATTATGTCTACATTTTTGAGGTCTCAAAATTGAAGCCATGATTCTAAGTCTTGAGATTGCTAGAGTACAAGGAATAAAGAAAGTGACCAAATAGAGATGTTAGAATTTAGCCCCATCACACATTGTTAGTTACTGAAAAAAAAAATGGATTAAAGTAAAATTTTAATTAACCCCTAAAGGACCAATTGTCCCCTCAAGGGACAAATGGATTTTAGGCATGTACCTATAGATAATATACTTTTTGTAATTTTTTGAAACTTTTCTGGAAGGTGGGCAATTCAAAGATCTATGTGGGCATCTATTTTTTTCTTCATTCTGATATTTATTGACAAAGTTATGCATGAATTTTTGAAAAAGGAGGAGGGCAGGCAGTCCAACAAAAAAATTCAAAATTGCATTTTTCCAAAATAAAAATCTGAAATTGGTTCTTTAGATTTTTATATATGTGGAAATCTTTGAATCATTCAATTTTGATTGATGAGATGAAAGTTATGAGATGTTTTAGTTTGTAGGTAGGTATGGGACTCCCAAACCTTCATTCTTTTTGCCCCTTGTAAACTTTGTTACTTTACTTTTTTGAGTTCTTTGTGAGTTCTTTTTTTTACTTTTCTATTTTCCAAGTTGTAGTAGACTAAGATTCCTTGGATTTTGCCATTTGGATAAAAGTAATTTGGGTTTTTGAATTTTACATAAATCCTCCAAGTTTGCCTAGTGTATATGAAAATTTCATGGCCTTACGGCATTGCAAGATTTTACAAAGTATGATTCACACCTCCAATTCATTTGAAAATTCTCCCACATTTACCTAACTTGGTCTCCTACATGGGAAAAATAAACCTCAACTTTACTTAAAGCAATTTTTTTGATATAGGAATTGTCAAAGGCTTTTGAACTTTTTGGGCAGCATGGGAAAAAGCTTATATTTTCACTTTAGATATTGATATCTCACTCTTCTACTTCTAGAATGAGCTGAAAGTTTCCCACAAGTACCTCCCATAGTCTAGGGCAAGATCTTACGATTAAATTTTCAAAAAAGCTTTTTTTCCTACCTTCCTACTCATCCCCCAAAAGTGGCAATTTTCAGTGATTTTCAAAGAAAAAAGGGCTTGGTCCTTTAGGGGTTAAGTATAACAACCAATTGTAGGCATAGCCTTCTATTCTTGGTCTAATCAACTTTTGGAGTTGGATCCAAGTCAAACACTTCCTTTATAGCATTGAAAAAATAATTCTAAAATTATGGCCTTGACCCTTGAAATCTTAATAAGGGCATCTCCACCGGTGGCTCAAACACATTCAAAGTGGATAAAAAGTGTTGAGGCCCCTCTCAAAACCCTCTCAAGATATTTTATCCTATTGTGTCTAGCAAGGGCCCTTCAAGGCACTATTCATCCTAAGTTTAGTGAGCTTTATCCTCTTCCTTGATAAGTGATCAACTGATTATTTATGGGATGTGTTGGAGTGCAAGGCCACCTTTTTGAAGAACTTGGATGGACATCAAGGGATTTGAGGGCCAGCCAAAACAAATGGAAAATTTTGGAAGAGCACGGACTGGTGGAGATGCTCTAAGATGTTGGAACCAATTTCATAAATCCAACAAATGAGAAGTAACAATTGGTCCTCTTTGAGCTTGAGAGGGCCTTGGCTTTAAGCGTAATCTTGGCCTGATAGCCGTTAGTATTAATTAAAAAACCACTCAAAATATCCTTAACCCCTAAGCGCCCAATCGACCATTTTCTAGTAGCCGTCTATTTTTTTTGGGCTTTCCGAGACGAAATTTTTTTTTTCAGTTTTTTTTTTTGTAATAGAAAATCAAGTCTACTTTCCAACTTAACTTGAATTGTGTCAATCCAAGTTATACTCCACCAAGGAGAATTTTTCAAAGACAAACACCATTTTTTGCTAGTGTTGTAAAATTTACTAATTTGGGAAACCAATGATCTTCTCTCCTCTCAAAAAATTTTATTTTTGAAGTTTAAGATAGAATGTCTATTTTTAACCAATAATACTAAATTTTGAAATCTATGAATAAAATTTGTAATTTTGGTGAATATTAAATGGTAAATGCTTTTAAATTCATTACACAAAAATCCAAAACTTTTTTTGTATGTTTGACTGTATGAATAATTACTAAACATCATGATTCTTATTTTCTTTTTTGAAGCAAACTTCATCAAAATTACAAAAGTACCATTTTATAACACATCTATGTTTTGCCCTTACCCCTTAGGCTTTAGGGGTTAATTGAGTTGTTACATGCCACATAATAGATTGTGACTTATTATTTAAATAATGTTCGTTGAGCAAAGTTCTTGTGAATATTCATGCTTATTTAATAGAATAAACTCCTCAAATGACCTTTTTAGACTAGTTTAAGAGAAATCCTTTCATTTAATTGCACACATCATTGTATCTAGTTTTAATTCCAACACAACGTGGATCACATATGTTTTGTTGACTATCTAACAAGCACACGTAATAAATATGACTGAGTTGGTTCCTAATGAAGCGTGGATGAAGTTGTACTATAAAACATGTAGGATGTTAGGGCATCCCAATGCAGCCGTAAGAGAGGCAGGCAAAAGTTTGTGCAGTGTTTTAGACCGGATTTGAGTAAAAATGTGGACTTCAATGCAGTAGTTAAACTATAGCTGCATTTTTTAGGGCTCCCCACATAAGAGTCCTTCCCTTGCAAATTTTCACTAGAGTCTTGCATACCACTCTAACTCTGACACCAATGTAATTTCAGGGAATTTCATATACTTTTAACATGAATCATCCACACATAAGCATTTAAAAAAGACATAAACTAATAAAAAATGTGGTTAATGAGTGTCATAACTTGCTTGCATTGGGGACTGCTGAATTGGGAAATGGCCTTGCTCTGTATCTAACTCCAAGTCAGACATGGTTTGACATAGTTCATAGGGCTGACATCTTGGCTAGATTGGGGATGTCCTTATTGAGCTAAGGACAAAAAATGCCAATTTTCACTCAAACCCCTCCCACGCACTCAATTCTTCATCAAATCTAAAAGCAATCACATATTTGAAAAATTAAGTAAAGGAGACAAAATGTGCTAAACTTTTAAAGTAGAATACTCCTAATCCATGCCTTTAATCTATGTCAAATAAAATTTTGCATAAATGCATATGTCATATTCATCAACTTTTATCAACGAAATCGACATCTTTGTGGTTTTAAGTGTCTTTTAAAACTTGAAATTGTATCAACTCAAGCAAGCCACTTGTACATTGAGAATAGATTGAGTTCATTTTGATGATAAATTGTTGGAGGACTTGTAGTAAGTTCACGATCAATTAAATCATGACTGGATGTTTTCTTTTGAATAATTTTTTCTTCTAACATTTCTTCTGTTTAAATTTATGTCAATATTAATGAATTTATCCCTTTTTCTAAGTAGTTTTAAATTTGGTAAAATATTGATTGCAAGGGAGAGGTGGAGAATAAGGAATACAACTTTTTGTCGGGACTCTTTTGAAGGTGCTTTTAAATCACAAAAAGAATTGTACGAAAGAATTCAAACAGCAAAAGAGAACCCGATTTTTTTTTATGAATTTAAAATAGTTTTTGTTCACACGTGAAATTATTTTGAAGCACAATCTATTAAGAACTTTTTTTGGTAAATGTTTATTTCCGTTTAACAAATTCTTATTTTTATTATTGATGCCCTATAATTTGAACACCTTTGACAAATCTAGAGTTACATCAAAATACAACGTTATAATATTAAGGATGTTATATTATCACTAGTATAACCTGTGTGTCCTATGGACACACTTTGGAAAATAATCCATTAAATGCTCAAACTTGACACTGTTAGATGTATAAATAAGCAAATGAGTCTCACCACAATATATTTTGAATGTTTGACGATAGTCATAAGCACCTGTGTGTTCAACTAGAAGCAAAATCATTTCAAGCCAAATTATGCAAAATACTTTTCATGTGAGATAACAATTCTTACTTTTTATCTGTGCACTCTAGTTTCAAACTTTACCCATGCATTAAAATATTTGTATTTGGTTAACAAACATTCCTTGCATTAAAGCATTTTTTGTTTTATACCCACAGAGTTTTTTACTCACACAGTAAAAGGAACATCATTGTTTTCTCGAGCATAAAAACATTACTTATTTTTACTACATAAATGTTTTACCCACATAGTAATCATTCATGCAAGTTTTTTATGATTTTTTTCTTTTACCCAAGCAATTTTTTTACACATGCCATTTTTTACCCATGCAGCAAGTTTTTCCATAAGTAAGTTTTTTTACCCATAAGTTTCAATTATGCTACAACTAATACATATCAACAAACAACCTAATCTATTACACATATGTATAAGAATACTTTTTACTTTTTACCTACACAAATATTTTACCCACGTAGTAATTATTCACTCTATTTTTTATATTTTTTGTTTTTTACCTGCGCATTTTTTTACACATGCCATTTTTTATTCATGCAGTTATTTACCCATGCAGCGGGTTTTGCATAAACAAGTTTTTTTACCCTCAACTAATGCCTATTGACAGATACACTAATCTATTTTGTATATAGATTTTGATATGCCTACTACATTCATTAATGCTTGTCATGTCTAACTCTGAATGATTAAAAGTATGCAGTGAAGCAAATTTTGAAAATATTTATTGAAGGTAGTCAACTTACCATGGTCATAACATTTAGTAGTATAAAGAGAGGATGCTTTTCCCTCTCTTTAGGTATCATCCATGAACTTCATTTTGACAAATAGTAATAATAATAATAATTTTCTGACATGTCTGGCCCTCCACATTGACGTATGTGCATTGAATTGAGCCTCTCATTCATAGACTCTGACAAATTTAGCCAAGTGTCCCCATAGCTAAAGAATGGTGTGGGATATTCCACATCATTCAGTTGGAGAGAGGGCAACCCTTACTCGTGCTACTGAATGTTATGGTCTCACTTGTTTGGAGTCCGGGGAGGTTTTCTTATAAAACTAGGTACATTTCTAGTTCTTTTGTAGTCCACTTGGTTTTTTTTTTATTGGTCATTACCAAGACATATGTTTTTTGGTTGGTCAACAACTTTTGATTTTTTATTTCATTTGGTTGATTTCCTAAGCTTAGAAATTATTTTGGTTGAATTCCAAATTTTAGTGTATTATATTGGATTTCTTTTTGCTTACAAACAATGCATAACCCCTAAAGGACCAACTATCTCCTTGGGGGACAAATGGATTTTGGGCATGTACCTACAACTAATCTCATTAAAAGAGATTTGGACCCAAGAAGGGGCTGTGAGTTTGGTTGTTCCCAATGATGGGAACCAGCCCCTACTAGTTGTCAGAAATAATTAATTAAAAATAATATTAAAAATATATTATAAAAGTCTTAGAAAAAATAATATATTTTTTTGATTTTTTTGATTTTTTTAAAACTTTAAGTTTGTTTTCTAGTAAAATAATACTATTTGACGTGGTCGCCATAATGCCATGTCAAACTGCAGCAGACTGCCCATGTGGAAGGTGTTCCCAAAGTTCCCATGGATTTGGGGGAAGGGGCCTCTTTGTGGATCCAAATCCCTTGTAATGATTTTTTGTGATTTTTTGAAACTTTTAATGAAGGTGTGGAATTCAAATATTTACGTGAGCATCTAATTTTTTTTTCATTTTGACATTTATTGAAGAAGTTAGAAATGAATTTTTGGAAACGGGTGAGATCGGGCAGCCCAAAAACTTCTTTAAAAATTGCATTTAGAAAAAAATAAAATGAAATAGGTTCTTTAGACTTATATATACATAGGGAGCTTCAAATCATTCAATTTTCATTGATGAGATGAAAGTTATGAGAAGTTTTTGTTTGCGGGTAGGTCTGGATTCTCTCAAAACCACACCTACTTCCAAACAAAAACTTCTCATAACTTTCATTTCATCAATGAAAATTGAATGATTAAAAGCTCCCCACCTATGTATAAGTCTAAAGAACCTTTTTCAAACTTTTTTTGTATTTTGAATGCAATTTTTAAAGAATTTTTTGGGCTGCCCAATCTCGTTCTTTTTCCAAAAATTCATTTTAAACTTCTTCAATAAATGTCAGAATGAAGAAAAAATTAGATGCCCAAGTAGATTTTTGAATTCCCCATCTTCTATAAAAACTTCAGAGAATCATACAGAGTAATTTAGTTGTAAGTACATGCCCAAAATCCCATTTGTCTCCCGCGGGGACAGTTGGTCCTTCAAGGGATAATCCCTCAATGCCCCATAGGTAAAAACATCGCCCCATTTCTAGTGTATTTTGCAATACCTAGGACGTTGAGGGGTTAAGCCTTGAGCTCATGACCATATTCCATGTTGTATTGGAATTGAAAAACTACATATACAACATAGGAGTTATGGAGCCAAACATGAAAGTGTGCTAGAAAACAGCAAAACTTGGAAATGTTGTCCTATTGATTTCTTGCCTAGAAATACAAATATTTCAAGGATTTGAGTTTCTAAAGTCAACAAATACTAATCATAGTGGCTGATTTCAATGCAACATAGAAATTTGTCTTAAGTCTCATTACTCCCATGTTGTTGTTGCCAAAACTTCCAAATAGTGTTGTCATGTAGGACCGTAGATATTTCTTAGAGATCAAGGACTTGAAATTCGAGACATTGTGAAAAATACTTGGAAGACAAGCTGACATGTTATCTAGCAATTATTTGAACAACCATAATTCTTTGACAATGAATTTCTGCTCATGGACATTTTGTTTACCAATATGAGGTAAACTTCACAAACAATACTTGAGTACTATTTGAAAATAATTCCAGTAAGTCTTCTGCCATATTTATGTTTTTAACTACATATAGATTATTTAAGTGACATGGCTGTCATATAGCACAAGTGGACATATGAAATGGATGGCACATACAGTCGTGTCCGTCGACTCTTGCTTTTTAGGGATTTCAGGGGTTTTGACCCAACCAAGGAAGAATCCAATTATTATTTTTCATTTTTATTACATGATATGGTTTTGGATCCACGTTTTGATTTTTGACTTCATGTTTGCAATAATGAGTGTCATCAGCATGTACAAAGTAAGTTTCTTTTTATCATTTATTATCATTTTAAAGTCAATTATGAGTTGATTACATTGAATGGACATGAGCTCAATTGGGCATTTGGGACAGACAAGCAAGTGGATAAATGGACGGTAAAATGTGACAACCACAATAAAAACCCCTATTCCTCCTACAAAAATATTAAAATTCAATAAAATCTAATCCTTGTTGACTAACAACTTATTTGGTAGGTTTAAGACATTCACAAGCTAAAATATAGTATGTTTAAATTTTTAACAAATTTTCTCAAAAAATGTATCATCATGCTACTAAAATCACAAAAACCTCTGAAATATCACATACATACCTTTGTACTATCACATATCTAGTCGTTATGATATCATAATTTGAAAGCTTACTAAAAATTTTACTTTGCATTCTATATATGAAGATTCTAATAAATTTTTGATGGTGAATGTGTTGCGTAGCAACTAGCAAGCGCCAACAACTAGTATATTTCCTATAATTATAATACAACATGCTGTGATGGAAAGTTTTTCAAAAGAATTGATTGGCCTTTTAATCCGAGAGTTTCAATTTTCGACTTGTTTTTCTTGCCATTTCAACTTGCTGACTTTGTATTGAGAGTCGGTTCTTCCCAATCGCCCGATCATTGCTCAAGTCCAACGGCCAATCTGCAAGCCACCCTGCTCAAGTTACCGACATGGTCGCAGCAACGCAGGGATTCATAGAGTTGTCACTAAGAGCATCTCCACTCTTTCTTTCTAAAAGCATCTCCACCAGTTGACTCCAGCCGGTGGGCTAGCTAGCCGCAAAGTTATTTTTTTAATACCGGATTTTTACCGGTGCTCCGCCTTGGGGTAGTTGCTTCCCCGGCCTCATTACTCAAGGGTCTGAGGACGGGGAGCTCCTCGGATCAATAATTTTTTAGCAAGCTAGTAATCAGGAGAATTTAGCAAAGTACGTTTTATTTTCTGTCCCCAATCTTGTCTTGAGGCCTACAATCTTAATTCAGCTAGGCTGCTCTAGGTCTAAGTGCCTGCGTGACATGACAACAAAATTTTTTCAAAAGTCAAGGGCAAATTCTGCTAACCAAAACTATAGATCCTTTGGTGTTACAATACAAGATCAAGAATTGACATTCCTTTCCTATTTTGAGATCATAACCTAATGTAGAAACAAACACTAAGAGACGCAAAGGTGATATTGAAAGTATTCCATTGTATTAAGCAAAATGTCAAGTGAGGAACAAACTTCCTCACTTGGTTTAAGAAGGAAAGAGGAAGGGTAACCAACCTCTAATCAACGTAACCGTCATTACAAACTAGTTCGTAACATTATCCCCCTTTTTAGGTAGAGTTTTCTTACGGTTCGATGCCGGCGCCCCAGGGTGCTTCTTATGAAACTTTGCCACCGCTAGTGGTGCATTTTCTAAATTTGCCGCCGGCTCCCAAGAATTCTCCTCTGGTCCGTAGCCCTTCCAAGAGACTAGATATTGCAATTTTCTTCCCCAATCAAAAATCCGTGAATTAAGAATTTTGTGAACTTCCCATTCAACATCTCCATCAGGAGTGATAATCGGTGGAGGTGGTAATTGGCGTCGTCCCGGAATGGAATCATGACAATATCTTTCAAGCAAGGAGACATGGAACATATTATGAATCTGTAATGTTTTTGGTAATTGTAAGCAATAAACAACATTAGAGAGTTTAGCAATTACTGTAAATGGTCCCAAAAACTTTGGGGCCAGTTTCCGAGACGGCTGCGTTGTTGTTATAGTATCGTGCCAAAGAAGAACCTTGTCGCATATTTGAAATATTGGTTGTAATTGTACCCCGCGATCATAGTTGCGTTTGACGTCATCCCTTGTAATTTTTATCATGACCTTAAATTCTTTGTGGAATTCTTATAAGTGTTGCACTTGGTCTTCCGCCGCAGACACTGTAAATGTAGTTGGTGTAGAAACCGAAAATGCCGGATGATAACTATAAGTGGCATAGAAAGGAGAGAACTTTGTTGCAAAATGACTTGCGTTGTTATACGCAAATTCCGCTATTGGGAGGAGATTGGCCCAATCATTTTGCTAGATTGTAGTGAAAGTTTGAAGAAATTGCTCAAGCACTTGATTTACCCTTTTGATTTGTCCGTCCGCTTGAGGATGAAAAGCCGTGGTTGGAGATGGCCGAATCCTAAAGAGTTTGCAAAGTCTTTTTATGAACTTAGAGACAAAAATTGGCCCACGATCCAAAATTACCTCCTCCAGTATGCCATGAAGCTTCCAAATATTATGTAGATATAATAAAGCGTTGTTGTTGGAGGTAACCATTTCTTTTGTAGGAATAAAGTGGCCTAGTTTTGTGTTTTTATCGACCACCACCATGATAGAGTCATGTCCACTGCTATTTGGTAATTTTACTATGAAATCAGTAGAAATTCTTTTCCACGGTGCATGACCGGCCGAAATGGGTTGCATCAGTCTATATCTAAAATGGTGAATTGATTTCGACTGTTGACACAAGTCACATCCCTCAACGTACCGGTGAATATAGCGGCGTAATGTGGGCCAATAAAAAATTCGGCTAACTAAATCCAAAGTTTTAGCTCTCCCTTGGTGTTCCGCGACTGGTGCATCATGCCAAGATCACAAAATTTGCCGCTTGAGTTCTTCATCGCCTGGTGCATTTATTAAATCCTTAAAGCAAAGAATTCTATCATCTAACGTGTATCCTTGAAGTCGTCGACGTATATCTTGGGGAGGTTGCTTGGAATTGTCTTTGAAAAATGACAATAGTGGTTGTAGTGTGGCATCTTCTTGCAACGCTGTCTTAAGTCGTTCTATAATCTGTACATCCGCCCATACCGGTTCATGAGACTCAAGCGCAGCCAATTGCAATAAGGGTCGATTCTCTTTATTTTGTCCCTCGGTGACATCCACTCGTCTAGAAAGAGTGTCTGCCCTTCTGTTTAGCGATCCCGTCCGGTGGTGAATTTCAAAGTTAAAAGCAGATAGGAATTTAGACCATCAAGCTTGGCGTCGGTTCAACTGTTTCATAGTAAGAAAATACTCCAAATTTTTGTGGTCTAAAAATACCCGGGTTTGATGCGGTGATCCTTCTAAATATACCCGCCAGTCTTGAAACGCCAAAATTATGCTTAAGAGCTCCTTATCATAGATATCATAGTTTTGTTCTGTTGGAGACATTTTTGAACTACGGAACGCATAAGGGTGGAGATGCCCATCATCTCTGTGCTGCGAAAGAATAGCTCCTATTGCCACATCGGATGCGTTTGCCTCTATAATGAAGGGTCGTTCAAAATTAGGGTGGAGCAATACCGGTGCTTGGAGAAATCTTAATCAAAGTTTCATGAAAGCCCGGTCCACTTCTATGGTCCATTCAAGTTTTTTATCCTTTTTTGTCAGCAGGATAAGGAGAACAGCAATCCTAGAATAATCACATATAAAACGCCGAAAAAAATTGGCAAAGCCAAGGAATGCTTGTACTTCTTTTACGGTTTTTTGTGTGGGCCAATCTTTAATGGTTTGAACCTTGTCCTGGCACATTTTTAACCCTTTAGCAGACACTATCATTCCTAAAAACTCAATAGATTGACAATGAAACTGATACTTTGATTCCTTGGCATAAAATCCATGTTTCTCCAATCGTTGAAGAATTTCCGCACGACTCGTACATGTTCTTCCAGATCTTTTGAAAAAATGAGGATGTCGTTCAAATATATTACTACAGAAATGTCCAATAGATCTCCAAAAATCTCCTGCACGTAAAATTGAAATTGGGCAGGTGCATTAGTTAATCCAAAAGGCATCATTAAATACTCAAACAACCCATATCGTGTTTTGAATGCCGTTTTGAACTCATGTCCCAATGCCATCCGCACTCGGTGGTACGCCTGTCTTATATCCAGCTTAGTGAAAATCTTTGCTCTCACCAACTGGTCTGTGAGCTCCGGAATAAGGGGTAACAGGTAGCAATTTCGAATTGTGACTTTATTCAAATTTTGTTAATCCACGTAAATTCTGATGGAATCATCTTTTTTCTTGGCAAATACAATTGGTGCCGATACCGGGGATTTGGACTGTCAAATCCATCCTTTCCCCAAATTTTCTTCTAAATACTTGCGAAGTTCTTCTAATTCCGCTAGTGACATAGGTCGGAGACCAATATTTTGTGGCTCCTGGCCCTGCTTGAATTCAATCCTCATCTTTGCCACGTTGTGTTTTGGCAATTCATTTGATGCCTGCTCACTAAAAGCTCCACTCAAGTCGCAATATTCCTCTAGAATTGAAGAATTCATTGTACTAGAAAGACTCACCTCGGAAATATCGAGTGCATAAATCTCCGCATCTTTTACCGAAAAACAAAAAGCGGCCGCTGACACAAAGGAGTGCGTTGGGGCAATTAAGTTTCTTGTAACGGGCTC